>RAOO01000046.1:45896-254502 GCA_009805345.1 Neurospora sp. FGSC 26628
TGTGCCCCCCCCCCCCCCCCCATCTCCCGTTATGAGTGAGCACTTTGGTGTAAGCTGTGATATCAGAGTTCAGCATCACAAACACTGAACATGGACTCGATAGTCACCAACCACACAACCGCCCCTTCAGGGAAACTCAACCAACTCCTCGACACCCTGCACTCGTACCGTCCAACCCCGCAACAAAACCTCTACCTCATCGCCTTCCTTTTCCCCTCCATCTTGCTCTACCTCATCAACAACCGCTACCAGAAACAGAAGCATCGACAAAAACACCACCTTTCCATTTCCATTTCCAAGCCCACCACCACCTCTGCCACCTCAACAGAAAAACAACAACTCCCCACAAAAGACCAGCGCGAACCAGGCAAATGGCCTGCTCCCTCCTCTTACGTCTTCCCCACCCCGCCTCCCTACCCCAACAACTGGTCCCTCACAGAAACCAAAGCGCTCCCCTACCGCCCCTTCCGCTACGGCCCCGTCTACCACACCACCATGGGCCTGCGCACCGTCGCACCAGAGAATTGGATCGAGCTGGATAACCAGTACGCCAAGTACCACTCGGACAAGGCAGCGCGGATCGCGGAGAGGGGAGATAAAGTGATCATGGTTGCGCCCGAGGCGGCGGAGGCGGCTGTGGAACTAGTCAAGGAATTGGTCGAGTATTTACCGGAGCGGTATCCGAGTTTATTTCGCCGGACAGCAGCCGGGATCGACAATCTCTGGTCTGGGGAATCATTCGACATATCCGGGTTGTTAACCGGCACAGGCACAGGCGAGAAGACTTGTGCTGGTGTAGAAGAGGGTCGCAAAGCGATGGAGATCGCCGCCCGTTTAATCCAAGACGATCTTGCCTTGATGGTGGAGCAGCCAGAAGACGACCAGTACCACCTCCTCGCCGGCGCGGTGTTACTGCCGGGTTTCTGGCGCCTGACGGACAAATTCGGCATGTCGCTGGCGGAACTGCACACTTCGGGGGACGTGCCGCAGTACAAGGAGAAGTTGCACAGGGGGATGTATAACCTCTTTCGGAGGCTGCGGCCGGAGCAGATGGTGGGGAGGAACAATTACTTTATTCAGGTGGACGATTCGCTGGCTTGGTCGTGGAGTATTGGGTCGGAGGATGATACCGATACGAGCTGGTCGACGGCGGAGAAGAATAGGGCTATTGAGCACCATTATTTTAGGAGTGAGAGGCAGACGTTGAGGAGACTACCGAAGACGGGGGCGGTGTGCTTTACGATTAGGACGTACTTTGAGCCGATCAAGACCATTGCCGAGGAGGATTATGTCCCGGGAAGACTGGCGAGCGCGGTGAGGAGTTGGGGAGATGATGTGGCCAAGTATAAGGGGAAGGAGAGGTATGGAGAGGTGTTGTTGGAGTTTTTGGATAAGAAGCATCAAGAGCAGGTGGAACGGGGGCTGGATCTGAGTAGAGAGGACGAGTGTCGAGCGTATCCGTTCTAGAAGGTGGTTGATGTTCGGGTTGGTATCTTGATAGTGTGTGAATTTACTTCTTTTACGTCCGTAATCGGTGCGAATGTTGGTACTACAATCGTTTCGAGCGGAGCGAGGCCCCTCCCCGGATGGGGCCGCCGGAGGCAAAATCGTGATAACTAGATGCCGAACCCAGTGAAAAAACCTTTCATTTCATCTTTCAGAATTTCTTCACACGCTCCTAGGGATGTGATCAGCTGCTTTGTATGTTTGTTCAATTCATCACATCATTATTATTATTCATACAATACAAGTGTAAGGTACAGATCCTGCTTATTATCCTCACAATGTTCCACCTCAATGACTTCATCAAGCATTTAAGCCTTCATATCCTCCTTGGGGAACTTCTTGAACATATCCATCAACTTGTCCAACGGGGTGGCCAGCATACCAGCCGCGGTCTCATAGGGCGGCCTGTCAGGAGCGCTGGGGTGGCTCTTGGTGGGGACAAAGTGCTTGGTGGTGTTGAAGCTAGAGGCCAGCTTGCCCGAGTAGTCCGCGTCAATATGCTGCTCGAGAGCGGGCAAATCATCGCGTTCTTCCTCCTTGATGTGCTGGGAGAGAGCATCCCAGAGCTTGTCGAGGGTGGGGCGGAAGTCGGAGGATGAGGGAGTCATCTTCTGGAACTCGTAGAGGAGGTTCTTGACCTATTTGTGGGAAGAAGTTAGCCCGTGCCGGTAACATATGGAGGAAGAATGGGGTGGAGGCGTACCCTCTGATGCTCGGCACGGTCCTTTTCGGCCATCTGCAAGCCGTTGGGAACAAACTTCTCAAAGGCAGGGTAGACGACAATCTCCTCGGCGATGGAGTGGCGGGCAAGCTCCCAGATAAACTGGTTCTGCCACCGGACTTTGGTGTCATCATCCTTGGCAGCGATGATGTTCTTGTACTGCTGCTCGAGCTCGGCATGATCGTGCTTGATGCGGTCAGAGACCTTGACACCGGAGGAGGAGCTCATGATGGTGCGGATGTCGACGGGCTGGAAAAAGCGCGGGGTTGCGAGGGCGGGGCGGGCAGTGCTGTTGGCGATGCTCCTGGGGACCTGTCTAAAGCCGGTGTGGGTAGCGAGGCGATACATGTTGGTGGTTTTCGTGATGGTGACGAGCTTCTTGGTGGCGGTGTTTTTATAGTTGGGATCGTTCAACTCGGGGACTCGAGGGAAGGTGGTTGTTTATATTCCCTCGGTATCAAGTGTCAACTGTCAACTGTCACTGCATGCAAAGGACTGCATTCGTCATGAGTTCATGACAGCTCCATGATGCACTCGGCGCAAGTTGTCTCGATAGTACACGAACCGAGAAGCTACAATCGTCATTCATATGTAAATGGCTTACAATGATTGGGCCGGAGCTTTTCGTACGACGTCCCGTCCAACACTCCTACTCGTGTTTGGGAAGGAGCACCATGTCTTTTGTCAAATGTCCAGGGACGGTGACGATCCTGGAACTCTCAAATACTGGCAGGAAGTGAAGTGGTGATGCTTTCTCTAATTACCACTTACGTCATTCCAGTATCTTCTCCATGTCTTGGCATTTGCGCTGCCCCCTCAGGAGGACCTTGATGGTCAAGGATGGTCTGTGCGTTATCCAACGCCAACTTTCTTGAACGAACTTATGGGCTCGGACAATGCTCGCTAGCTTCATGAATGATGAAAACTTGGTCTTTGTCTGGAGGGGAAAGAAGATCTTTGTATCTGAAGTGAAGACTGAATTCAAAACTGATTGAAAAGCAGGATCTCAGAAAGGGCCGAACCCAAGATCACCACGTTATACTCGAGCCTATGCAGTTAGCGTCGTCGAGCACAGACCGTCCCAGCCTTTTCAGATCCTTGCCTGCTCCGCTGTATTTCTCCAAAATCCGTCACCACAGCAATCTTTCCAACTGAATCGTCAACACAACACCAGATCTTCTCCCACCTTTCCCCCCTCCATGGATGATAAATGGCGACAGGGACTCCATAGCATAGGTAGCACCGCAATGGACCAAATCTACCAACTTCATTCCTTCATCTTCTTTGGCTTCCCTCGAGCGCATCGCCAGTGCCACCATGTTGTCCCTCCGGCGCCTTGGAGCTAGTTGAGCTTTGAAGCTAGCAGCAGCAGCCACTTTTCAGCTCTCAACAATTGCATTTTCAAGCTCCACGATTCTCTTCAGCTTTGCCCTTTCCGGATAGCTTTGGGCCTGCACCATCGTCGACCGCCTCCAGAGCCCCAGTCATCCCGATCGCCAGATGCACATTACCAAGCTTCCCATTGGTCGCCATGTCGTCGATCACCCGCCCTTTGGATTTTCTAACCCTAACCAGCAATCGACTGGAGCTATGAAATGCATGTTTCAACACATCACTGCGCTACACGACGTCGAACCCTCCGAGTTATCATCATTCCGAGAAGCACGATTGGTTGACAAGGGGATACAATGTCTCAGAGTTTGCGCAATGGCGGGTCGAAAAGAGGGACAAGAGGCAGGAAAAACATGAAAAGCTGTGTCACTGGAATGGTGGACGGGGTGGATTGACGTGGTCGGCGAGAGAAGAGGTATAATGGCGGAGGCTGCACCGCTTCAGCTTCTGTCCCCGTTCTCTTCTCTTCAGCTTTTACGTTGCTGTAGTCATCAGATACAATGTCGACTCCAATTCCACGACCACCGGGAATCCCAGTGCTGGGAAACCTCTTTGACATCACACCTAGCAACACATGGTGGTCCCTCAAGGAACTGGCAGAGAAATATGGTAAGTCCCACAGCCAAGACGTCGATACCTCTAGTTACGCCAGCTAACACCTTCAGGCGAGATCTTCCAGGTCAAGATCCTCGGCAAGACCATCGTCTTCGTCGCCAGCGCCGCCCTCGCCGAAGAACTCTGCGATGAACAACGCTTCCAGAAATACGTAGGCGGTCCCATCGTCGAGATCCGCGCCACAGTTCACGCCGCCCTCTTCACAGCCTTCCACCACGAGCAAAGCTGGGGAATCCATCACCGAATCATCGCTCCCCTCCTCACCCCTCAAGTCGTCTCAGGCTACACCGACGAAATCAACCTCTGCGCAACCGAGGTCATCCAAAAATGGGCATCCCTCGGTGACGACAACGTCCTCGAGCCTCTCGTCGACCTCAACCTCCTCAACCTCGAAGCCACAACCCTCACCCTCTTCAGCCAAAAACTCAACTGTATCCAAGCCGGCGGCCACCCCGTCATCCAAGGCATGGAAGACGCCGTCTCCGAAGCCATCATGCGCCCGACCCGCCCCGGTCTCGTCAACTGGCTCCTCTACTCCTCCAAGTTCAAGAAGGCCACCAAGACTCTACGAACCTGGGCCGCCGACACCGTCAAGTACCGTCAAGAGAACCCCACAGACAAGCACGACATGCTTTGGGCCATGATGAACGCCCAAGACCCCGAAACCGGCAAGGGTCTCTCCGAGTCCGAAGTCCTCGACGAAATCATCAGCATGCCCATCGGCTCCGCCACCGCTCCCTGCGCCGTAACCGCCACCATCTACTACCTCCTGCAAAACCCCGACGTCGTCATCAAAGCCCGCGAAGAACTCGACCGCGTCATTGGCACCGGCCCTCTCAAGGACGAACACCTCTCCCAACTCCCTTACATCGAAGGCATCACCCGCGAAACCCTCCGTCTCTCGTGCGCCGCACCAGGCTTCAACATCGAGCCCATCCCCCGCCAAAACAAAGCCGACAAATCCCCCATCCTCCTCCAAGGCGGCAAATACCAAGTCGCCCACGACCAAAAGCTCATCATCGTCCTAGCGGGCGTCAACCGCGACCCAGCCGTGTTTGAGGATCCCCTGGCGTTCAAGCCCGAGAGAATGATGGGCGACGAGTTTGACCGCTTGCCCAAGGGTGTGAAGAAGTGGTTCGGTAATGGCAAGAGGGAGTGTATAGGCAAGGAGTGGGCCAAGAATTTCCTCAAGATTGTAACGGCGAGACTGATACATGAGGTCGACTTTGAGGTGGCGGATGAGGAGTATGAGTTTAGGCAGGATGGCTGGTTCCAGATTAGGCCGGTTGGGTTTAGGGTGAGGGTTAAGCCGAGGGTGGTGGCCTAGGGCGATATCAGGCCTGAAAGCCTGGGAGGTATGAGAAGGGGTCATTGAGAGAGGTGGAAGGGGTTTGCTTCTTAGTTGAACTGATATTGGAATACCATTGGCGTTTGTTTTGGAGATCGTTTACGTGCTTGCTCCTTTCAGTTCCTTCTGGTGCTGTGGTTCGATATCATCCGAACCAACAAGATCATGACGCTCATTCCCTTTATTCAATTTAACACTTTTGCTGGGTGAACATTAGGCGCCTACCTACCTCTAAACTCCTACCTATCCGATGACGTGCCTTCAGATCGATGACCAAGGCAGGAAATTCCTGCAAACAAGTTGTTCTTATCTCTCGTCGCAAGTCTTCAACAAGTATCCTACATCAGAAGTTGGGTGTCCTTTGTTACCTTGGCTGCCAGTATTTCGGGTACACTTCGTTGCCTTCGACATCACCTCCTTCTCGCTCACTCTGACTGAACTTCCCAACTGAAGTCAAGGTACTTTTGTCTATAACTCCATGCTATACCCCCCACCAGGCAAGTGACCCATCCATCTATCTGCCTTCAACGGTTAGCTACTTACAATTATACACGTCTCGTTGCACAACACGATGTCGGGTAGGTACTTGGCCAACTCCTATACTACTTTTGCGGGCCCACCCGTGTAAGGTGATTTTCTCAAGGAGGGGTTAGGTTGGCTTGCTGGTGGGATGTAAGTAAGGTAAAGTGGTGTAAGGTAAATAGACCATATGTAGTGCACGGTGAGTTATCTTCTGTGCTTCTTAAATGATTCGGCTCCTTTTCGCGCTTTCTTTTCACCGGTTATCATGTTCGGGACAGATCTCAGAGCCGGACATAGTCAGAGGTATTGCTAATTAAGCTAGTAAAGCTCAAGAAAGGGAAGGGAAAAGGAAGGAATTAGGAAAGGGGCAACACTACTACCGCTGAGCCAGCCGTCCCCAAGGGGATAGGATTGGATGCGGGCGAAGCACATGTAGTATATCTACCCTCTACCTTTTGCACTGTACTGCTATATGGGGAATGATCGGCTGTGCTTTAGTCGTAGGTTTTGAATACGACACGGGACTGAGGTGGAAGGAACGAAAGTTGGGATGGAAAAGGTTGAGGGGTTGGTGGTCGGTTGGTGAAGGCACAATCGAACCGGTTAACCACCTTCGGTCACTCGCATACAAAGTGGAATGCTTGCCGTGAGATCAAGGAGTAGTTGTAAATAATTTTAGAAGAGACCTCATTGCTGTCGTCCACTTGCTCACAGTTGTATATTTGGGTTAGGTAAGGTAGGCAGAGAAGCAACTAAGGTACCTGAGCTTTAGGCTGGCCGTTTGGGTGAGATGAAAGAAGTTTTGGATCCATACGAGTGTAATTAGTGCTGCCTACCTAGGAACTTGAGGGACGGGACGTATCTCATACGTAGGTTCGTTGTCTTGACAAAGTCGGGGACAACAAATGCCACTGCCACCTCCCACTCCAAATCCAGACAAGAGAAATCAGTACACCTGCTAACTCTGGAAGACAAAACCCCCACGCTATATCCGTGTTCTGCCTGACCTGTGACCTGGTCTTTATCCGAAGAGAGCCTTCCCCTGATGGCTTCCAATCGGTGCGGAGCAAGATGCCTACCTTACCGGGTGACAGATGCTATGTTTTCTTCCATGGTTTGCCACAATCTGTTCACTTGCGCGTCCATCATGCGATGGGTTAGATAACTCCATTGATACCTACTAGTAACCTGACTGATTGACACCATCTTCACATGTCTTATGCCTTGGTCGGTATCAAGGTTAGTTAAGACGCCTAATGTCTCAATTACTTCGGGATAAAGCTGCAAGTAGGTTGGGTTCCCCTCCACTTGGCTTGCTTTGTGTGAAACTACGCCTAGGTTGGCGTACGCGAATCCAGATCGCAAGTGCGTGTCTGGAAGCATAGGTAGCAAGGTCGCAATAAGATTGGAGGAGAGACAGCAAGGTGGATGAATGGACAGTGTCTCCAGATTTCGAGGAGTCTTCTTCCACTGTTTCTCTCCAATCTTGGAACTTGTGGATGGCGATAACGAGTGAACATGGGGTCTAGAGCTGGAGTGCCGATTCTTCCATTCCTGAGTAGCTGTTTAGTATCCTGCCTGCCATCAACCCTCAATTGTGAGTATTTCCATGAGTGATGTAGGTGAGGCAGCGGTACTCAAAATCCATAAAAACCACAACCAGATAGCTCTTTCCGGCCACAAGAAACTCACCTCAGCTGTTATACCCACCGAAACATTCCATGGGAAAGCTATTTTCGCATTCATGGCTCAGCCCACTGGGGACCAAATATTCCATGTCCGTTCGGCACTGTGGCAGCACACCAGATGGTACTATTCCTCTATATTGGTGCGTAGGCACGAGTGGGACATCATATGAGACATAACCCCCCTTCGCCCCTAGGGAAGGGATGAACACCAACGCCATGATGATCCGAGACTCAGACTCACAGCACCATGTCGAGCCCCGGCAGTCTGTCTTGTCTTGCCTTGTCTTGCCTTGTCTTGCCTTGTCTCAGTACACGTGCTTGACGTGTTTATTGGCTGAATGAGACAGAAGCAGAGGCGGAAACAAGTTCCCGTGTCTTGAGCTTATGACAGTTGTTGGGACCCTCTACTCTACACCGGGACGAGGCTGGGTGAGTGTCAGTATACTATGAGGAGGGGAGGGTGGTATGTGGCGATGAAAGTTGTGGGACTGGACGACGTGAGTCTTTCGGACTGGTAAGCAATGCGAAGTTTGCGAAATGTGATGATTCAAATTCGATGCCGTTGAGGGCGGCAAACAGAGATAAGCGAGAATGGCAATCGTATCATGATGACGATCGGTTGATCATGGGGCTCATATTGTGGCTCATGGGTGGCTCATGGGATAGTTGGTTGCGGTTGGTCTCGAGACGAGGAATCTGGAAGTCAGCCTGGGATGGGTAGGACGGGGAAATGGTGTGCTTGAAAACGGTTAGGGAAACTTGATTTCGGACAAGCAGTTCTTCCGGGTGATAGGTCAAGGATGAATGCCATGTGGAGGGTGGTAGAGTGGTGGTCTCGGGCCCAGCCGCAGCGAATGAGTGGTGTTAAAGATGGTGTTGGAATGTGAAGCTGAGTTGCAGCGAGTTCAGACCAAGGCGATAACCGCGACCACGAGGATGTTGATCTGTTTGATAATACGAGGGAAGATGGAAAAATAGTGTCTCATGAGGAGATATTCATGCTATTCGAGACGAAAGAAGTAAAGCCAGCAGGGCCAGCAACTCTAGTCCCATTTTGACTTTCGATGTTTCCGAACTGAGCAACGAAGTGAACATGAAAGGCTTGTTTCAGTTCATATGGACTTCTGGATGGTATTCTCGTCCTGGTTTTGTGAAGCTATTCCTGCACTAACAGACCATTGGCTGATCGAGAGGGTGTCGCGAATCGGACAGTGATTGGAGAACTGATCAATGGCAGGTGTCACATCTTGACAGTTGTGACATCTGGGGAGTACAGGACGCAGACCGGTCATGATAGCTTGAAGGGAGCAATACGAGCGATGACCAATGAAGAAGAAACCGTTGTGACGATGAACCTTCCTTGTGGTCTTCTGCTGCGAGATCATCTCTCTTTGTGCATGATACATGAAGTGATGCCGCTCTCGCATTTGCGAACCCTCGCGGACCCTCGTGGTGGTCCTGTGGTTTCCATCCAGCCAGCCAATGTTGACCTCTTGATCCTCACAGGCAATGATGGACGATGTCGGTTGACGAAAGGGGATTCGTTAAATCTATAGCAACCCTGTTGACCCTGGCTGCACCCCGGATTATCAACCGCTAGTGTGGCGTTGCGGTGATAGGATCAGAAGGGATCAGCCCAGGCAGTGGAGGATTGATCGAGGTTAAGGTAGCGTGAACCACTGCCCTTGGGTTGTAAACCCGCTGATCACGCCAGCCAGCCGAAGACTCCGAGCCGCCGGGTTGTCGATAATCGTCAGGAAGATTTACTCCGTCTTTCCTGAACCTCGCAGTGTTTGTGATGGCTTGATGCTGTGAGCCATGACGCCTTGAAGTGAGACATGCGTCGGCAGGCAGTCAAGGCGTCAAACTGTCAGCATGTCGAGTCTGAATCGGGAGGGATTTATTCCGATAAGAATATCTGTCAAAAGTTGAAGTTGACATTTTGAAATTCCGAAAAAAGAAAAGGCAGCTGATAAAGTGCGTGCATGACGCCCAGGCTCACCCATGGAAGGAGCCAGGGAGTGTGAATGTTCTCGTGACGAGGCACGCCGCTCATCCGATTGCAACTTCCCGGTTTGTTATCCTTCCGTCCCAGTCACTCTCAGTGCTTCCCCACTGGCCTCACCGAGACACACACCTTGCGTGTTTATCTTGACCTTGGCCTTGGCACAAACCGGGGAGGAGTGGCTTGAGGAGCGGGATAAGACGGCTTGAGAATGTGAGACAGAAGCAGAAATGGACCCCCACGGCCAGACGGCTTGGAGCTTCAAGCTGTGCAACCAACCTGTCCGGCTGCCTTGTGTGCCGACGGGTTGACAAAATGACAAATCCAATCAACCATGAATGCCGTGGATGATGTTGTTGCTTGTATCAAAGAGCCAGGTGAGCCCAGGGCCAGTGTTACCACACCGAGACAAGAGGCCGGGTTGACAGCTTGAGGTGACCTTGGCCGGTTATCCGTCATTCCAGTGGCGGCAGTGAGGGTGGGCATAACGCATTGGTTCCCCTCACCCCGCACTGGAGGGAGCGAACTCCAATTCCGCTCTGCGGTCTGGACTTTGACACCATTCACCATTCCCTGGTAGAGGTATCTTTATGAGCTGATATACTCTTGCTATTGAACTCTAAACACATAATCTGTCATGCTGATCCTTAAAGTCAGAGCATTCAGATGGTTCTGGGAGGGAGATTGAATACTTTGGAGTTGGGTATTGGCGTGGTGAAGATGGAGGCGTAAGATACGGTAAAGGTAGCCGAGATTTCTCCAACTGACCGAGCGGGAATGCCTCGCGATGGTTGCCACTGCAAACAGAGACATCAGCCTTGTTGTAGAAATAGGTGGAATGGGAAGGGAATGGACGAGGCGCGGACCAGTCAACAACTAGGTAGGCAACAGCCTCTTGTCTTTCTGTTGGTTCCATTAATTCAGCTCCATCCCCGTCTTCATTGTTCCCGTTGACTTTGATATTTCCCTCCCGGTCTGATTGCATCATCTCGAATCCCAGCTCTCCCGTCATGCGGATTGCATATCTCCATGTTCAGGTTACACTACCAACAGACGCTGAAAAGTGAGAGATCAACTCGAAGTCACTCGGCTGACCCGACCAAGCCGACTCTAACCTGATGATACCCTGATATTATATCGAGATTCCGTCATCCCGATCAGGAATAACCGGGCTTATCTTGCCGCCCGGTCCCCTTATTCTTCGAGTCCACGAGTCCAACAAGGTCCCCGTCACTGCCGGCCCCGGTCCATACATAACCATCGACGTTAGGGATCGCTGTTTACCGACTGTCTGTCTGTCATCTCACCTCATCCATTCCGTCCAATCTACCGGTAGATGTCGGATCGGATTGATAATTGCCAACACTCTATTACAACAACATCAGTTGTTCATGACAAAGTCTGAATAACCTTGTTCTGTCCTTGGGAGTCAAAAGTCTTGGCAGGCACCGTGTACCTCATATCAGCAAATCGAGTTGGCATTTGACGACAGCTGTGAACCCCGCCGGTTGCCCCTCTTCCCTCGCTGCAATTGGCCGATTCTTGACTCCCGTACCTCCGTCCACTGGCAGTCTTGGCAGAGTGCACTCGACAGCAGGAGTTTGGCAGTGTGCGCTAACGAATGGCCGTTGTTGGCCACCAAATCACTAACAACCGAAGCCAACGCCTGAACCGAGCAAGCGCATTGCACTAACACTAGTAGGTACTGGCTGGCGACCAGAATCGGGCCGCCGCCCCTCCACCGCCCAAATTCCAATCTTTTTCCCCTCAGGCGATTCCGGTTCCCTTCGATGCGATCGGAGCCGAGCCGAGTTACATAACTTGCCAAAGGTAGCAGGTACCTTACCTTGCCTCGACATCCGCATACATCGGTACATCTACAGCTCGAGTCCCCGACTGCCACCCGACTCCGACCTCACCTGCCTCGTCTCCGCCTGTTAGTGGCCGGCCTCAGCTGTCATCTCGATCCTTTTTCAACACCTCAGCTGCCTGCCACCACTTCATCCTTGACTCTTACTTCTTTTCTACCTCGACCTTGCCTTGAACATTCCTGGCCCAACCCAGGAACAGACAGTTCAGTTGCTTCCAACTCGTCACCGCCGCCACCGTCCAAAGCAACCGAACATCAACGGACCGCCGGCAGCGGGCATCAAGTGTACCTCTACGACCCGCCACCTAGCCCGGGCCCCCTTCTGGCTCCTGCTACCCGATCATTCCTCCGACCATCCTCCGACCAGACGACAAGATCCGCTGCACTTACAACGCCATGTCCGCTACCAACGGTGCGGCCGCCGACTTTCGTAGTCACAGTCACATGCGATCTGGGAGTCTCAACATCAACCCAAACCTGGCAGGGCCTGGTGCTGCCCCGACCATGATTGCGTCTCCCATGCCTGGCGGCCAACTGCCAGGAGCACACCGATTTGATCATTCGCGGAGCCCGCCCAGTGAGTTGCCCTGATGCACTTCTCCCCGCTGTTTCTTCGGCCTTGTCGTCGTAAAGGCTTCGAGAGAATATCCCTATAATATGGATCCCAAACCGAGTAATCCGACGTGTCGCCTGTGGGCTAACGACAAGTTCTCTTTCGCAGACACATCGCATGTTCCGTGCAAGTTCTTCCGCCAGGGCGCTTGCCAGGCCGGCTCCGCGTGTCCCTTCAGCCACGACCTCAGTGCCGCGGCCGAGACGGTGTGCAAATACTTTGCCAAGGTATGACCGATGAGACCCAAATCCCTGGGTCTTGACGACTGACATGTTCTGTGCCACCATGATTATAGGGTAACTGCAAATTCGGTCCCAAGTGTGCCAACATCCACGTGCTGCCCGACGGCCGCCGTGTCAACTATGGCAAAGGCGGTGTCACGATCGGTGCCCCGCCCGTCGCCTTGGGTGCCCGCGTGAACCCCAACACTTACCACCAACCATCCAACAGTGCCCTTACCAACTCGTTCCTCCGTGCCGACGCCGTTCCCCCGTACTCTGCCTCCGCCTACGGTCATCCCGATGAACAATACGCCCCTCAAGGCAATGGAATCCCGACCATCGATACCACATATACCTCCAACCCCACTACCGCATATGGCTCCCCCCGGGATGAGGATGTTGCCGGCCGCTTCGGTCTCGGCGTTTCTCCCGTCCCCAAGGGCCTGTCAGTCCTAGACGCGCCCCTCCCCGCCTCCTTCGACAGCAATGGCATCTCCCACGCCGCCCGTTACGGCCCCTGGCCCTCGTCGGTTCCCGAGAAGTTCGGTCTGGACTCTAGCTCCCTCGGTATGAGCGTGACCCAGGACGTCAACACCTCGCACACCCTCCGTGCGCTACGTAACTCGGCTTTTGGTGGAAATGACAACATCTCCCAGTCCCTCTTCAGCGGCGATGGATTCGCCAATAGCCCGCCCACTCACTCCTCGGCGGCCTTCTACGGTTCCAGCCTCGGCGGCGGTGAGGAGTTTGGCGGTTTTGGCAGAAGGCCGATGCACAGCAGCTCGACCCGGTTTGCTAAGCCCAGGCTGATGAGCCAGAGCGTCCCCCATGACCGGGATTGGGACTCTGATTTGATCTTTGACAACGAGGAGGATTACGTACCCGGAGAGTTGGCTAATGAGCTGCTTACCCCTGCCGAACGCGCGAGGAGGGGATCCAGCACCGCTACCGTTCGTGGCTTCGATGCCCCATTGGACTCGACCGGACTCGACGCGACCAAGTTCGGTAGCCCGATTTCTCAGAGCCCGAGCAGATGGGGATCGCTTTTCCAGCGCCAAAAGGAGGAGGAGGAGAGAGAAAAGTTGGAGTCCAACGGCGGTAGCGGCAGTCTCAACTTTATGCCCATCGCTGGCCGCAGCATCAAGCACCCGCCCTCAGCTTTTGGACACGTTGGCAGCCCGCTGCGTAACTCAAGCCTAGCCAGCGCTTTTGTATCTGAGGATTCCAACCGCCAAGGAAGCCTCACCGGCGAGTCGTTGTCTGCGCTCACTCAGCAATTCCAACGTAGCAAAATCGGCGAGGACGCCTCCGTCATCTCTTCGAGCCCCCGCGGCCTTCACCCCAACTTGGGTCGCAATGGAGCCTCTGGGGCTGGTGTGATTGGCAAGGAAAGAGGGGATAGCTTGCAGAGGCACATCAGCTCCAACTCGATCAGCTCGACAAGCGGGAGATTTGCTACGCCGATTATCAATGAGGATAATGAGGAAGGCGAGGAGGAGGAACAGAGCGAGTTTGTCTTCAGTATGGAGGAGGAGGAGGACACCACCCAGGCGGGACAGAACCAGAAGCGTAACGGTAGCCCGCTGGGAAATGGGGGCTCGTTGGGTAACGGCGGGTCTTCGTCGCCTTGGGGAAGCTATGCGGGCGCTGCTGGGAGCGGACTGGCGGCCGGTGGTGCAAACGGCGATGATTCGAAGGGCCAGAATGGTCAGAATGGTGTCAGTAAGGTGGGAGCTATTGGGGCTGTTGGTGGGAAATAATCGACCCTGTCTCGATGGGCATCCGTTGCGCTACTCGGAAATTCAACACACAACCATCTCAGCGATCTCACACGATTCAACATCGAACTTTCAACATCTTTATATGCATATACGCGGTCGTTTGGATATGACCCACAATCTGGCAGTTTCTTTTCTTTCATGGAGATGAGCAAAACAAAAGCACATTGGGAGGGGAAAAGAAAACTGGATGGGAAGCGACAGCATACTCTTGGCCATAGGAAAACAACTCAGCGGAGGGGGATGGCGTGCAAAACAAAACATTGAAGGATATGGTCACGAAAGGGGAAGATAAAATGCGCTTGAACATTTGGAATTTGCTTGATTTCAACCGTTATAACTGTTCTTCAATTCCTGCTTTTGAAGCTATTCACATGATGTGTATATGGATGGCAGGCGTGATAGTGTAGGATTAATGGTGTATAGAGTAGCTGATGGATTCCACTTTTTTCGCTTTGAAGCTTGGTTACCAAACCTGAATGTATACACGACCATCGATAGTACCTATTGTCTTGAATGATATCGTTTATAGATCGTCAAACCCGAAGTCACCTCTAGAAGAACAGTTCCAATTTCATACGTATCTTTCAGATCAAGATATTAGCCGTCAGCGTGGAGATGATTGCCACGAATGAATGCTTTTCCAAATACGTTGTAGTAAGGGGTCGGAAACCGCTCATTCAGATATAAACAGGTGATTATCTTGGCTATCAAACCCCGACTTAACGTGAGCTTATATACCTTGGCTTCATGGGCGACTCCGAAACAAATCCCAGTGATTGGACAGCTTACGTACCTTATGTCATTTACCTACGTAGCACATTAAAGATCCTGACATCCATCGGTTGTCAAGACGTGCCTTCTTGACAAGATACCTAAGTAGCTAGATGGAGGGAAGAAGGCACCTAGGGTAGGTAAGCACGTAGACTTGGCCCCGTTCTCTTGTTCATGTGTTTATATGCGTCTGGACATTCAATTCCGAGGGAACAGCTTTCCGATCATGTTGTTTGCAGCTCGGGGATAGAACGTGTGTGTGATGATGATGATGTTATTATTGATGTGAAGAGATTGGAGGTGTGACGATTCAAGTACGGGGAAGGAACTGACTGCATTCGAGACTTGGTTATGAGTGGGCATAAAGAGCTGATGAGTATTGTTTATGAGGGTAGAGAAGGCGTAATATGCTCATGGGGTTTGAAGGAAGGAAGGCGTTATGATGATAAAGGTAGAAGAACCTAGCTGGGAGCTGATGGCATTTCGGAAAAGATGCGAATCTTGAGTTCAATCAGATCACTCATGGGACATCGACACTGGCTTTGAATAGTCTACTAGTCTGTATTAGTTTGCTCTTACGCTCGTTACATGTTCCAACCGTAGGTAGTTAGTTGGTTCTGTTAAAGAACCCGTTTTCTTCAGCCTGGAACTCCGTCTCACTAGCCTCTCAACTCGACTCTTTATCTTTGATTCAGCTTGATGTAAAAAAAATGGAGTAATGTACGGATGTTTGCAATAACGACACAACGCGACAGATGACACGCTACATTCATCCTTCCACTTTACAACACCACCACTTCACCACATCCAGTCGCACAGGAGCGCAACGTGTCACCGAGCCAACCCAAACTCACCCTAACGTCAACATCAACCGCAGCCCCGCCCACATTCACGGCTAGCCCGAACCATCATAACGTTTCCGTTCCATCCGTCATCTCTTCTCCATTTAGGTTGTAAGTTTCGTATGGTACACAGATCGAATCGCATCTCAACATGACAAATGTGTTTCGAATCGATCTAGTTAAGGATAAGGTAGAAGGTGAGGTAGATAGGTAGATAGAGAGAAGTATGCTTTATATTTGCGGAAGTGGGGTTTCTAAAACGCTCGAACAAGGAACGAAACAGAGGGTTTAGTTGGCATCGGGCTGGCTGAGGATGTACTCGACGGCCTTGTCGACCGAGTGGATCTGGTCGGCGTCCTTGTCGGGGATCTCGATGGAGAACTCCTGTTTTTGCGTGTTTTGTTAGCATCGTATCTCTCATGTCTATGGGGCGATGACTGTGTCCGGGGTGAAGGGGGTTGTGTTAAAAAGGCTGATGAAACATCCCGATGAAGGGCATTGCTTCCTTCCTACGAAGCAAATAGTCATCCCCAACAGCAGGGTAAGACGGGAGGGGGGGCAAGTTTGGGACTCTGAAAAGTAGAGGTGTAGGGGAACAAGGGAAGTAAGGGGAGCATCATACCTCCTCAATAGCCATAACAACCTCAACGGTGTCCAAGCTGTCAAGACCGAGGTCGTTGGCGAAGTGGGCGGTCTCGGTGATCTGTGGTGCGCAAGCTTGTGTCAGAATCTCTCATCCTTATCTGTCTGACCACCTCTCGGTCTATCGCATCTGTTGTTGCGGTTTGCTCCTCTTTTCGTCTTTCCGTCCAGACATCCAGGCCGGGAGGGCAAGGCGGGATATTGGTGGGTTGCGTCTGTACTTACGTTCTTGGGGTCGTTGACCTGGAAAGTAGATGTTAGCTTGGTCCTGATAATATCTGACACGAAGTTAAACAGGAAGATAGCAAGAGGAGCACAGCAAGGAAGCGAGGCGAGAGCATCATCCGAGCAGAACCAGCCGGCAAGGCAACAACACATCCGAAGAGCTCCCAAGCTGCTCCCGATAACACCGGCCATGGCGCAGCGTGTGGAGCGCGCAGTAAGTGCTCTTCAACATATTCCTTCTCTTTTCGAGTGCGCAGCCTTATGCTCTTTGCATCTCCTTATTCCTCCTCCTCCATTTGTGTCTTTGTTTCCGGGCTCTTTCGCCTGTGCCTGTGATGATGATGCTCTTCCACACGCTCCCTCCTCTTGTCGTGTCTTCGCGTTATGTATGCCGCCCCCTAGACAACCTCCTGTGCTCGCTGTGCTTCTTCTTCTCCCCTCTCTTGTATCCCCCTCCCCTCCTTCCCCCTCTCCTCATCCCTCTCTCTGCTTGGCTTCTGTGCATATCCTGTCGAGAAGAGTGTGTAAACGCACCTTGTCAAATCCACTCAACACCTGCGCAATCCTGCTAAAGACCTCGTCCTTCTTGAGGTGACCACCGGCGCTGTAAAACCTAACGGCCTGGAAGGCAGCGACCTTGGGGACGGCGGCAACGAAGGCACCGGCGGGACGGGCAACACCAGCGACGCGGACGGCGGAGGCGACGGCGGGACGGGCCACGCGGGCGGCAGTGAGGGCGGCGGTGCGGAACATTTTGGCTTTTTAATATTTCGCGAAGAGGTCAATTGCGCGTGGTCGGGTCGGGTGTTGTGTGGTTGGTGACAATGGAAAAGGCTGTGGCCGAAAATGAGTGACACTACTACTGTACTGGCTCGGTGGTTCTCGGACGAGGTTGTTGCGGGTTTCTCTGGCTGGAGGTGGATTTCTGGGCCGTGGTTGGCTGGAATCAGCGATGATGATGATAAATTTCTCGCCTACTACGCCGGGCGCGGGAGCTAACCTCTGGACCTCCAGCGTGTACAAGGTACCTCCCGTCTGTACCTCGATGTTATGCTCCCCGCAAGCCATGGAAGCTTCTTGCCTGAGTCACGTGCAGGTCGCCCTGGTAACTTTTTGTACACTGCGGACGACTGCGGACATGGAATTCCACTGCGAAATGTGTCAAGCAGATACTCCACTAACACCCCACGGGCAGAATCACTCCACTCGGCTGTTAGGCGGGTAATCCTGGTTGATGGATACGATTGGAATGGAGTTCATGACGATGCAGCTTGTATCTTACACAGATGGTAATTGTACATTCAGCCTTGCAAGCATCGTTCCTGAGGATGCAGCCTGATACATGCCCCTTTTTCATACACCAAGATGGAACGATGAAAGGCGCTTTTGAGGTTAACCGCAAACGTGTCTACAGCCTTGTTTTGCCTGCCTGCCTTCTATAACAAACACATGGTGCGTCCTGTTGATACCGCAACACGTCCGAAACTGCTGGTCCCGAAGCTCTAGCTAGCATAGCAACAACAACAAAAAGAATCCCCGTCCTCAACGTCCTCCCCTCAACCGGTCCTTAACCTAGCCTCCTTATCTGTAAGGAGCATCGGCCCTGATGGCAGCCGCCAACTCGGGCTCCCACTTGTCTCCGTTGGCCAAAAGCTTCTCTGTTCGCCCAATTGTGTTAGCACATGTCATACTCGCCAATGTCTCCCCATAGCATCATCGCATAAAGACACCAAGACCTCACTCAAGCTACCACAACAACGCCGGGACGCAAAACTCACCCTTATTATACAACAACTCCTCCCTCGTCTCCGTCGCGTACTCGGCATTGGGACTCTCCACAATCGCATCCACGGGACAGCTCTCCTGGCAGAACCCGCAGTAGATGCACTTGGTCATGTCGATGTCGTAGCGGGTCGTCCTTCTGCTTCCATCGGCGCGCTCCTCGGCCTCGATGGTGATGGCCTGAGCAGGGCAGACGGCCTCGCAGAGCTTGCAGGCGATGCAGCGCTCTTCGCCAGAGGGGTAGCGGCGCAGAGCGTGCTCGCCGCGGAACCGGGGGGAGATGGGTCCCTTTTCGAAGGGGTAGTAGATTGTGTACCTGGATGGATGGGGTGTTAGTTTTTTTTTTTTTTTTTTTTTTGGAAGTGGCAGTCGTAGTAGGTAGCTAGCTGTTGATCGTCGTGATGAGGAGAACGGAGGAGCAGAGCAGCACAGTATGTACGAGCGCGCTTAGCAACCAGCCGAGCCGCCGCAGAGCCGCAACCCGTACATACTCCAGTGCGCGCGAGTCATGATACTTGTCACGTCGTGGATCCATCCTGCCCACAAAACCTCACCACAGATCCTCCCTCCCACATCTTGCACCAACCACTCTTTGACTCCCACTCGTTTCGTCACCATCTTCCCCAATCCTCCCACCACCTCTAAAGAAAGAAAAAAAAAACCACCCGGAAAAAGAAAAAGAGGGAGAGACAGGCAAAACTTACGGCGGCCTAAAAAACTGCTCCATAGCCACATACATGCCCCTAAACATCTCGGTCAAAAGGAAGTACCGTCCATTCTTGTCCAGCGCGTGTTCCTCCTCTTGGTCCCAAGTCTTGGGCGTCGGGAGGCGGAAGCCCTTGGGCGGCGGACCGGCGGGGGTCGCGTAGGTGCGGATGGCTTGGGAGACGAAGGATGGGGCGATGACTCCAACTCGGCGGGTGGCTGTGAGCTGGCGCGCGGCCAGGAGGGCCGTGTTCGAAGCGGGAGTGAGCATGGTGGCGGTTGCGGTGGGTGTGCTGGTGGTGATTAAGTGAAGATTGGGTAAAGACGTATGGATGGATAGACTACGGCGATGCGCCGGGTTCGATGGTCGTCGTCGCTAGCCTAGATTTGGGGGAGTCGCAATGGTTAATTACTGCGACTGCGACTGCAACAACACGAACTGCGACCAGCTTCTGTTTCGATGGTGACGACGACCCAAAAATGGGAACGAACAAGACGGTATTATAGAGTGGAGAGAGTGAATCTCGAGAAGCAAAAGCGGAGACAATGGGACGGACCTGATGGAGGCGACGTTCACCCCGGGCTGCGATAACTTGACGTCGGTCGTCGATGGATCCCTGGAGTACAGTATCGCCGACGTCCACTTCCAGAGCCTTGGGGAGCCACAGCACAGTGGATTGGAAAGGCTGAGCTGCAATTGGCTGCGGCTCAGGTGAGCTGTGTCAGGAAGACATGAGGAGGCACGTGATCCAGGCGTATCTTATCGCGATCGATGAGTTCCCCACCAAAGCTTACCGGTTGACCCCACTTTGAAGCTCCAAACCCAACCCCTCTTCTCTTCCCCCTGAGCCGAGCTGCCCACTGGTAGCTTCTACTGCGTAGCTTCCCCCATATTAGCTCCCCTTTCTGACCTATTTAACAACGCTCATCCACTTGTCAACTTGGCCGAGTGGTTAAGGCGACAGACTTGAATAACCTCATTATTCAGCCATCTGTTGGGTTCGCCCGCAGAGGTTCGAACCCTCTAGTTGACGATGATCTTCTCTCTTTTTTGCTAGTCCTGGACATATTTTACTCGTTTCGCTGCTATGTTCATTCGAGTCGCGATACCTGCTCTGTCTTTTTTAGTTTTTGCCCTTAAGTTCTTCGACTCAGGTGGTGATGTCTTGGAGATGCCGCTTTGGGGGTTGAGTAATGTTTTTCCTGGAAATTGCATCACGTTTCTTGAGCTGCGAATGACAACCAAGTCTCATTCGGGTCGGAAGCTGCTCCTTTTTCCTGCTGTTACCTGAAAAGCAGCTATCTACGTTGAACCCATTTTGCCATGGTAGGTCCATGTTTGGTCATCTTTCCAAGAAGTAATTAAAACCCTGGCCATGTTGGTGTTTTGTTGCCGGCTGAATATGCCTATACTATACCTCTACTCTATTCCCGAGACCTCTGACAGTTACGTATTTCAGCTGCCTTTCTGCCACCGAATACCTAAGAAACAAGCATCAGAGTCGCCATAAAAATCACCGGCAATGAAAAAAGACATTTCCAGCTCAAATCATCAGTCATAATTCATCCATCATGCCATGCTATGGGTATCTTATCTATGCCATGCTGTCTATGTATTGTTTCCTCTCCTCACCCACCAACTTCGGTCTTCTCCATTTCTAGGTAACCTTGCCACCCCCCTACCAAAACTACCATCTTCGACAGAGCCCTCTTTTCCCTCTCTAATCCGCCTCTCCACCTCCCAGATGCTCCCCGTACCTCTCATACCACCCAAACCTCCTCTCGACAGATCCCCCCTGGGTCTCTTAAAACCTCTTCTCCCACGTATTCCACCAAACCCCCATATTGGCCGCCACCACCAAATCCAGCATCTTCAGTCCCTCATCATGAATAATCAGCTTCCCCAGCTTCGCTCTCTTCCCCCTACTTCCTCCACCCGCATCTTCTCTGCCCAGTGCCAGAGAATCCATGATATCTTCGTCGTCAAAGTACTCCTCCTCCGAACTGGGCGGTTCTATACCTAGGAACTTGGTGAATCGATGGCGCTTCGATCCGGTCTGAGTACTGTTCTCACCGCCAGCGCCAGGGGAGCGTGGTTCGGAGGGTAAGTTGAAGCGGAGTTCGGAAACGGGCTTGGCGCCGGTTATGGCGGAGCTGAGGGAGTCGCCTCGGGATTGGCCGATGGTGGGCGCGTCGCGGACGGATTGGGCGAGTTTGGCTGGGTCGATTTGTGTGATACCGCCCGTGTGCTCGTCGAGGATGTGGCGACACTTTAGAGAGCGGCCGGTGGAGCCGGTGCGGAATTCGCAGCGGCCTAGCCAGGGGGAGAGGAAGACGTAGCCTTTTGGGCGGAGGTTGGGGCCTGGTTGGGTTATGAGTTGGCCACCTCCCATAGACTCCTGGCGGTTGTGGTTAGGTGGAGGAGATTGGGGGGTTTGGTGTTCGTTAGGCGATATGTCGGCTGAGCCAATTGTTGAGGAGCTGCCATGGCGAGCATGTCCCGGAAGATCGCCGACGGTGGCAGAGGCGGAACCTGACCGGGAGTGACGCTTGAAAGCGCCTTTGAAACCGGAGGTCCAGGACTTGGTGTAGGCCATTACCACCTGGCGATGGAACCCCTCCTCAACTTCTCTGTGCGCTACACCCATGATCTGCTTTTGCGGACTTCCACTTGACCCTAGACTTCCCAAACTTCCATTCCCATTTGTAGTACCCGAACTCGTCCCTAAGCCTTGTAGCGTCCGGGCAAAGGACTGAGGGGACGTCGGTCGCAAAGCCTCAATGTTCGCGCGGCTGGGCATCCCCCTATACTTTGCATACCCCGAGGTCTCCAAGTGGACATCGATCAACTGCGTCGCAATTGGTGGCGGTAGTTCAGTGGTTGACGCATCGTGGTGCGGCTCACCAAGATCTGGGTGCGCAGACTCCGGAGTAGGTATGTTCGTCTCAAACGAAGAGATCTTGCCCACGTTCCACTGGAGGTTGGTCGAAGGATCCCGCCGGATGAGGGTGAGGGTGAAAGGGATTGTTGCTGCTAGTTTCGAGTTGCTGGGGGCGCGAGCACGGGTGACCGTAGGGGGGGAGAGGATCCCATCGCCGGGTCGGGGGATGTTGGAAGTGGGAGTGTAAAGTGTCTGATCCGTAGGTGTGATGGGTCGGTTATTTGTCGGGGTGGTGGTCCCAGGGCTAATCGGCGGCTCCTCGGGGATCGTCAAAGCGGTCTGTGGTCGTGGGCCAAAGGGGCGGCGCATGGCTGCTAGGTTCTCGGCCGGGGGAGGGAGCTGAAGTGCCGGTCTCGAAGGCGGCTCGGAAACCGGGCTGGGCTGGAACATGGGGTTCTGTCTGTATCCATCATTCCCAGCAACAGGCGCTTGAGCAGCTACAGCCCGCTCAACCCTCTCTGTGCCCGGAGCTTGTGGGCGTCTAACAGAGCCTGTACGTCTAACAGAGCCTGTACGTCTAACAGAGAGCGACCTGGTTGGTACCGGCCCCGTATTCTTGGGCGCATTGTTCTCGTTCTGAGTCGCAGAGGCGGTCGCGGGCGGTTGTCTCGGAGTCGGAATCTCAACACGGGCACTAGGCGGTAACGGTTTCCGGGGAATCACACTCCTCGCGCTCTCACCACTAGTTCGAGGCGATACGGCAGTGGATGTCTCGTCAACTAGGAGCTCGTCCGTGGGCAGGTCAAGGTGTATCAGGTAGAGAGCATTATTAATGTCTTCTACCGTCACGTTCTTGCGATGCGGACGGAAGGGGGAGAGGATGACATCTGTTCCCCGGCTTGTTAACGAGAGATAACCAAGGTAAGGGGAGGGTATGGGAATGGGGGCATACCTCGACTACCGGGGACTCGTGATATGTACAAGGTCAACGACTCCTTGACATCGGCGCTGTGAGGGTATTGCGGGGGGTTGGCGGCGAGGGAGTTGAGTGTCGAGAGAGACCTCGCTTCCACGTGGGGTCGGGCGGCCATGAGTCGTTGAATGCAGTTCGAGAGATGTTGTAAAGTGATGTCGTGGATATTCCCAGATATTGTAGATAGTCTTGCTTGCCTGTCAGCAGGACAAGTGTTGGCGTCGTGATGCTGTCGTGGAACTGTCGTGTGGTTCAACCAAAAGGGGTAGCCGCGGGGGCTGTGTCTTGGTCGGGTGTCGAAAAGACGGGAACGGTGACGACGGAGGCTGGTGTCGGAGGCTGGTGTTGGTCAGAAGGACAGTCGGGTCGGGTTGTTGTCTTTAGTGTAAATATCAAAACAGACCGGAGGTTCGACTGGACTCGAGTTGCTGGAGTTGAACTAAAGCAGCCCAGCCCACTGCTTGAAACAGCGGACAACAGTGGATATTGTTATGAGATGGCGATTAACGGCGGCCTCTTGCCCGACGGGAGTCTTTTGACCCGGGGCTGCCTCTGGTCCGCACGACCTCACCACGGAAGGGAATGTTGCCGACACCCAAAAACGGAAATCATTGGGCACAGATTTATGTTTCAGATGGTCGTTTGTTCGGGCGCTTTGGTCGTTGCTCGTGATATGTTATGGCTGTTCTGTGTTTTGCTTGGTCGGAGCTGGAGGTACGTACCAAATGATTGGCGGGGTCATCGGAGCCAGCCGAGAAATGTGGTAGTGTTAGCGGAGTGACTGCCGTAGCGGTAAAGTATAGTACGAATAGGCTAGTGCACTAACAGCTGCCAGGGGTACTTCAAATTGTGGGGTCTGTGCATCTCGAAGCCTCAAGTGGAATTCCACTTGCTGTTCTTTGACAACTTTCTCTGGTCAACCTCGTCACTCGACATCAACCAACCAAGAAGATGCCATGATACAACCCAAACAAATGTGCCGCCTTTCTGGCCAGAAGTCTTATCACTTCAATTTCAAGTCTACTTGACCAACCCACGGCAATATCAGACTGAATCACCTCTCCTCCCATCGTCAGCTGTGGCAGTCAGGTCGTGGCCAACCCAGCTCCAAAGTTGCTCTTCAAAGTGCTCTTCTTGTCTTTCTTTCCCCTCCAGGCGGGGCATTCCCTTCCCTCTTCTCGACCTTTTTTTTTAATAATTTTTTATTTTATTTTATTTATATTTTAGAACGACCATCTTTTCCGTTCTTCTCCTTGTTGTTTTACCAGTGCTCATCACGATTCTCGGACCGAACAAACACCAATGGCCGAGATATCTCTGTCCATAACAACTCCCGAGCGCACATCATGACTTCTTCCTGGACCAACACACGGAGAACGAAATCGGCAGTCTATTCCTGGTATCTTGACATGTTCTCGTATGCCATACTATAATACAACACCAATTCAAGAAACTAAATTTATGTATCCAAAGACCTCGTCCCAAAACCAATCATACAATCTATCATGTCCCGGCCCTCGTCTTTTGTACAATAATCGCCGCCAAATCATTCACCGTTCCACTACTCAACAACTCCAAAATCTGCAAATTGGCCCTCAACTCCTTGGCAATCCAGTTCCTCAGCTCAATGGCCGTCAAGGAATCCAGCCCGTAGCTCGTGATGTTCCTCGTCGCATCCAGGTTTGCCACGTCAATCGTCAACACATCCGACAGCTTCTGGAGGATGCCGTGGCCCGCAATGGCAATCGCCTCCTCGTCCGTCTTGGCTGCCCGGAAGGCATTGCCCGGAGACGCTGCGGCTTTGGGAACGAGACCTTCACGCTCAGCCGCTGCGAGAGAGTCGGCTTTGAGTTGAGTAAAGCGCGCGTCCGAGGCATAGTACGGCCATGACCCATCAGACTGAAGGTGTAGCTTGAGGCCGGTGAGGACTTGAGGCGGGCTGACACCGCGAACCGCCGCAGACAACAAGGCGAGAACTTCCTGCTCCGAGACGGTCTCGTTGCCAAAGTTGCGCATGATGTCTTCCTGCCGCTCAGCGTTCTCGGCGAGGTACCCGGCGTCGGTGACGGCTGTGAGGTCGAGAGAGGTGCCTGGGAGGCCGTTGCGGACCCGGTATTGCACAAAGGAGTCGAGGAAGGTGTTGGCTGCTGCGTAGGCGCCCTGGCCACGGGAGCCCAGAATGCCAGCGGCCGAGGAGAGGACAACAAAGTAGTCGAGGTTGGCACCGGTATCTGAGAGGACGTTGTGCACGTTCCAGGCGCCAGCAAATTTGGGCTGGATGACCTGGGAAAAGTCAGGGAACGACATGCTTTCGAGGAGGACGTCCTGGGTTATGTTAGCTGGGATTCTCATCGAGGCGACGGGCCACATACCCTCAAAACCATGGCGGCGTGGATGACACCACAAATACTCGGCAACTCTCGGGCGCAGTCTTTCACCAACTCGCGCACTTGCCTTTCATCGCTCGCGTCGCACTTCTTCACCCGGATGTGCAGATCAGGGCAAGCAATCTCCTCCTCCAGCTGCTCAACCATCTCCCTTCCTCCGCCGCTTCTCGACAGCAGGACGATGTTTCGGGCACCATGCTCAGCCATGTACTTGGCCATCGACCGACCGAGGCCGCCGGTGCCACCGATGATGATATGAGTACCATCCCTCCGGAAGATACCCCTCGACTTGCGGTATGTTGCCTGTTATTCGTTAGCCACTTGCCTAAACTGACAGCCTCCTCCAGATGACATACCTTAACCTGATCTTTCCCTCCAGCAGCCACCACAACCGGGTACACCGTCACGCCCCCTCTCACCCACTCCAACGCCGCTGATAGTTCAGGCACCTTATAAACATGCGTCTTGGTCGGCGGCTGGAACTCCCCCTTCGCCAGCTTTTGCATAACGGCCGCCAACGTCTCTTGCATCTCCTGCGGCCTGCCCACGGCCAAGCTGACCATATCGATGCTCGCAAACGTCGCGTTAGCGCTCAATTGCGGCCTCGAACTCTGCGTCCCTGATGTTCTGATCTCTACCAACCGGCCAAAGTCAGCTAGGCATTGCCAGGCTTTGCTTTCGCCTTCATTCCTGCCCCCCGACACTGTCAAGATCACCTCGAACCCTGTCCCGCCGGTGGCTTTATCGAGCTTTCTCCGGAGATAGATGCTTCGCTCATCCAACATCCTTTCTTCCGCAAAGCCCATCTTCCGCGCCGTGTCGGCTTCGACGTCGTTGGTGACGTACACCCACGTATCTGCGCCCAAGGATTTGGCAATCTCCACCGCCGCAACGCTCGTCGGTCCGGACAGCTGAATCATTAACTTGGTGCCTTTGTGTACGTGGCCGAGGGTGACGAGGGCGCGCCACGCGCGAGCGACATAGACGGGAATCGTGGCGCCTACTTCGGGCGTTATCCTGCTGCTGCTCAGCGGCACCACGCTGGTTACCTTTGCCCGGGCGTGCGTGCCGAACCGGCCCTCCGCTAGGGCACAGACGGTGGTGCCGACAGCGACCTCATGAACCCCCTTACCAACGCGGGAGACGGTGCCGGAACAGCCCCTCGCGATGCGGTGGTGGTGGGAGGCGCCCTGCTGGATGTAGTCAACGTCATCGAGAGTGATTGCGCTTGCCGCTACTAGGATCTCTACCTCGTCGTCTCTCAAGACATGCTCGGGGCGGTCTTCGAAGTGGAGGTTATCCAGCTCACCCTTAGGTCCTTGGCTGGGCGCCAGTTCTAATTGCCTCAGCCCGTTGAGCTCCTCGGGAGAGTCTTGATGGAAAGACTGTGTGTAGGGGATGGAGGGACCGAGTTCGCGGGCGATTTCGAGGTTGAGCCGCTGATCAGGTTCCAATCTTGGGACGTATAGCTTGCCCTGCTCCTCCGCGAATTCTAGCTCTGCACTTTCGCCATCTTTCTCGTCGTTTGCGGCAGAAGCGGAGGAGAGGACAGACAAGTTGAACGCCTGAAGAATCAAGTTGGCCTGCTGCTCAGCAGAAAGTGTCGATTCAGGATCCAAATCCAATGCGGCAGCAACCGCCGAAGCTTCACTCCTCGCCGTCCTCACCAGACCCAGAGCCATGTTGGAATTCGGGGAGGTTGGGAAGCGGGTTGCGCCGCGGGTTACCCAGAGCAGTCCCGGCGACGTGGTCAAAAGCTTTTTGATCTGGTCTAATTGCTTTTCTGCAGCAGAGTTCTTATTGGCGAGGGAGCTGATAAAGGGTTGGTCGAGTTCGGAGAGAACCAGGAAGGAGGAGTTGGAAAAGTCAGCGATCTTCTGTATGGAAGAGATCCGTGCCTGCTTTCCTGTCTGCTCCTCAATCTGGTTATAGACAGCTTTGATCAGTGGAGATGTGTTGGGGTTGGGTGTTTCAGTTATGATTGCTATGTTGCGAGTGGGCTTGTCCTTTGGTTCTTTTATATCGGCCTGGTGCTCATCCCTGTTATCGGCGTCGGGCCTGTTTCCAGCCTTCAACTCCTCCCATCTGACCTGGAAACACAACTCCCTCGGCCCACCACTTTCCTCCTTTTGAGCTTCCAGACTCTCAAACTGCAACCCAGCGATCGAGATCGCCGCGGTCTCGGAGCCTGGGGAAGCAAAGGCTTCGACCATGAAGCTTGCTTCACCCCCCTTGCTGCTGTCCTCCACGTTAGAGTGAGTGCAGAAGGTTTGACCGGGCTTCTTCTTCAATCGCGAACTGATACTCAAATGTCTGATCGCTGCTGGCAAGTATGACGTTCCAGCGGACTTATCATGCCCACCGGCACCCAAACTCAACAAAGGGAGCTGCAACAACCCATCCAACACCGCCGGATGGATTTTATACCCAGTCTCATGCTCCAACGGCATCTCCGTCTTGGTCTCTCTCACCACACAGTTAGCTGCGGCGGTGTTTTCATTCGCATGCACCTCGGTCAAAGTCTTGAAATCGCTGGGGTATTGAGCACCGACGGAGGAAGCCAGGTGGCCGTAGATGGTCTCGCTTGAGTGAAGCTCCAGATTATGCGGGTGTGTGGGCTTCGCGTGCTCGAGCTTCTGTTCGAGCTTCCTCTTGTCGAGGGAAGCGGAGGCAGAAGCGTTGTGCCCAGAGCAGGGGGGTGTGTCGGGGGTTGTCGAACCTTGGGCTTGGGCTGCTGACCCGTCTGCTTCGGTGGTAATGTCAACGTCCATGGAGCCACTGTCTGAGGCCGAGGACGAAGCTGGTTTGGGGGATGAAGATGCGGAGTCGGACTGTCCGTCTAGGGAAGAGGCGGAGGTGACAGCGTCATCGTCAAAGGTTACAGTCTTGGATTGAGACTGCGCCCGCGGCCTTGACAAGCCGAGAGGCTGGCGGCGGACAGGCGAGGCAGAGTCAGCCGTGRCAAAACCTGTGCAATGCTCATGCCATCCGCGACTCTGCTCAAACGAGCTGATTCGAAATGAGTCTGGCTGGCCAGTATCGTTGCCAGGCCGGATGGTAAGCAGCACCTCGTACTCCTTCTCCTCATCCTCCAACCACAGCTGCTCCTCCACTCTCAGGTCTTTAACCTCAAACTTGCTCGCCCCCTTCGGTCCAACATCTCCCTCTCGCCTCATCAAATGCAGCTGCCCCGCCGCCTCCACAACCATGGCCACAAACCCTGACACTGGAAAGACCATCCTTCGTCTTTGACCCTGGCCTTGGACAGCATAATCCTTCAACCAAGGTAAGTCCCTTCCACTCAACACATTCCTCCAAGTAGGCTCAATATCTGAACTCCAATCTGCCAGGACGCCCAGCAAATCATGTCTCGGGAATGGCTTCAGCCGATGCTGCCTCGCAATTCTGCTCTCAGTCCAATACGACTGCCTAGTCCAGGGATAGCTGTACAACCCCGCGACCAAGTCCGGACGCTCGTGCTCCTCCCGGTTGTGGTTGATGTTGAACCAATTTAGCCCCTGATAGCCCCGGGTGAAGAGAGCACCGGTCGCTTCGAGGGCAGATTGTGCGGCGGGCTTGGAGCGGTCGAGGACAGAGAGGTAGGTGAGTTTGGTGGCTGTTGCTGCGATGTTGGCAGCGCTTGGGGAGGGAGCCCCGGAGGACGGCTTGGAGGTAGAAGGGGAAGAGCCGCGGGAAGGAGAAGAGAGGTACTTGATGGTTTGCATTATCGGCCCTTTCAACGCCGCATGGGGACCGACTTCGAGCAGGATATCCGGCCGGAAGCCGGAGATGAGGTGTTGCAACGCTGTGGAAAAGCGAACGGGCTGGGTGAGGTTGTTGACCCAGTAAGACGGTCCCAGCTCCGAGAGGGAGGATAGGCGGCGGGCGTGCAGGGACGAGTAAAACTCGACGGTTGAAGAAGAACGCGAAGCAGGCGGCTGAATGTGCGAGACAGCTCGGAGGTAATTGTCGGCGATCAAGGCCATGTGCGGGGAGTGGTAGGCGACGTCGACGAAGAGCTTGCGGTTGAAGGTGCCCTTCTTCTGGAACAGCTCGGCGACCCGGTCGACGGCGGCTTCGTCGCCTGATATGGTGGTGGAGGAGGGCGAGTTTTCGCAAGCCACTACCGCTTTGGATGCCGAGGTGTTGATCTGCTGGAGAAGAGGTTCGCAGTCTTGGGCACCTGAGCCCACGGCAAGCATGGAGCCTTTGAGTTCGGGGTGCGCTTTCTTCAGTTCGACAATCATTTGGCCGCGGTAGTAAGCGGCTTCCATCGCTCCTTCGAAGGTCAGCGCGCCAGCTGCGTATGCGGCACCGATCTCGCCGGAGGAGTGGCCCGCGACCGCACCGGGCTTGATGCCGAATGAGTCCAACAGGTCTACCAAGGCCAACTGCACGGCGGAGCAGATGGGCTGGGAGATGTGCGCCTGCCCTACTTTGGTCGTCTCCTTGTCCCGTGTCAGTTCTTGGTAAATGGAGAAATCAGCGCCCACCTTTCGCAAAGCTTCATCGGCTCGCTTAATGGCCTTTAGGAAAACGGGATGGGTCTGCAAGAGCTCGCGGCCCATGGCATACCATTGCGCTCCTTGGCCGGTGAAGATGAATGCCAAACGTGGTTGTTCTGACGAAGCGCGCATGGGAGTGAGGTCGTGTCCGTTTAGTGATCCCGCAAGACCAGAACAAATCGTCTCAACAATGGTCACCCTCCACGGGAAATGCGACCTTCGCTGGCAGAGCGTATACGCCAGATTCCGCGGCATGGTAGTCTGATACAATTCGGCATGCTGCTCCAGCCAGATACCCAGCTCTTGGATACTCGTCCTCAGTGCCTGCTCATCGTTGGCCGACAGCACAAAGAGCCTCGGAGTGATGTACGCGCCATGCTCGCCCAGCTCGATCTCGCGATGGATCGGTGGCCCAGCCAAGATACACGTCGAATTGCTCCCGGAAAACCCAAAGTTGTTGACGCATGCATACTTCTTGGTTGCCGGCCAAGGCTTCTGCTGTTTGGCGACCGCCATGTTCCATTTATGGAATGGAATCTCGGGGTTTTCCTCTTCGAAATCCGCATTGGGGAGGATGAAGCCGTAATAAAGCGAGAGCACCCCTTTGATAACCGACACCAGTCCGCTCGCGCACTCAAGATGTCCAACATTCGGTTTGCTGCTGCCGATATACAGCGGGTCATCTTTAGTAAAATGCCGACCGACGGCGTTGTATATGGCTGTGGCCTCAATTGGATCACCTTTCTTCGTGCCGGTACCGTGGGCTTCGAAAAAGCCGACCTCGCGCGGGTCGATTTTGGCGGCTGTGAAGACGTCACGCAAAAGCTGTTCTTGTTCGCTCGGAGAGGGGGCGACGATGCCGACGGTGCGGCCGTTGTGGGAGATACCGCTGTGGGAGATGACGGAGAAAATGTGGTCGTTGTCTTTGAGCGCCTGTTCGACGCCCTTGAGAATGATCACTGCACAGCCCTCGCCGCGGGAGTAGCCGGACTTGGCTCTGTGATCGAAGGCGTACGTCCGTCCTGCGTCCGAAAAGAGACGAAGCATGGACATGGACACCCATATATCCGGTTGAGTGATAAGGTGGCTCGCTCCCACCACTGCCGCGTCAGACTCGCCGTTTCTGATGGACTGGACGGCAAGATGCAGAGCATGCAGAGATGAAGAGCAAGCTGTATCAACGGTGAAGGTCGGGCCGTGCAGATTGAAGTAGTATGCTAATCGGCCGGACAAGAAAGCCGGTTGGTTGCCAGTTGCATCGAACGAGGGCATGGTGTCGAGGTCCCGCATATGCGAGCCTCGGTGCTCGCCGTAGTTCCCACCGATGAAAACGCCGGTGCGGGTACCTGCGATGTGCTCGCGCGGGATGCCGCCGTTTTCCAGGGCTTCGTAGGTGCATTCCATCAGGAGGCGCTGGGCTGGGTCTGTTTTCCGGTTTCTGTTAGCCATCGTCTCTCCTTTTTATATGCTCCGATTCCCCCCCCTTTTCTTTTTTTCTCTTCCCCTTTTCTCTCCACCCCATTTCCACTTTGTTGTTTTCTCCCCTTCGCTCTCTGTTTCCGAGGATCAACAAACGCAAAGTAGAGAAAGTATTACTAACCCATAGCCTCCGCCTCCCGTCTCGTAACATCAAAAAACGCCGCGTCAAACCCGCTCAAGTCCTGCTTGATGAAGTACCCGCCCTGACTGTTGAACGTCCCCTTGTGGTCCGGATTCGGGTGGTTGTACGCCTCCTGGTTGAATCGGTCTTTGGGAACTTTGGACCACCCATCTCGTCCGCGGCACATCATCCGGTAAAACTCCCCTGGTGTCGAGACACCCCCGGGTAGGCGGCAGGACATGCCTATGATTGCTACCGGGGCCGGGGTGCCGGAGGGTTGCTGGTTGGGCGGGGGAACCGGGCCGGCGGCGGCGGGTTTGTTTTTAGGGTCGCGGGATGCCATTTTGATTGGTTGCCGGGTGTTTTATGACAAGTTGTTGGAAATCTGGGCAGAGAGGAATGAAATGAGAGGAAGTGAGAATGAAAATGAAACGGACTGCAAAGAAATGATAAGAGATTAATTGAGGTGCAAAGAGAGGGAAGCCTTTTAACGAGGGCCGAAGAGAACGACGACCATCAACGACGAAGATTGGCTGCTGGAAATTTGACGGTGGCTTGATCGAAGCGTCGGTCGATTTGGTGGTTCCCTCGTCAATGAGGCGTTTGCTAACCGTCTGACAGATGAAATGAGTAGTGAGTCTCGAGGGGCAGTTCTTTTAAAGAGTTGACAGCCACGGGCACAGCCACAGGGAGTTTGGGGGTCAACAGGTGACAGACTGTCGGGTCATCACGATCTCTCTCGCCTGAGGTCATCCCATAGCTGCTTGCACACATATACAAGCAGGTTACATTGTTGCAGCCGTTACTGCCGAACTACATAGCATGGGGTGGCAGGGATCTTGGACGGAACTGCCCATCATCGCTTCCCGGACTTGCCTCGTTTATGGCTTTTCTCTGGGAGACTCCAATTCAACGGAAGATCCACGAGTTACCAACCAACAACGGCAAGACAAGCGGCATAGACTTCACTCATCCCGAGCATCCTATCACTACAATTGCTTCCTTTCACTTCCTCACATCGCTTTCCTTCGACTTGGAACACCACACCTTTCTCCGAACCGCTGAAGAGAGCACGGGGGCAGGAAGGAAGAGAATGTTCGTGCATGGTGACCAGATTCGGAGATCTAGCAGACGCAGCGTCGATCGGACCTCAGCCTTCATGTCGCGCACATCGGACAAAATTGTCAACTTCACGTGACACAGCACGTTGTACTGTTGCCTGCGTTATATATGCCCGATGACTCGACCATCACCCCATCTTCGCAAGCAAGATGCCATCTTCTACTTACAGGCTGCTCGAATCTTTGCAATACTCCAAGCCTAAAGCATCACAGCCACCTCAATGACATTATCATTCGCCGAGCTGCCTGCGGTGGTTCTGGCAGATCCCGAGCCCAGTTTCCTATGCTCCTACAGTAACACCAAGGAACCCTTCAGCCTTTTGAGCCATGCCCATCAGACAACCAGGCACTCAACCACGTGGTTTCGATATGTGTATCTGGACCACACTTCACGGCTAGAGAGGTCGGTTTTGCTGACTTCACCCTGAAGCGGATATGGCCATCAAGGCTTCCTAACAACCTCTGGCGTACGGCCTTCAGATTCTTCCACTTCCGAGGAGCTCACTTCTCGCGCCGAGAATGATAGAGCACATTTGGGTAACATATGAGGGGAGCAGATTAGGGCTGCGGATTTGGTCAGCACATGAGGCAAGTGCCAGCCACGACGTTGCAAACCCTTGATCAGATTACATGTGATCAGATAAACATGTGCAAGCTATAAAAGGACTTTTACTAAATGCAGCATGCAGCCCGTGCAGAAACATGGCCACGCCACTTTATATGCATCGGAGTATCGGACACCGATGGCCAGAGTTAGACTGTGACTCTAGGAAGCCTCCTCTAGGACTGAACACAATCTGTGGCTGGAGGGCTACTTTTCCAACCGGCCTCCCCATGCCTTCTGGTTTACAACGCAGTCTCTCGGCCGACAACCCGACCTGATCACATGTCTCGCAACCGACCTGCCCCTCGTGACACCTACAGACGCTCGAAGAAAAGTTCCACAAGGATTGAACTCGACTGATCCCTTCCCGACACCAAGCTGCTTCCGAAACCTGTCGTTCTGCTTCGACAACCGCGTCCGGGTTCTTTTTCTGACCCCAGGACCCAGACCAGCTCGCCCCCTCCACCAACAACTGACCCAACACGAACGCGACGACCTGTCTGTCTCGAACCATCTCTTTCCACCTCACGTGTCGACAGCACCTTCGCCTTAACAATATTCCTTGCCTCGCGCCAACTTCTCCCGATCATTCGATGCCTGTCGCTTACCTCGCTCACGACCTGCATTGCCCTTCCAACTTCCGGACCTGCCATCAGGCGTGGGCAGTAAGCATCAAGCCCACAGAGCACATAGTTGAGGTATAAGCAAGCCCTTAGTATTCAGCTCGCGCGGGGCTGCACACCATATACGTAATCTCGGGGCGTTAGAGTTGGGGATAGTGCCCAAAACAGGGTTCAGGGACTGCCAGATGTTTAGCAGCCGTCGAAGAGCAGATGTGTGGTTGTCGGACGCCTTCAACCATGCGTGCCGGACTGATAAATATGGACCACGATCACAAGAAGCTATTCGGACATCCATGTGAACGCCAACTATTTCTCTGATCCTACCGAAGCGGGAAACCTTGAGTTGCAACAAGCCTTGCCTCTTGTTTTCTTTCCACGCATTGTCTCCCAAACCCCTGGAAGTCAAAACTGTATAGGGGGTATAACCTTCTATACTTTAGTGGTACCTTAAAGGCCACCAAGTTGGAGGTTTGCATTTAATCGTCTCGGAATAGCTTCAAAAAGTTGGTTACGAATAGGAATTGAATGGAGCATGTTACGAATACGAAGAAATGAAGAACTACTTCGATATCCACTTGGCCACTGAGCCATTTGGTTGTAGGTTGGGGGAAGGAAGGACTTTGAGACTTTGAGAACTTTCAAGTTTCGGACCCAACCCAGGTTATTGTCCGAAAAGGACAAGCCATGTCAGACAACGCATTTTCCCACTACGGTACTCAACCATGAATCAAGCTGAAGAGGCCCGCATGGACACTAGTCTATCTAGCCCTGTTGTGCTGTTTCTTTTACTTCTATGCTTTTGTGTCCTGATTTCTGCTTCCCCGGACGTCCCCAACGGAGCAATGCTCCTGATCATCATCGTGCTGACCAGTACATAATCGCAAACAGGAATAGGAACACTCGTACACGACGCGTACTGACCCCGCCACCCCCTGGCGACCGTTCAGACCATGCCGCCGCCCATACACGCCACCTGGGCATCTCCATTACAGCAAAACACCAAGAACGACGACGACGACGACGACGATAGCGACGTCACGCTTACGAACAAGAGAAGAAAGAGGATATCACTGGAAACCAGAAGCTCTCGACTCTCAACACTGTGTTGCACTGGTTCACAGCCACAACAAGGCGAGGCTCTATGCAAGCCAGGCAGATGCACTGCGCTGTACTATAAGGCATTGGCAGATGGGCGCCCAGAAAGGAAGGTTTAGCTGGGAGCTCGTTTCTGGATTTGGCGAGAACTCGGGAGACTCAGAAAAGAGCTGCCCCCCCCCCCCCCCCAACAAATCACCCCTTCAAGCGCCGATATGTCTACGGCTCAACGGACATCAGGTCGCAGACAGCGGCGCGTTGTTAGTGAAAAGGCCCAAACATTGCCCAGCAATATAACCTGCGTGCGTTTCGTCGGACTTGCACCAGACAGGACTGCTGGCATATCGGCGCTTGAAAGAGTAATTTGTGGGGGGAGCTCTTTTTCTGAGTTTCCCGGGTTTCTCCGGTACACGACTCGAATAAGAACACTGGAACTCGAAGCCACGATCCGAAAACAAAGCTCCAGCTACAGTACCCCTCAGGTGTTTCCCAACAGAGCACACATGGGCTCAGCCAAAGAGATTGGTCCAGTGGTAGTAGGGAAAGGATGAAGAGGGCACCGAGGGGGGGGAGGAAGACAGTGAGGGGAGGAGGAGAGCAATTAAATCGAGTGTCATCCTACATCTGTCCGTCAGCATAGCATGTCTCCTGCCCACAAAAAATGAGTTTACTTGCCCACACGCACCAAAAACTTACAGGTACGCACCTCCACATATAACCAGCTGATGACAGCTGACATCGTAAATACCGTTTCTGCCCGCAAAGTTTCACCTTTTCAACGCACGCTGCGTTTTGAACTTGAACACTCCAGCGACATTGATATAGAAAAGGGAAGCAATGAGCTGGAATTTGGCGATGATTTGGAGAAGACAATATCGCTCAGAGAGGTCAGAAAGAAAGTAAGGAAATTGACGATATTTCGATCATACCTCCCATATCCCTTTCCTCCCATCTCCTTTTCCTCCCCTCTCATTTCACTTTTTTCATTGCCTTCGTCTTTCTGAGTAAGAGGTAAATCAATATCATTCTCATTATCTTTCTTTTGTGCAAGATTTATAGGGCTGTCATTTGGATATACAATTCAACGCTAATTTCTCTACCATTGTTTTCACGCCCAAAACAGGCCAAAATTACATGACGGCTGTCAGATGGAAAAAGTGCGTACCTGTAAGTTTTTGGTGCGTGTGGGCAAGTAAACTCCAAAAAAAATATGTTATAACGACTCCACGAGCATATTACATTACCTCTACATATTTCCGGCGGCAAAAAAAAAACTGTCGTCTTCTCGAAATCGGTAAAATCTCCGACGTCTCCTGCCCCAACGATCTGTTGAAGTCTACAATAGATGCCGATCGCAGATGGTGATATGATTCAATGAGGCTACTAATCGAAAGCAATGGCCAGACTACAACATCTATCTACTGATGGGAGGGGCGGAAAATGCATGGCGCTAATGCTACGAACACGCCAGGCACGCTCTCCATGTTTTTCGATGGTTTGAAGCCCGCAGTCCTTAGTCCCAATTTCTCGAGACTAAGGTATGTTTGTGGGACTAGACTGGGTCGCCGTCTGATATGGGCTGAACGCCGCAGTATCATCTGAGAAAACGTCGACAGTACAGGATAATGACGCGAAATCCGCGAACGAGGGATCTCGTCGTCTGATATTTGCCGAAGCCCCAGTATCATACGAACTAACGCCCGCTGTAATGGCCCTGACAACACCAGGAAGGGAAGGGCGCCTTCCCTTTTCAACCTCGGTCGCGCCTTCCTTATAAGGGCCGGTCATAATGACGGCATAAAGGGTCAACAATTGATGGGAAAGGGTGTCAAGTTCACTTCATTCTCTCAACATCGCTTCGTTCCTGTGGCCAACAACTGACCCTTTGTCCGAGAATAACGGTTATATTGACGAAAGATCACGACGAGACAAGCAAACCAAGATGAAGTTTCTCTGCCTCCCCGGAGCCTACGGCAGCGCAAAGGCCCGTATTTTTCCTCCCCTGTTTGCTTTGTTTTTCTCCCCTTTCTCTTGCAGTAGAGCTCCCTATTCTGCACATACATCAGAACATGTCGTCTAACTGCATCCCCCTGTCTGCCATCAAAGCCAGCTCCCCATTCTGCATCTATGCCAGTTGGTGCATTGTACTTTGATAAGACAACAATTACTGACAGCTCTCACAGAACTTCGAAGTCCAATTCGGTCCTCTCGCCGAAGAATTCAAACGCCGTGGTCTCGGCTCCTTCACCTACTCTCAAGGCACACACGAAGTTGCCCCGCCCGCCGGTTGGGAAGACTACTTCGGCAAGCCCCCTCTCTACCGCTTCCTCGACGTCTCCAACGGCGATGCCTTCGAAACTCTACGCCGGCTGCGCCACGTGCCGCGTGGCCTGAACCCCGAAGACACAATGCGCCAGCTGCAGGGCGCCACCAAAGAGGAGGACTGGCATAAGGAGGCTTGGCGCGAGGCTCTGGACGGGGTGTTCCAGACCATCGATGACGACCCGGAGATCGATGCCATCCTTGGCTACAGCGAGGGCGCTATGGTCGCTGCGAGCGCCATCGTGGAAGAGCAGGAGCGGTGCATGAGGGAGAAGGGGAGGGAGAGAAGGATCAAGTTTGCCATCTTCATCGCGGGCGCACCGCCCCTGAAGTTCGAAGGTAACAAGATCACGGCGCAACTGGCCGACGAAGTCGGCGCAGTCATCGGCATCCCGACCCTCCACATCTTCGGCTGCGACGACGCCTTCCTCTCATCCGCAGTCGCCCTATTCAACGTCTGCGACCCCGTCACCTCAGTCATGTACGATCACGGACTCGGCCACATCGTGCCGCGCGACGCCGAGAACGTCTCCCTCCTCGGAACCGTCCTCAGCAATCTCGCCCCGATAGTCCAAGACCAAATCAAAAGAGACGCACACTTTATCAGGAAGGACAGAAGGGAGATTAAGCGCGAAGCCAAGAAGAATAAGCCCAAGGGGCCCCCTCCTGCGGCCGAGAACAGCCCAGGCCAGGGAGTGGGAATTGTGAGGCCGGCAATGCACCAGCGCGGAAACTCGCACCTTTCTGTGGGCTCGGCGCAGGGAGGAAATACCAGTTCGGACCCGGGGACCAGCGGAAGCATCACGCCGGCGGAGGTGGATTTCACTGTTGGTAAGTTTTTTGCTTTCCTTTTTTTTTTTTTTTTTTGTCTCGGCGTCTTATGTCACGCCCCTTTGTGTGACCTTCCATCCTGTTCCCTTGCGAGCGATGGAAGAGTGGGTTGTGGGATGTTACTAACTGGAACAAGCTATGCTGAGGAGGACGGACGTTTAGAACAACAGATTGTGCAGGAGGACGAAATCCCATCGAGCACACACACAACGACATTGGTTTGGAGTATTGGTTGATGGTATCTGAATTATGGGCGCAACTGACGCCGGGATCGGATGGGAGCGGCTTTGTGAACGGGTTTGCGAACGGTCAAGATTGCATTCGAACGGGTGGGACAGCTGAGGACAAATTGTACCAACACACAGGCTGGGTTTGGATGGTACTCAGAAGGAGGTCAGGGGGGAAAGGAGTTAGATTAGGGTTGGAACTTATAAGGAAACGGGCAACGGCATGTTTGATACAGGCGATGACAACAACAGATTAGAACATCAACGACATGGCCAATATTCAACATCATTAGGCACTCACATCATCGCGGATTGTTTTTAAGGTTTCTCGACCTCTTAAGTGATCGGGCATAGGATAGATGCATTGTTGTCCTTTTGCATTGAGGCTCCCATGCAACGACTTACAGGTATGCAACAAGACGACGTGAGGACGGGAAGGAACTGCAGGAGGAAAACGGTGAGCAATAATACAGCAAATGTCTCCCGGACACCCAACACCAAGACCACCGGCATCTCGGAACCGAACGTCTTATTGACTTCCCATCAGAGCGATGATCAGGCGCACCTTCATCCATCGCCATCAACATCCTCACACACCACTTCCATCTCCCGCCAGGTGCACAATGACCACGTGGAATTGCGGATGGAGTCAAAGAAAACTTCCAAAGGCCAGCAAAACTTGGATCCAGCAATCATCCTTGAAGTTTTCTCTCCGAACAATCTTTGGGTTTATGATGTTTGTCTTGGGTATCATGATGTCGTCGGTCATGTCGGCTGGTCCTAGGCAGCTCGGGTACCTACTAGGTAGGTAAGCAGGCACAGTAATCAATCTCAGCTGTGCAAGTGTGTATACCTTAAACAACGCTACCCATTGTGCATATATGCACCTAACTGCATCTCCAGACGTGGTGCACAAATCCCTGTCTCCCGCCAAAAGCCAGCTCCTGATACTGCATATATAAGGTTTGGCAATCCCCCGGAGTGTCCGAGTTTCCTACTGCACTGTTCGCTTGCACGTTGCATGCGCAGTTCATCACCCAAAGCAGTGCCGTAATATGCGTGCGAGCAAATGTCAGATATTTGATGTCAGATTTCAGATTCCGGACTGTGAGATGCAAGGGATTTGCATCCAGACCCCAGTCGCTCGTGAAAAGAAAGAGAAGAAAAGAAAAGAAAAGAAAAGAAAACAAAAATGACAGGTCCTTCCTTCCCCAGTTCCCCTCATGTCTATCTCCCGTCCCGCTGTGTCGTCCTTCAAATCCTCGAGTCCCTGTTTGCTTCCTTTGGACTTTTTGATATGAAAGGCATATCGCCGGAGTTCCTCTCCGTGCCGTTCCGTGGTCTGTTCCGTGCATGCTGCAGCACATAATAAACCACCAGAACCTCTCAAACTCGCCTCTCCGCACGCCTCATTTTTCTCACGAGATTCTCAAGATCCAAAAACACTGGACGCCACCACTCTCATATTCGATAAAATATCCAAAGCAAGGTCGAGGCCCATGTCTACCTATTGAATCGCCAATCACCGAATGTCATGCAGGTGTCGCAGACGGGATGCAGTTATGCAGGTACCATTGCTTTTTCCTGGGACCGGCCACGGAGCCCCTTCCTTACCTGCGTGCCGAGGTGTACATGGCTTACAGCACTACAGCGAAGTACAATGCGCTATGTTCGAGGCCTGCCATTGTGCAAGCCCCATCTCGGTTAACGCGATGATGGATCTGGATTGTGTTTTAGTGGGAAGAAGCCATGCCGGTTCAGTACTTCTCGACCGAAGGGACAATTGCACTGGAGAATGATACTGGAGTCCAGTCTGGAGTCTGTCATCGCTTCAGACATTCGGATCGACACGCTTTTCGATGGATACACATGTTGTTCTGCCGAGATGATTTTCAACGGATCAACGGATTTTCTCAGGGGTCCTCGAGTCTGCGAGTCAAAGCGCTGTCAAAGCTCCGGAAGTGCCCCCCCAGAAAGGGCAAAGCTCACTCGCAATTCGCCGGGCCTTTCGCCGTGCTGGTGCCGGGGATCCGATGCGGATGGAGTCCAGAACAACCGGACCCAGTCGGGGGCCAATGCTCTGCGATCGGTTAAGGCGATCCACCGGCGCTAGAATCGATGGAAAAATCTCCATTCACCCCCGTATGGATCCCAGCTCGCATTCGGATATCGCAGCTGGCTTGGCGATGGGGTATAACGTGGAGACGACCGGAGACGACGACGACGACGACGACGACATGGCCGAACGAATAGAATCACGAGCCCTCGTACGGAGCAAGTGAGAACGAGGTCAAGTCGCCAAGAGAAAAAGTGTCTTAGCTCTACTTTTTCTTCTCCCCAGAAACATACCCTGTCCCCGTCATTCAGCTGCCAAGGCGTCGAGAGCAGGCGGACTTTGGGATGTCCCCGGCTTCTAACATTTGGCGAATCGATGGTGTCAACAACCCGATTTCCAATTCCAATGATTTGTAGTGTACTGATACGCGAGCCGAAATAGCCGATGGCGGCCGCCTGGGGTTTACTGGACAGGACGGATGGTCTCGATAGAAGCACAACATTGGTGATTGGGGGAGAGCTGAAAAAAAAACAGGGTCTGAACATTTCAGAACCCAATTTCAGAGCCGGCATCCAAACACGCCCTAACCCTCGGTAACGCTTCCATGTTTTCCACAATCCTCGCAGAGACAATCTGTCTTTGTCACACGAATCTCGTGGTCATGGCCAAAAGTTCCCCAGCAGCCGAATCACACGTCGCCGACTGGAGGTAGTACTCGGCAACCACTCTCGAGCCACTGTAACCACAGCCCACACACCCTACCTTTACCCCCGATTGCAAGGAAAAGAGAAAAAAAGAGAAACCCCTTTCCCACTGGGTTGGCTACACGTGGATTCGAGTGAGGAACATCCCTGTGCCCTACAAGGTCGCCGTCTGCTCTAGTGATGAAAACGGGGATGGGCCCGGCTTTGGAGTAGGCCAGCTGCAGCGAAGGCACATGCAAGGGGTGGCTTTTACAGAAATGATATATCGAACACACTTGCCTGCTTTGCTTCCATGTCTGTTGCTTGTGTTTATCATGAAAATTTTTCTTGTGGTGTTTCCAGACATCTACCTCTGCGACTACCTACTAGGTCTACCAAACTGAACGACATACATTCCTTTCACTGACGTCGACCAAGCATGCCAATGACGGCGTAAACGCCTCTGACATTGCCTTTCGGCATGTTGGATTCACGACGACAATAACATACAACTACGACTTCCACTTTACTACAAGCTACTAAGCCAAAATTAAGCTTCATTGAGCTTACTTCCCACTATACTACTCTACTATACCACGCTGCCACGCGACATTGGTGCAGATCACCTCGTTTTATCAATATCCACATGTAATGGTCCATCGCTCATCATCATCATCACCAAGATCATCATCATCATCAACAACAATCCTTGTACATACCCAACGAACCAACTGAAAACATTTCCATCGAAACGAAACACGCATATAACGAATGCAAACACGAAAACAAAATGAACGAGACACAGCATGAGGAAGATCTGCGGGAACTGGCCAAGTACCTAGGCCAGGTCGTTCCCTTCCACTTATCGCCGGGCACCATCGTCCTCAGCTACATCATCAGCCTGTGCGGAGCGATATCGACGCTGGAGTTGATGAACAGGAGGACATCACACAGAGGTCTTTACAACATTTTGCTTCTGATAGGAGCGGCGATTTCGTTGGGTGGTGTTAGTATTTGGTGTATGGTAAGCTTCCATTCTTGCTCCCTTTTCCTTCCGTCACTGGGGGCAGCTTACCCACCCCTCCTTTCACCCAGTGGCTAACTAACCCTCATGACGAGGTAAAACAGCACTACATAGGCAACCGAGCCATCATCCTCCACCACGGCGAAGTCTCTCTCCAAATCGCCTACCACGCCGGCATCACCGCCGCCTCTTTCTTCGTGCCCATCATCGTTTTGCTGTCAGCCTTCTTCATCACCGCCAACACCACCCTCATCACCTGGTGGCGAATCCTCTTATCTGGTGCACTATCAGGCGGCGCAACATGCGGGATGCATTACCTCGGTTCAGCCGCTATTCGCAACTACACATGCAGCTATGACACGGGTTACGTGGTGGGCGCGACGGTGATTGCCGTGTTTGCGAGCACGGTGGCGTTGGCGCTGTTTTTTGTGTTCAAGGCGCTGTGGACGAATAGTTGGTGGAAGAGATTGGGGTGCGCGGTGGTGCTGAGTGGGAGTGTCAGTGGCATGCATTGGTGTGCGGCGGTGGGGACGAGGTATAGGTTGCAGAGTTTGGAGAATGTGAGGAGTATGGTGGCGCATAATGCTACGATTATTGTGGTTCCTTTTTTGGTGAGTTCTAGAAGACATCTTGGGATGATGGAGAAAAGGAGAAGAACAGAAGGGGGCTGACCACCAGAAACAGGCGATATCAAGTTGCTTGGTCATGGCAGGCGTAGCCATCCATTCCAGTCGAATCCGAAAAGTCTACGCCAGCAAAGCGCAAAAGATCACTCTCGCTGCAGCCATCTTCGACGACCATGGCCGAATCCTCGTCACACCGGACGGTAACCTCCCCAGCGAGGAGATCACCACCACTTTCCTTCAAAAGGTACACAACCCCCTTTATCCCCTCGACCCCTCCGCTAACAAAATGCCAGACCCAACACGACTTCTTCTCAACCGGCCACCCTCTCTTCCACTGGATCTACCAAGCCTCGCGCGACTGGTACCTCATCTCCAAAATGGTCGACAAAATGGACCTGCACTTGGCCTCCCTCCCGCACAGTTCCACCTCGCACTCGCGCAAAGCGCGCATGGGCATCGAGTTCATTGACGAAGAAGGGAAAATCATTGAAGACTACGACGTCATCTTCCGGGAAATGTTCTGCTTGGCGACTGTCGACCTCTCGGCGAAAATGGACATGACGCTGGACGAAGCGGGCGTTTTGTGGGATGAGATTCTGACGACGGGTGGGATATCGAGTGGGGTGCATAGTCCGCATGGAGGGGATAGTAAGAGGAATTCGGACGCCAGTGCTGGGCTTGATAAGAAGGGATCGACTTCGACAGCGGCGGAGATGCAAAAGAAGTTGGAGGATTTGGCGGAGAAGGGAATGTTCCAGACGGGCGATCAGGGTCATGGTTCGCTGATGTTTCTTGTCAAGAGGGTGCAGGGGAGTCATGCGATTGACAAGCTGGAGGCATCGGGACATATCTTTGCCGATCTGCATCAGGTGTGCAGGATTATGAACAACAGCATGCAGATCCGGACGGGCAAGTTGGAGGAGAAACTGAGGTCGATGGAACGATACACTCACGACGCCATGCTGGACCCGGGTGTACACGTCGGTTTGTTCGCCATCCGAGCGAGGGTCGATGTCCAGCACTTCGATGTCATGGTCCGGAAAGAAGCCCGCGGTTTTCTCCCGAGTGTCAAGCTACCCATCGAAAGACTCGACTCCTCCGACCTCGCCTTCCTTCGACGCCACGACGGATTGTCCATCTCCTACTTCCTCAAACGGTTCCGACACAGCGAAGAGATCCCCCAGCAAGACGCCAAGATCGCCCGTATCCTGTACGACGCCATCAAGGACCTCCGATCACTTGTCGATGACACTCTCTTTGACGAGGCAACGTTGGTGGCCAAGGTCTCCCAGGTGCCGTGCAAATCGCCCGACAATGACTCGCGCGCCATCGATTGCTCCATGCTCGCCTTCTGCGTGATTATTCCCATCCACAAGAGCGTCAAGTGCCCGGAATTCGAGTTCACTCCCCTGCCATTCTTCAAAGTGCGGCAGTTGGCGCACAAGAACTCGCCTTACCACGCCGCTTTCGCTCGGTCCGTCCATCGCGAGATCTACCCGATTCTGAACGACCTGCCGACGACATTAACCGCCGTCAACAAGCGACGAGTTCCCGCATGGTTATCCTCCTGGCTCCCTTCATCGATTCCAGGGCCAATCCTACCCCTCTGGCGACGACCCAACCACCAATCCCACGACCTCCACCCTTGGCGTCACCAGCGCGAAGACATGGACTCTTCATCCCTCGTCCCTTCCAGCAAGGAACACGTCCGCCAGCCTTCTTCGAATCGGAGCATATCGACCCACTCCCTGGACGTCTACAGCACCATCAACTCGGACGACAAGGGAGGGACCCAAATCCAGCTGCCGCCTCTCCAACTTTCTCCTCTCCCTCCACCATCTTCTGGCTCAGCACAGCAACAGCATCAACAGGGGCAACAAACTCCCGGCAGCGTGACTACACCGACTGGGGAGAAGCCACAACAACTTTTCTACGGCGGCATCATGATTTCGCAAGAAGTCTCTGTTTCCGTCGACGACTCCACCCCGGCTGTGACCATTTCTAGCGGTAGCATTGGGAGATCACCGCCGCATACGTCGCCGCATCATCACGGTCTTCAAAACTACCATCATGGCAACCATCAGCAGAGCCGGAGCGCAGGAAGAGCGTTTGATTTGCTGCATGGAGGGAAGAAGAGGCGGCTCACGAATAGTTCGGGCGACAAGCATAACGATCAGAAGAACCAGCGTGCGCGGTCGAGGTCGCGGTCAGGATCAATGGGGGCGGGGTTGACGTTATCGACGACGAGCCCAACCAGTCCTCGCTCTCACGGCCATCCCAATAGGCGCAGCTCCTGCCCACTCGATGACATCGACACTCTCAACCCTCTCAACCCGCTCAACCCTCTCAACCCGCTCAACCCTCTCAGCCCACAATCTCCCGACGACCACCAACCATCCGAGCAATGCGTGATCAGCCACTGCGACAAACACCACCACCCCCACAACCACAACCACACCATCCGTCACGGCCTCGGTCAAGGACTCGGCCAACTCGGCCACCTCTCCCCACCCCAAACCAGCCCAACACGGCGCTCCCCGTTCACAAATTTCCCCCTTTCTGATCCATCCGACCATTCCCCCTCCGCCTCCGACACCAGCTCCACGTCCCAACAACAACAACAACAACAACAACCGCAACCGACATCCCCAACCCAGCCCGACCCAGCTTCTCCGAAATCCCAAACCGACTTCGGCCTAGCCCTCAGCCCCCCCACCACCTCTCCCCAATCCCAGGGACAGGGGCAATCACTCGGCAGCGTAGTACCATCCTTCTCTCAAGCGCTAGAGCAGGGATCTGGACCGTTCTTCGGTGGCGGCGGCGGTGCGGCGGGGCACAACAATTACAACGGATACAACGGATACAACGGATACAACGGATACAACGGGTACAACGGGTACAACGGGTACAATGAAGTAAGCGCCAGCGCCGTGCTTGGGCTCGGAGCGAGCAAAGTGGAGGTGAAGAAGGAGGGAGATGTAGTGAGGACGTTTGTGGATGATTTGTTTAGTGTTTGTGTTAAGAACTCGGGGGCAGGGCCGGGTGGTGCTGGTGGTGGGGGAATGGGTATTGGAGGGGTGATGGGGGGTGGGGAGAGGGAGAGGGGGTGGAGGAGGTGATGATGAGAATTTGAGTTTGGCATTCACTGGATGTGCAGGTGGATAACCGACAATGGTTTTTCTTTTCGTTGGAGTTGCATTTGCGTTTGCGTTTGGGATTTTGCTTGGACAGAATGCGATGGAATGGGAGTATGGGACATGGAACATTGAAAGCGATGAAAAGGACGGCGTGTTCATGCTGTTTTATGTGCAAAGGATACCCCACACCTTTTAATGTAAATAGTTCTCTTTGATGGATGTACATAGTGCGATGTTTATGCAGTGAAGTGGACTTCCACCTGGGAGGGTGACGTGCGCGGAGCTGAGCAGTCTGAACCGATGCGGTCTGCATGTCCAGTGTGCGCGCACAATAGGATGAAAATTTATTGAATGTTCAAATGCTCAAGGTGCAAATGTAGTCCTGGTCCAATAAGCGGCCATAATATCGGGTGAAAACCTGGGTTGGCGACGGGACCTGCGGCAGACAAAGGTTGATTTGATGCAGGTGGTTGGGGGACGGCAGTGACGTGCATTGCATGGGACCGACAAACAGTTGATGGCACTGGAGAGCATGCGTGTTGACATGGTGACGGGGTTGGGAACGACGGGACCTTCAACTCCAATCTTTCTTTTCCATATGGCACAGCAAGAACTGGATGCAAACAACCCAACCGCATCACCGTTGAGACCAAGCCTTTGTTTCTGGATGACAATGGAAAAGCGGAATGACGAACTGGCTTGCCATTTTCATGGATGGTTTGAGGCCGTTGCCGTGGAAGCATCGCAGGTCGAATTCTGATGTTGATGTGAGCCAGGGGAAGTCTTGGCGGGCGTGGAAGCCCAAATGCCATGTTGACACTCTACGATATTGCAACCCCCAGTCAAATTCGCTGCTATGGAAAGCCTACAGCCATGATATGAATGATAGTATATCAATTATTGTCTCGATCGTGGCGTCGCATCCATCGGATTGCGCACAAAATGCTGGACTGGTAGGACCCATTTCTGGATCAGGTTCAAACCTTGCCGCGATCGTTTGACACCCGGCAGCAGTGGTGAAATACAGTGCCCTATATTCGCTATGACGTGCCGTGCCAATGTCCGGTAAATGCCTCTGCCCGTTGTCATGATGCTACCGAGGTCGGCTCGTCGTGGTGATCTGCCCCAAGCTGGAGGTGAGTTGGGTCTCAAGCTGACCACGCCGCCCAAGACCACAATCGTCAGCCAAAACAACGAGATATTGCTAGTGTGAACTTGTTAAACCCACGCGCGTAATGCCTAGAAATCATTCCTACTTTTTCCCCGTCGAAACAACCCCGTGCGCGTGCTGTAGCTGTGATAAGCCGGATCGGCATCACCACCAACCGCCTCAGATATCTCTCACCACCCGCTCCGATTCTCACTTCCCACCTCACCCTGCCATCACCGTCCTTCTTGCAAACCAATTTTCTGCGAACCTGAAATTCCCAATTCCCGTCCCAACAATTCCTGCCCCATTTCCCCACCCTAAATCCCTTCACACATTAACCTCCCAGCCACACTCGTGGTGTCTGCCAGCCCATGACACCTGGCCTCGACACATTGACATTGGTTCAACATCGGTCTGACACTTGCCAAAAATTTCACGGCATCCCGCACCATTTCCCAGAGTATAAGAACCCTCCCACCTTCCACCAACGCTTCCTTTTGCATCTTCCTCCCACCACCACTTTTCCAATTCTCGAACTCGCACCCGCACAACTTTCTTCAAAACTTTGCACCTCTTCCGTGCTCAACTCTTCCATCATCCATCAACAATCTCAACTTCCTTGCCACCTCTTCCGTGCCAAGGTCACCACTCGTCCACACTCGACTTTCCTTTCTCACTTCATCAATCAACAATCAAGATGCCTCCCAAGGTTGAATCTTCCGACAAGAGTCCTTTCACCTCGCGTGAGATTGACACTCTCGTCATGTCCTTTTTGTGCATGCCCGAAATGCCTGTGGTAGGTCGCACTTTTTCTTCCTTTGTCTCCCATCATCACCATCGTAGTCATCATTTATCATCATCTTCTTCTTATTCCTCTTTGTCACCGTCATTCACCATTCCCAATCATGCCTCTCTTCCATGCATCATTGCCCTCCATCACCACTCATCTTCTCCTCACCACCCTCAACCCAACCTCACCTCCCCCTCACCTCATCCTCAACCCACCAACCCTTCACCCAACGATGCTAACCCCTCCTAGGTCGACTACGTCAAACTCGCCAACCACCTCGGCATGGCCAACCACCGCAGCGCCTCCAACGCCTGGTCTGCTCTCAAAAAAAAGATCTCCGAGCTGAAGCCAGATATCCCCCTCCCGCCCAAGCCCAAGGCCAAGGGCAAAGCCGCCAACGGCGCTACTCCCGGCAAGAAGGCCAACGGCAAGGCTGCCAAGTCCGCTGTGGAGGTCAAGGACGAGTCGGAGTCTGAGGCTGAGAGCGACAAGTCTGAGAAGTCGAGCGTCAAGAGCGAGGAGGGTGAGGACAAGGCCGACAAGAAGAAGCCTGCGAAGAAGACTGCGCCTGTGAAGAAGGAGACCAAGCAGACCAAGACTCAGACCAAGATCAAGAAGGAAGAGACACCCAGCGAGGAAGAAGTCTCAGTGAAGGACGAAGAGGAGGAGACCGCCGTCAAGTCCGAGCAGAGCAGCGACGCCGAGCAAGAGCAAGAAGCCGAGCCAGTGATCATCCCCGCAACCAAGAAACGCGGCCGCTCCGCCAAGACCACCGAGAAAGAGGGTTCCCCAGCCAAGAAGGCCCGCACTACCGCTGCTGCTGCTTCTGCCGCTGCCCCGAAGAAGACTGCTGTTCCCCGCGGCAGAGCGGCCCAGGCCAAGGCTGCTGCTGCTGCTGCTGCTAAGGCGGCTGAAGAGGCTGCCAAGGTTAAGCAGGAGGACCAGGACAGCGAGATGGAATATGTTAGTGCCGGTGAGGAAAGTGATGGCGGTATCAAGGTCAAGACTGAGGATAAGGAGGACGAGGAAATGGGATCGAGCGACAAGGAGGCGGGAAATAGCAGCGAGGTGGATGTTGAGGGGGAGATTTGAGGGACTTCTCTTGCATCATCTTCTTTCTTTCAACGTCTCACTTCGGCATCGGACATCGGCCGGCATCGGCATTGGCTTTATTTGCATTAGCGTGGGCATTGAGCAAGGGGAGTATTGGTCAGCGGCATCTATCACATCATAGCGAAGGGGTTATCAGTTGGGTTCGGTTTCTTTGGCGGCAACGGGGAAGGAGGACATAGGATAGGTGGGAGGATTGACGGCACTCCTGTATCGTGTGTCTCTGGTACTTGTTTGCTGCGGAGTTGGAACGGAACAAAAAGGGCGTGGAGTTCGCGGGTCATGTTTCGTCTCGGTCCATTGCTTGATACCCTTTCATGTTCTTTCAGTCAGTCCTTTCGGTTTTCATAGCTTCGGATTTCTAGCATCGATTATCATGGCGGTACAGGTATTGAGGTTCTTCACAGTTCGACGGTTGGACGGCACCTCTAGGTTCTGTTGCTGTTTGCCCTGAGCGAGGACAGTTAGCATAACATGGCGCTTAATGAGAGTTATCGGTTCGACATAACGTCCTATCTGTCCATTCTGCATCTGTGCTGTGATGAGTTAAAGCAAGGACATGCTCCTGCTTCCACTCACCGTGTCTTACCTTTCTTTCTTCCCACCATAAAGTTTTCGGTGAGACTGCCCTAATAACGTCAGCATTGATTTGCCCGTCTTTGACAACACTCACCACCACCCGCAACCGACTTGTCACATCCTTTCTTTGTCCACTGTAACAACACCCTTCCAGATTGAGCCAGAATCCTCGAAAGTTCCCCAAGAAGCCGTGCATCTCTACTCAGTACCGTGCCTTATCTTCCATGTCAATTGACAAGAAACCACATATAATCCGGCAATTCAAGCACCCACCCATCTATTCCCGACTCTCAGCCCAGTTCAAAACAAAACATCCCCTCCGCTTTCATCATCATCGTCACCACCAAAATCGAAGCCACAAAACTCGCATATCTCCAAACAGATCCACCTACCTTACCTATCAGTACCAACACGACAAAAAACAAAAATGTGCCACCTCGTCATCCGCACCACTTGCCCCTCCTGCCACCTCCCCACCGCCTACCCCGAGCGCAATCGAGTCAACCCCTGCTTCCCTCCTAAAGTGTACACGGGATGGGCTCCGGCCACCGCCATGTACGAAAAGCACAGGACTGAAGAGAAGTCGATACCGGATTTGTGCAATCATTGTCGCCTGTCCGGGGTTGTGGACGTGGTACGGCAAAGATGAAGGTGAAGGCGGAGGCGAAGGCGGAGAAGATATCTCGAAGGATTCGAAGGATGTGGAGGGTGACGAGGTGGAGGAGGGGGGATGAAGAGGGGAAGGAAGGGGGTAGAGGGAGAAAAAGGAAAAGGAAAGTGGGCGAAAAAGGAGAGGGTGGGAGGGGAAGAGAAGGGGAGTCATGGAGCAGGCAAGGAAGAGAAGAAAGTGCCCAAAAAGGGAAAGAAGAGGGCAGGAGAGGATGTAAACCAACAAGAAGTGGAATACAAGAGGAGACGCTTCCCTAGGAGACCTTGACGGGAGGAGAAAGGCCTGATAGGGAAAAATCGACAGACGGTGGAAGCCTCCAAGTTTTGCCGTTGTGCTTCCAGATTCCAAGTTTCTCTGTTGGGTGGTCATCACCCATTTCTTCCAGTGATGCGGGACATCCTCGTTCCTGCTCTGATCCGACATGTTAGGTCAGGCCCTGTCCTACATAAGGACCATTGTCCGACCTCGTCCGACGATCCTCTTCTCTCTCTCTTAAATTGGCCAGATTAATCATCATCATTGAGACAGCCATTCGGTTATCACAGCATTTCCATCCATCATCCAGACTCACAGCCAGATCTAGGACCTCTTTCTGTACTTACAGCGATTACAGCACTGCCGTTACAGTGTCATTACTGGACCCCTGCACTAACGCGGCGCCCCACAGGATCTGAGGAACCCCTGGTCCCTTGCCGGCACCCGAAAAAGATCGACCAATCGGCAGCGCCAGAGATAAGATCCCGGATCCACATCTTGACGACACTCGTTGTTCTTCTCTTTCTTTTCCCAGAAGAACTTCATCATGAAACGAAGGTGGTCAGTTATAAAAAACGAGCCGTCACCCTCTCCACCACCTGGAATCCACCCCTTTCAGAAAGTCAAAGTCGAAGAATCAGCATCACCACCGCCAACAATGACCAAACCCACAACCCTCCTTGACGTGGTTAAGGACTGCGACAAGTGAGTCATCCATCAACTGCCATGTTCGTTTCCATTTCTCTCACCCCAGTCCCTATCCTCAACCAGGCCCTTGGGCAACACTAGCACTCATTGAGGACCCAACCAACTCCGGCCTCAAATCCATTCCGTTCTCATCGCTAACCACCCCAAATCACACCTAGCTTCCCCTACCCCTGCTACCAAAACCCCCACCTCCAATCCTTCTCCTCCACCACCGTCTCCCTCTCGCCCTCTCCAGCCCCCTCCTCAGTAGACACCGCCATGACAGCCTCAGATCCTTACTCACGCACCCTCTTCACCCTCTGGACCTTCCACCTCCCTTACGACCCCGCGCCCCAAGGTCTCCTCACCCACCACGTCGTCAGTAACATGCGGTGGACCAAGCACTTCTACCACGACGTGTCCAACCAGGCCGTGGACCTTCTCGCGCCTTCTGCGGAGGACCTGATCCCCGAAGACCACGGCTCCTGGGAAGTGGCCTGTTCGCGGATCCTGGACGAGCAGATCGAGCTGGCCCGACAGGATAATGTCCTTTGCAAGATTCTGGGACCCAAGAAGAAGGGGGAGCAGTTCCCTATCGTTGGAGCCAAGTTCGATGTGGGCGTGGATCGGTCGGCGATAGGCTTGTTGGGGATGGTGGGGAGGGGGGCGCATATGACCGTTTACAGCAGACCAAAAAATGGACAAAGGGAGGACTTTCGGTTTTGGATTCCGAGGCGCGATCGTGGCAAGTCGACCTATCCGGGGCGGTTGGACCAGGCGGTAGCGGGTGGCGTGGCGAGGGGGGAAACGCCGTGGGAGTGTATCGTCCGGGAAGCAGTCGAGGAAGCGGGGTCTGCGTTGAGCGAGGAGTTCGTGAGGGCGACTGCGAAGGCGGCGGGGACGGTGACTTGGCTCAACATCTCCGACTACCGCGCCGGGCCAGGACAAGAAGGATTGGTGAACCCGGGCGTACTGTACGTCTATGACTTGGAACTGCCTGATGGGGGGAGAGATTTCAACTTCCAGCCGGTGCCCGGAGATATTGAGAGTTGGGCCRTCATGGACACAGATGATGTGATGGCGGCCATGAAGAGGTTCGAATTTAAGCCGAGTTGTGCGGTGGTTATGATCGACTTCTTGGTGAGACATGGTGTGATTACGCCAGAGAATGAGCCGGATTACGTCGAGATTGTGAGTCGGTTGCATCGGCTGTTGCCCTTGCCGACGAGTTCGAGGAGGGAGCGCCAGAGGGAGGGCAATGGCGTTTGAGGGGCGGGTGTTAGAAGATGTAGGTTTAGCCAACAGAGTGAAAGAGTGTTGGGAAGAGGAATGGGATAGAACATCGCATGAGGACATGTCAACAAGGGCAAAACAACGAACGGGACATGCATGCTAGGCCTAGAAAAGTTGCATTGGAATACTTAACAACCAGAAACAGAACTCAAACAAAAATATTATGGAAGACAACCAAAAAGAAATGCTTAGAGCCAGTCTAAGCCACGATACCCTCCTTGTTGCGCACTCCCAGACACCCTCCACCATTACAGACATCCACCCATCAGAACTTAACAGACACTCCCCCTCAAACCCAGGAGAACTCCGAACCCCTTCAAACTTACGGAGCAAGGTGGCCCGGGACGAAAATGGGCGCATCAGGGTTCGGCTCGTAACCATTGACGAACTCATTAGCGCCCGCACCGTTAACTTTGACCGCAGCTTCACTAGACTCCGCACGAGCATGGCTCTTAACAGCGACGTCCAAGACCTTGTGAGCAACTTTAACCACAGCTGATCCCATCATCTGCACTGTCTTCAACAGCCCATCGAAAAAGGACTCGGGCTCGGCGGAACCGGTGTCATCGAGGATGACACTCTCCTGAAGATCGCCATTGTCAGCCTCCAGGACAGCTTGGAGTGCACACTCGGCCAAAACGGCACGATGAGCTAGCAAACCAACAGCCTTGGCATCGGTAATCGGATGGCTCTTGTCGGTAGGGTTGGGTCGGACCGGAAGGTCGGTCTCGGGCTTCTCAGGCTTCCTGGAGAGGTAATCGTCAAGCTGCTTCTGGCCAGTGGTGAGGTCTGCTCGATTGCTGGAAATCAGTGCGGGCTTAGGAGCCTGAGAACCCGCGGCCAGGAACTGAGTAAGATCATTGAAGAATTCAGCCTCGGACTTATCCTCATTGCCCACTGTTCGCCATGTTTTGACTTCCGCTTGGGCGGCGGCATCGAGGAACTCTTCGACCTGAGTATCTGCTGACGGAATGATGAGTTCAGGTCCATGCGGCTTGATCTTCTGCATGCCAGTTGCTTGTTTCTTGCTGGTGATGAGATTCTCGTTGATAGCAAGGTGGAGACCAGCTTGAGGCATGAGAGGAACGAGTTTGGCGTCAAGTTTGTTGGCCTTGTCGGCATCGAATCCACTTCCGTGATACTTTGCCGTCATGCTGTCTATGATCCGTTTGTTAGCCGGACTGCGCTCCATCCGGAGGACAGCCAGCAGGGCGGCCTCTGATAGAATAGCGCGATGGGCTATACCGCCCTGAAGCTTGTATGATGGCGTCTTGTCTTCGTCCAAGGCAAACTCTTCGCAGACTTTGCTTAGCGCACCGAGGGCAATGCCACCGATGGTGGACATAGCGCCACGAAGAGGGCCGAGGAAGGGCGAAGCGAAGGAAAGACCTTGCTGAGTGATGGGCGTAACGACGCGCCCAATGGCCTTCAAAATGTCAAGGAACCCCTCGGCCACGGGCTCGGGACTGGGATCAGGGCCAGGCTTAACACCAGGTAGTCCCTTGCTAATATCAGTGATGTAGAGGCTGCCGTTTTTCTGGAGACCGTCCATGAGCGTCTTGTAATCGTTACCATACTGGCCACGAATGACGCTGGCTGAGTTTTTGCCAGAACCGCCGTAGCAATGAGTACCAATGACAACGTCCGGCACTATCTGGGCGCTGCGCAACTTGAATTTGAGAACAGGCGCACCGGATTGACCTAAAACATCCGGTAATTAGCATGTCTTCAATGCTAATGAGGGCTTCCCGAGTTGTTCCTTACCTCCAGCCGTCGAGATGCGGTATTCAAGCATTTTATTTTGGCTGGTAGCCAGGTCGTAGGTGACTTTGTCGACAAGCCCATACATCTGGGCGCCTCGTTCTCCATTCATCTCCTTGTCGCCGGGATAGCCGACAATTCCCAACACGGCGGTGGCCTTCAGTGGGGTGTCTTCGTACTTGAACAGGTTTAGGTTACCCTCAAAGGGCTGGTCAACCTTGACAAAGGCAACATCACGGCGACGATCGCCATCGATGATGTACTTGGCGGTCGTAACGACCTTGGTGGCCGCGCGGAATTGCACGGATGAATCGCCAGCCGAGTCTTTCCCGCTGTATCCGATGAAACATCTCATGTGGGTGAGACGGCCGAGACCGTGACCATCATCGCCACGGTGGAAGACGCAGTGACCGGCAGTTATAAGGACGTCGGGTGCCACAAGGTAGCCAGTGCCGATACTGGAGGAAAGATGCAATTAGCGATAGCCCGCTCGTCAGCAACACAGTGGCCATGAACTTACGCCCAGCGGTCATCGTCGGCACTCATGCCCTCATAACGCATGAAGATCTTGACGATAGCTTTTAGTGATTAGCAATGACATATCAAAAGAAGGAAACTTCGGCTTGGATCTATGATCACTTACAGCGATACTTTCCACCGTCCGCAAAATCACTAGGCTGAACCTTCTGACGGTTGTCGGGATAGAAGACGGATTCTTCGGCATGGTTTTCATCCTCGAGCACCTCAGACTTTGGCTTTGGGTCCTGGGGCTTGACAGCCGGAGGGGGAAGCCGCCAAGAAGCGCCGAGGGTGTTGGAGGTCTTGAGAGCTTGGACAAAGTCGAAGGCAGACATTGTGAATGACGGAGAAAGAGAAAGAAAAGAGAAAAGAAAAAGGGAAGAAAGAAAGGAAGTTGGGAAGAAGAAAAAGAAAAAAGGTAGACTTGATTATTGAGAAAGTAGCGCCAAGAGATGCTTGGTCTATGATGATGATTTGTCTTTGGTAAGGGAGGACAGGAAGAAAGCTTATATACCATTTGACTGGGAGGTTGACGGTGGCATAGAGACACTCTGTCCATCTGCATTTTTGCTTGTTCACTTGGTCCTGCCTGCAGATAATAATGCGGCATGTCCGTAACGTGGCTTGATCGTGCGTCTGAATGCTGCAGGTAATAACGTCCGCGTCATCGTAAGTTTGGTATGGAAAACATTGAAGGATCGAAGGTCAAAAGGAGGGAGAAGTTGAGGTCGCCTGCCTTTGCTGCACGCATTTGCCCCTGTGGTTCCTTCTTCCCATCTGCAGACAGCCTCCTCCCGGCCATGGAAGGAACAGTGGCCGCTGGCTTGATGCAAGACACCGTTGTTTCTCCTTCCATATGGTGGCTGTACTGGTAGCGGGAGTGTCACACGGACATTCGACCTCGACCCTAACCCAGCAGCACGAGGCTCGCAGAGCCGCACGGCTGAGCCTCTCGAACCCTTCAAAATGCTTCAGGCAACCAGGCCAACTCGGTCGGAGAATCTATTCGACCGATAGCACAACCTACCCGAATCCCCTCAATAATCCCTGGCGTATCCCAGCCTGCCACACGGACATATGACCCCTTTCCCAGCTTGACACCAGGCCAGGTGCCGCGGACAAACAGTTCGCCGCCACGGACAATCTATTCCCCGGCGGAGTATCACGTCCGAATGCCCTCAGCGCTAGGCCATGATAACCGGGCCTCGAGTTTCAACAGAAAGCAACCCGAACCAACCAAGAAGGATCAGACCGGCTAAGACGGCTCAGAAGGAAACACTGTCAGCAAGGATGACCTAAAAGGACGCCTTGTGGCCTTGACAGGCCGGAAGGACCTTGTATGTATTGATCAGAAGGATGGTCTGGATTTGTATAAGAAGGCCTGGGAACTCAACCCTCGTCTTGAAGGTTGAAAGGATTCAACAAGGCCTTCGAGACCAAAGTAGTTTATTAGCTGAATTGAACTACGATTCCAAGCCCTGAACACAGCCCTTGTCACAGGGAGGCCGCAAGGACGGAAAAGGGCGTTTTCCCCGGGCGCTACCCCGGCCTGCCCGGGCGCATTGACCTCGTCCGAAATCGATATCGACTATCGAATTTCAGCCCCGAAAACCCCGAAAGTGGCATCATCGACATCTCCCAAAGGGCTACATCCACATCCGGAAAAGGCATCGACAAAGTCAAATCAGGCTTAGATTGCTGGACGGTACCTCTATGCTGCCGAAAGCCTCGATTTGGGTTCGCGCAAAGCCACGGCGGTTGTGGCGACTGGCAACTACGTACATTAGCGAGGCATCAAGATGTGTCGATGTGAACTTGTGAAGTCGATGCATGTGCGAAGGTGCGAGCCACGCGGAACCAAGTCGCCCCGATATCACAGCCGTCGGGTATTAAGACTGCGACAACATTTGGTCTTTTGGCCCGTGTTCGTTGTGATGTCGAAATTCAACAAATGATCCCGCCCACTGCCCTTCCTCCCTCCCAGAACAACAACAGCCGAGGCGGAATGAAGCGTACCGCTCCTGCTTGCGGCTAAACTCATAAGGACCAGTTCCAACGTCTCCTTTTAACAAGGCCTCATGGCGCAACGGTAGCGCGTTCGACTCCAGATCGAAAGGTTATCCGTTCAAATCGGGTTGGGGTCAAAGCTTCTAAGCATCATTTTTTTCCCGTTCTGAAGCTCAGAACCGTCTATTTCCCCTTTTTTCCCCCTTTTTGTTTTTCTTTTGGCCCTTTTCCCTTTCCTTATCCAATATCTGCTCAGAAAGTGAGCTTCCTTCAATTCCAACACTCAATACAATTCTTGCAACTCACCCATCTCTAAGACTCCGTTCGGCTCATCCAAACGTGACATCATCACCACCCATTCTCCATCAACAAAGTATACCCCATCCCATCCTCATCATTCCTCACATCCAACTTCCATCCCTCCACAAACGCCCCATCCCCTCTCCAACTCTCCGGAAACCACGCATCATCGCGAACAACAATCTCAACCTCCCTCAACTCTTCATACTCCCCCGTCTGCAGTTCCCCCCTCAAACCCCTGAATACCTGTCTCCCCACCGTGCTCGTCCTATTGCGCTCCATCCTCAACCGCCTGATCTGCCTCTTGTACCGCTCCACAAACTGAAGACCCAACCCCCCGATATCAATCAAGTCCAAGTCAAAGTTGACCCAGAGATACCTTGGCGCACGCGGTACAACTACATCTAGATGTGGAACGTCGCCGGGGTCCGTGTCCCATTCCGAGAATGCTCGCTGGTACGACGCCTTCAGCCCGACCTCGCGGGATTCGCGGCAGGTGTGCAGGAGCGCTACGAGGGCTGGTGGTGGTGCACATGTTGGCGTGGATGAGAGGAGGCTGTAGTAGTAGGCGGGTTTGGGGGTAAATGGGCGCCAGTGGGTGCCGACGCGGAGGGAGACGGTGCGTGGGGAGATGGTTGATTCCCATATTTGGAGACGGAGCTCGAGGGGGAGGAGAGGGAAGGGGTGGAAGGTGGTGGTGGTGGGAGCCATGGTGATGTCCTTGAACGATTTCGTCAAGGTGAGATGTTGTGGTTTGTTGCGATGTCTTGCCCAAAGTCGTGCACGCTTATGTCAGCGACGCATGATTGATGATACGTCATTCGGCAGGGTACATGCCTCTAGTGACTCTGCACCGACTCTGTCGTTTTAGCAACAAAGCGGGAGTGATCAATGTGACGAACACAAACTCGTCCATGAGTCGTAAGACATCGTTGGCCGGCCAAACTCACCTCAGGTATTTAGGTTCCTTTGTAAGCTTAAAAGTGTTCCCTATCCACAGCATTCTCTCCATGTCGCTCAAAGCTCCCGTCACGATGGCTACTACCACCTTCCACCCCTTCCCCCGGCTCCCCATCGAGCTCCGCCTCATGATATGGGAAGCAACCATTTCTCCACGCATTGTTGACGTCCGCGGGCGCACTTACAAATACGACGACGGCGACGGGGAACAATGGGCATTCACTCCCGGACCAAAATGGGATCCCATCCACTGTATCTTCTCATTCACCCCAATTCCGCCATCACCACCACCACCAATCCTCCACATATGCCGCGAATCCCGCAACGTAGGGCTTCATTTCCAGGGCGGCTACGAAAAGGCCATCTCCAAGCTGAGTCGGCGCCACTTCGATGGCAGCCTGTATGGAAGCCCTCCATGTCGCTATATCTGGGTCAATTTTGAGCTGGATATAATTGACATCGGCGGCCAGTCATCTTGGCTCTTCTACAAGTATCCGCCCAAGATTAAGCGGCTGAGAATTGAGCTTCATCATCTCAGAGCGGAAAGGGCGGGCTATGTATGGAGGAAGCGCGATGTTCGCGCGTTGGAAACGAAAATAAAGGAAAAATTTGGGCAGTTGAGGGAGATTTGTGTGTGTATCCCGTGTGGTCAAGTGCACCTGGGGTTGCCGCCGGATTGGCTGCCTGGAGGGACTGATGGAGCGTTCATGGAGGGGTGGAGGAGTATGGATTGGGGAAGAAGTTGTAGAGATGGAGAGAAGGGCGAGGATGGGAAGACCGATGGGGACATGTGGGTTTTGGTGTTGAAGAAGATTGATGCGATCGGGAACTTGCGTGAACCAGAATGAAAGATGCTGTTTGGACGGCAAGGATGATGGTGGAAAATATGACCCTTCTTTGTTTTTACAATTCACACTTCCTGTTTCTTCCCCTGAAAAACATCTAGAAGTGATTCAGAACCTGCCCGTTTCGACGAGCAGAGAAACTGAGAACACTCTATTATCCCGGGTCTCCTGCTACTACAATCAGCATCAACACCAGCATAAAAATACCCAACCACACTTCCGACGTGTTAAGCACTACCAGCGTGGTTGTCAACAAGCAGCTTACCCTAAGTAGCCAGCAGCCTCATAGGAGAATCCCCTAAAGACATCAAAATGTCCGCGACGACCTCTCCGACCACAACCCCTCCCACCTTCCACCCCTTCCCCCGCCTCCCCTATGAGCTCCGCCTCCTGATCTGGGAAGCCACCATCTCCCCACGCCGTGTCGAGGTTGACTTCATCGTCTTCAATCACCGCCAGTGGATCTACCGCCTAGTCTCATTGACGCCACCGCCCGCCATACTCAAAATCTGCCGAGAATCCCGTGAAGTAGGGCTGAAGGTGTATAAAAAGGCATTCACTCAGCTGAGGAAACCTATCGGCAATTGGACCGGCGGCCCCTTTCCTTATGTCTGGTGGAATCCCCGGTTAGATGGGCTGGAGTGTGGCAGTGGCGTACGCAGCGACCGTCTATCGTATCATCAATGCTGCGCTGCGCCGCTGAATGCATGATGGTATGCCTATTGGCCGGTGGTGAGAATGGAGTTAAAGTGCTATCGAACGGCTGTGTGGGTTTGAGGGAAAACTGGAGAAAACACCAGAAGATGTAGAATAAATTAGGTATCTGGTGGCTTTCGTAGATGCGAGCAGAACAATGCACATTGAAGATATATTGCTCCCAAGAAATGGAAGTTTGAAAACTCAAGCCGCCTGCGTTGCACGCCGAGGACTGACGGTCTCCTGTAATACCACCGCAGGTTGGGAGAAGATCGAGGCGCCTTTGGTGCTTGCCTGGAATGACCGAGTCTGTTCGTTGAGATGACTGGAGAGCTTGTTTTCCTGCTCCTTCTCGTTGTGATTTGCCGATAACATGGGAGCAAGGTTAGATAAGGGCGCTTCAGGAGATGTCACAATGCCTTGGCTTCAAGATTGTGGTGTGAGGAAAAGAATGCCCAAGAGGAAAAGGCAGGGGTAGCTATGTGATAGGCTGCCTGTGTATCTGTCACGAAATAAGATGGTTGATCGAAGAAATACTTGAAGAAAAGCCATAGACTCAGAAATGGAGGAGAAGAAAGACACAATAATGCAAGAAGGAAGTTGCAGGGGTAATTTTTCGGTGGTCATGCAGGATTCTCTTACCTCCCACTCAAACGAAGTTCAAATGCCCCTTTCCCAAATATTGATGTAGAGAGGGCTCATTGTGACACCATGTCGACAATCTCTTGGTGTTGTGGGTTTTCCACTGCTGAAAGTCCTCTTCAAGCTGGAGCTCAATGAAGTACTGTGCTGATGCTGGCATGAGAGTAAGACAACGGCCAGGCTCCATGAGGTGGTGTGGTGGATGTGGTCAGGAAGGTGGAAGTACAGGTATTCCATTGGCGTCCGGGACATTGACGTCATCAAGGGCTCAGCCGCCCAGCGAGTCGCCCAGTTGCCCAGTCGCCCTCTACCGGGCTTGGGTGCTAGCGATATGTGTGCCAGCTGGTGTACTGCCTGGTGTGCTCGGTGTGCCTCCTCTTCCCCTTCTGCCTCCTCTCGCTGCGGCTTGTTATTGTTGTGTATTGCCTCGCGGGCGGCCGGGTTCCCTCTTGTAACGGAGCTGGAGGGTGACGGTTTGCCTCGTCCTCTGCCTCTAAGCTAACGGCGAGGCCTCCAAGCGTCAAATCATCACCATAGCGGAGAGATTCCAAAGGCGGATTGCAACCCCCGGCGAAATCACGTTAGCATTCTTTACATCCGCGTTCTGTATGCTCGAGCCGGAGACCGTCAGGGCCTACTCGTAGTGAAGACGCAATGCGCTGTAGACGTGTCGAAGGCGCTACTCGTGTCGAGCTGTAGTGTTGCAACTTGTCTTGGGCGGGCTTCAGTGCGGGCCAGCTTGGGTGGCGATGGGCGCAGTGGATTGAGGTTGGGCAGCTTTGTAGTGGTTTTGGTGCTGGATGAGCGATTTCAGCTGCAAAAAGTGCGTTGTTACGAGCGCACCCTCTCTTTACGCACGCTCTGCGTCATGCATTGCAGTAATGCAGGGCAATGTCACTTTGATCACGTCAACTAAAAGGGCATGGAAGAATCAGTAAGAAAAGCAAGAGCAAAGAAGTTCCTTCATCCATTTTATACCTCTACTCAAAAAGAAGAATCCCAACACCAGACAAAACCCCGAACCACCAAACACGACAAAGCGAGACCGGATCAAAACCACAAAAAACCCACTCCCGAAGCCCAAACGCCCAAACGCGACTTCCCAGACACATATCCTATGTCCAACCACGCATTTCATCCGTCCACCGATGCCTCCATCCAGAAGTTATCTGCCCTCTCCGAAAGTCTTGGGGGCGTGCCAGGCCCAGACCCCCAGCCCAAGAAACCAGAGAGACTTGGCTTGCTGGCTGGGCAGGAAGGGCCGCTGAGGCCCACTTGACCAGGAAAAGAGCCGAAGCGGGAGAAAACAAGAAAACAACGACCGAGTGGGAAGTCGCCGGGAGTGTTGCGAGGCCCGGGCGGAGGGCAGCGGAAGCCGAGCAAAGGAAAGAATAGCCCCAGCTAGAGTTGACAACCGCCGAGCTGAGAGCGCCGCACCACGAGAGAAGAAAAAAGGGGGCCAGGCAAGGGCAAAGCAACCGCAGGGGCAGTACGGGACCGCGGAACGGAGGACCTGAGGCGAGACCCGCGGCCACAAAGCCGAAGAAAACCGGGCGAGGGAAGGAACAGCCAAAAAAAGAGCAGCCGGCCAAGGAGAAACCGCCGCGGGCAGAAAAGCGAAGAAGAGCGGACGCCGGGCCAGAAAGAAGGACGAAACGACCGGGGGTCAGCGTTGACGAAGGGTGGGACCACAGGAGCAACCGGGCAAAAGAGCCGAAGAAAACCAACCGGAAGAAACCAGGCCGGGACCGAAGAAGAGCAAAGGCGGAAGGAGTAACCCGGGGAGAAAAGTCCGGACTCAAGGGTGAGGGTGTAGCCGAAGAAAAGAACAACCGATGCCAGAGATGACAACCGGGTTTGGCAAGGGGGCGAAGAGGAAAGAGTGTCTGACCGAGGTCTCAGTTGTGACAACCGTCGGTCAGGCGTGAAGCTGTGGGACGGGGGGTCAAAAGGTACCCCTCGAACCGCAGCTCTTCCTCTTTCACTCTTATACGTCCTCCTTCTCTCCTTCTGCTGCTCCTCCTCCTACTCCTCGCTGCTCCTGCTGCTGCTTCTTCTGTTGCTGTTGCTGGCCGAGGTCGACAGTGTTGGGGCCAGGGACCGCAAGGTCTACCTGGAGAGCGGCTGCTGCGGCAAGTCGCCAATGTGCTCGAAGAGCAAAGACACGGCGGGTTCGTCGCACTCGGGCAAGTCGCCATTCATGTCATAAAACCACTCGGAGGGCCGACCCCATTTGCAGGCGTACTGTGCCTCATGTTCCGCCTTCCTATGCAGCTGCGGTAAGCGCTTACTGTGGCCAGGCACCCAGTGCAGCTCGAGGCTGACGTCCATGAGCGCCGAGGACACAGAGCGGTTGACGAAGCGCCGCTCAAGCTCCATGGACTGCTTAATGGCATCCATGGCGGCCATGCGCAGGCCGGCAGTGGTGATGGGGAGCTGGCCGTCCAGCATGAGGAGGGCCCCCATGGAATCATCGAAGATCTTGACGGTGACCTTTGTCCGCCTCTGCTTCAATTTGACGGCTCTCTTCAGCCTTTTCCTCTCCCTTCTGGCCATCCCCCTCTCCTTTCTCTCTGCCTTCTTCTCTCGCCGACGCTCCTTGGTTCTCTTTGCATCCCGTCTCTTTCTCCTCTCCTTTTTTGCCACTTTGCGGTTTCGCTTGGCCGCTTTCCTTGCCAGTCTCTCCTCCCACTCCCTCGCCTTTCTCTCTCCCTTTTCTTGCCTCTTCTTCTTCTCCTCCATCTCCAACCTGGCCTCCAAGCGGTACAGCTCCACCATGGCGACATGGATTGCATAGGAGACGGCAAGGGTCTCTGCGCCGGTCGAATTGAACGCCTCAGCCTCGTCCGTCCACACTGGCTGGCCCGCCTGAAATTCCACCATGCCGTCGGGACAGCCGGGTGCGCCCGCCAAGCTTGGGTCATGGCGGCGGAACGCTACCCCCAGCCCGGCAAAGGTGTTGGTCTGCTTGTGCGGGTCCATGGAGGCGTCAGTGAAGATCACCACTTGGGTGTCTTTGGGCGTGTTGGTGTGGGCAGTGGCAGCTTGGGCAGCTTGGAAAGCGAGGGCGTAGGCGCCGCCTTCGTCCTTTTCATCTTGGACGATGATACGACCACGGAAGAAACGGGGGTAGCCTGTATGGAGAAGAGGGTTAGCTTACCTGCCCGCCTGTTCGAGTGACACTGTGACCTCAACTCAAGAAACGTGAAGGAAGGGATCCGGAACTTTGCCAGAGTGTCTACCTTATGAAGTGATGCCAGTTGTTGAAGATTAGAAAGGGGAGTACTCACGGCCTCTCATTGCCATCCATTCCTTGTACCACAAACTTTCCAGCCTATTCCTCTCCTGTATCTGCCGTTTGGCCTCTTGCTTGTCATGCTCTTTGCCTTGATGTTCTCTGGCGCTGCCCTCTGGGGTTGCGACTGCTGCGGCGGAGGACTGAGGTTGGGAGGTGGTCTCCGAGAAGACCGCAAAGAGAGCAGCGATGTCCATTTCCTGATTGCTGGACATTCTAGGTAAGCTGATGTGCAACGGAATGGACGCGAGAAGGAAGAAAGGGGTGTGATAGGCGCTTTGGGACACGAGGGATCTGAAGCAAGTGTGGTTGCTTAAGCTGCTAATGTTTCAGGAAGTCTGTCAATGTGACTTAGCCCTACTTGGAAGATTTATTGGGTCTTAATCCGCCTTTTGTGACTGGAAAAAGGTGTTTACGATGATTTCAGAGGAAGTCCGCAGTAGACGCGAGGCAGTTGAAGAAAACTCGAAGGGGTTTGAAAAAGGCTTGAACGAGTTTGGTTGAGGATTTAATGCCTTACTTTACAGACTTTGTGCGTTACTTTGTGATCTTCGTCTTGGTGCTGGAACAAAAGCTGCAAAGAAAAAGAATGAAGCTCACGAGACGTGGAGGGGTATCGTGTACGCAAAGGGGGCGGCCTTGCCAGTCCCTGCCAGTGTCAGGGGACCACAAATACCTTTGCCGGGTCTCGGGCTGGCAAATTGTGACGAGGACGTGGTCCAGAGGTAGGGGTTATTGGCTGATATGGAGCCATGGTATGGCTCGGGTGCTTGACAGCGGGAGGGCAAACTAGGGCTCCCGAGCTCGTAGGGGTCTGGGACCCGTGTGGAATCTTGTTCTTGATTCTTTACAACTCTTTTTGTCAGCTTGGATTTGCATCTGCATCGGGGAATCCTCCTTGGAGGGATATTTCGGTGATATCAAAGCCAGCCTGCCAGACTGAATGCTGGTAACTTTGCCTGTGTACACGCCTGAGAGGAGGCCAGGTCTGCAGCTGCTTGATATCACTTCCATTCGACTTACCATCTCCAATCTCGACATACGCACCGGACCGCCTGGCATAATCAAACGTCGATTACCTCTAATGAACGAACCCTCAACCATCATCGCCGCCCTCTCTATACCATAAGCACTATGCGATCGTCCTTTTACTCGAAGTGGCAGCCCTCTTTGGAATTTCCAACAGTCAGCTCGCTCCCTTAGACCATCATCGAGTACAAGTCTTTTTTGTTGACTCCCCGCTTCGACCAGGTGTCTCTCTTCGACGAGATATGCAATCTCTTCGACAAGACATGCGATGGAGGATGAGGAGCTAGCCCATAGCTATTCGGGAGGCTTTCGCAGAATCGAAACTAACCGCCTGTTCTTCGGGCTCACAAGCCTGTCCAACCATTGCAGGCATCGCCATGGCTGAGCGGCGCCCTATCCCAACCTCGACAGAGCGCGATAGCTTCAATCCTAAACAGAATCATCAATCTGGCGCGATGAACCACCCCCAGCATTTCTACGAGTCATGGCTCAAACGGGGCAGTTAATCGCTCGACAAGTTCACGCTGGCAGGAGGTACACCACTGTCAGGCGCTGGAAGCAGGGTTTCCTTCCTCGGTGCTGCCGCGATGGACCTCCAGTCCGGCTCTGATCCTCGAAGACTAAAGAGGACAGCCAGTGACAGAAACATTCCTTGACTCCCTCTTAACCTCGCCACGCGACTTAGAATTGGTGCTCATGATGGAGATGTAGCTTCTGCACCTGTCGCAACAGTATCATGCGACATGCCAGGTTATTCACTAATCTTAAGAGCAAAACACTCATCTTTCGCGACCGTTGGAGGAGCAAGGCAAGGCCTTAGATCTGTTTTCGAAGAATCTTTAAAGAGCTTTGGTGCTTGCTTTAAACGTCTGGTTTGTCGCTGGGCAGAAGGAGTACAAAGTCAACAAAGCAAGGAGGGAAACACCTTTCACATACCTCAGCAGTCAATCATTGTGCTGAAAGAGCTTGTTTGAACGCTCTGCGGCCGGTAGAGGGCCGGGAAGCGAGAACTAAATCCATTTGACTACAGACCAACAGAAGTGAAGAGCAGGAACCGAACAACGAGAGCGACGGAAGGAAAGAGTAGAACAGAACAAGAGGATTTGGGTTAACAGTCTCAGATGGTAGCAGCCAAAGGCATCCAAAGGAGGCTAGAGGTACACTTTTGACCGGAGAGCATCAGCAGTGCTTGACACTTCGTCTCTTTCCCATATCCAAAGATCACTTGCTAACCACACTACTCTACAGGTCTTCATGTGAAGCAGCAAAGTCCCCGGACAGAAATGAGGGGAAAATCTCATTGTTCTCGAACCACGACACTCAACTCATTCCGACACTCTCTACACACCATTTCAAGCACGTCTCTGAGCCCTGATTCTACTGTTCAGCGGCCGAACCAAACACGAACGTCCCACGAGGATCGAAGCAAGACATCTAGTCAAGAGCGAGAACAGTGCTCGAGAAGGAGGAAGAGGAAGATGGCACGCACGACGCCCAGGGCAAGAATGCTTGCTTGATACAGGAGGAAGTAGAAGATACCTACCTACCTAGGTAACAACGGTGGACGAGCCGGCGCCGATTTCCTGGGTTTGGAATCACAAACATCAGATGGTGTCTTCAGCACCGGACAGGTACTTCAAGGCCGCTTATTGCTTGGATGATGAGAACAGCAACACAAAAAAAGGTACCTACCTTAGTTTTAATGCGCAGCATGAATGCGACGAATGAACTTGATGACGAATTGCTTCAAGAACCACTGGGCCTCCTGGCTGCTCCGAAAAAAAAAAAAAAAACATGGCTGGTTCTTTCCTCTTAGGAGGAGAAAGTGGGATACTTGGGGACGGAAGGTGGAAGGGTGAGCGTCTGTGACTTTGACAGATTCCGGGCAATGTTTCGGAACCGACCCAGCTCCGGTGAAATGTCCTACACATAGGTACGAGGTAGCAACATGGGATTTTGGAACATCAGGGCATTGGAAGTGAAGGAGGTGCCGCCGCAACATTGGAAGTTACAAAACGCAGTCTCCCGCTCTGGGCAAGAAGTACCTCGGAGACTTCAGGCGCTGACGATAGTTACCTATTTAAAGGGAACCCCAACGCAAAGAGAACGAATGGAACGCAACTATCACTTCAACATGACACACGGACATTTAGTATCGAATCATCCATTCCCGAGTATTGCCTTCTTATTCGTTTTTGAACCCAATGGATCCATAGGATGAGTTCATCAATCAAGACATGTTTGATTCCGACGTGGATGACAATTACTAGTATGGATCCTCCTCCACCATCACCGGTGACCCGGTCTCCGAGGCTGGTAACGATGAGAACCATCATGTTGGACAACCTGGACAGACGATTCCGGTCCCCGAAGAAGCTGTATGTGCTTTGTCAATTCCACACCTACTCATCTTCAGACCTTGTCCACTGAGCTGCTCTCTCACAGATATCACTACCTCACCAGACCCCTCGGCTAACCTTCGCCTTTTACCTACATTTCAGGACCACTCCCACAACCAGGCCACAAACACCGGCCCGATGATGCATTCTCCGGTGCTTCAAGATTCTGATCATGATATCGGAGACATGTCACCTAACCAACCGTCAAGCGCCGCCAGCCACTCCCCCCTCGACTCTACATCCACGTCCGCTGCCGACAACAGCAGAGATCCCCTCCACGAAGCTCCGCCCTTGGCCTCCGCTTCCGCGCCGACAGCTACAGGTAGCAAACCCACCGCCCATACCACCACAACAAGCGGCCCCTCTTCCTACACCTGCATCCCCTGCGGTGGTGCAACCTTTCGCAGCATACACGACTACGTTCGCCACTGCAAATCCCGAAAGCACGGTGAAAACACGTCTACTACCGGGGATCACGACGAAGACACGGGGGGCAGCACCACCACCGCCGGTGCGGAACGGTTCCATTGCCCCTACCCGGATTGCGATTATGCCAAGGATAGCTGGAGGGGGAAGGATTTCGCTCGGAAGGATAATCTGATAAGACACGTCAAGAGGGTTCATCAGGGAGAATACTTGAGTGTGGTTGAGCTGGATGATGATGATGATGATGATGATGATGGACGGAAAGGGTGAAGGGAGACTGGAAAACATGTGAGCGATACGAATTAGACACTGCAGTCTGTCTGTCACGAATACCTTGGTTGTGGGAGTACATAGTAGAAGACGGAAGAAGCTCGCGGATGCTTTGAACCACCTTACTCAAACGAATTGAAATAAACGAAATTATCCAGCGTAACCTCCAAGACTTCCTTGTCGTTGAAGCTGACCTTGCATTAAAGAATTCCGTCCTTGTCCGTGACTCTAACCCCTACCGCCCACCCACCAAGCGAACTACATACAGCAACGCACACATGTACAGCTGCTGGCAAGCGCGCAGGCAAAGATCGTGCAGATAAAACTGGACTGGGGGGTCAAAGCGTTGCATTAGACTTGAGGAAGAAAGCTACAACATACTAGAAATATCCGAGCAGGAAAAAAGCACTAGGCGACGGCGTTGTTGTGTGAACAGTGAAATGCTGATGCCATTATTTTCTGGCGCTCGTAATGTATTTGTAAAACTGACCGTTTTTCAGATTGCGTTACGGCACAAAAAGTTGCCGAAAGCGTAAAACACGACTTGGCGGCGAATAAAAGTATAAATTACTGTATCGCCGAGCGCCCTTGCTGGGCTGAGCGCTGAGGTCACTGGCGGCAGCATTTGCTCAGGGACAGGGTTCCTTTTCTCAACCATGCTGGTCCTGGCTGCAGCCAGGTTCCATTGACCAATGATAATGTTTCAATTGGTCCCCCACTTTCCTAATCTGTCAAGAATCACGGCTTAACATGCAATCGTGCTGAAACTCGCAAAACGTAGCGGTCCTTTGTTAGTGGCCTGGATGTCACTGACCGGGAGGCACACGATGTTTCCTTCTGGTTGCGAAGGGGGTGAAAGGAGTTGGAAAGAGAGCCCGAATAAGCAATCAAGGGGAAGAAAATGCATTATTCAATTCTACCTATCCTATTGATATCTCAACCCCCCTAGTCTGCACCCACTGTAGGAACTGAAATTATTAGACATTATTTCCACCCGCTGAAAGACAAACCCGCAGCTTCGAAAGAACCAAAAGCCAAAATAAATACCGAGTGGAGAGTAAGCAACCATACGAAACAAATCTCCGAGTGCGATCAACGAACTATCCCGAGTACCTGGAATTTCTGGTACCTCAAACATCAGTGGTGCGTACCGCAACAGCTGTACTGGGATCCAGACTCCCAGTCTTTGAACGTAAGGTACCTCTGCGGTAGGCAACCTAACTCGCATCTACCGCATCCGTCGCGTTTCCTCCTCCATTTCCCACTCCTGCTGTTGTTCTCGTGTATGATGTGCCTCCTCCTGTTGTCCTCCCTGTTGTAACTTCCTCTTCCTGTGCTTGCCGGTATCCTTGTGACGGACAAAGTCCCGCTTCACGTCGGTAGAAAAGCGGCAGGCGTGGCACGTGTAGCGGTGGGAGGTGTGGTTGTCATAGGAGATTCTGTATTTCCGTCTCTCGTTTTTGCTTGTTTTACCCTCTGCGGGCGAGGGACATACGACTGGGGTGTTACGGTCTTGGTCGTGGTCGCGGCCGTAGTTGTGATCGTAGTCGGCTACCGTCATGGGGGTAGTGGTGGTGATGATGGGCCCCGTGGTTATCAAAGGAGGGAGGGTTGGAGCCAGCGCAGGTAGAAGCATGCTGTTAGGCATTGCGCTAGTCGATATCGTCAGAACCGGGTCAAGGTCGAAATTCAGGGTTTGCGCATAGACAGCGGCATGCCCATGGATCGGGGTCCTCTCGTGGATCTTGGAACCCATACCATATACAGCGGGAAAGGCCCTGTTGAATGAGGAGCCTGGCGGTTGTACCATGGAGCGATGCAAGTTGTGGTTATTATCGAGGCTCATTGTGTTAAAGACCCGTTCTGGGTATTCGCTGTACACCGGCCCAGCCCCTTGGGGGTTTTCCAAACCTTCCATGAAGCCGAGGCCTGGAGTAGAGCCTGGCGCGAACCACCCGTAGTCGGATCCTTCCGGCAGAGATTGTTCCGGTGTAGGAAAGATATTCGGATATATCCCCATGGAAGACATCCCAAGTTCTGAACCGGCGTACTGAGGCGTCATGAAGTTAGCGGCTATGAATGCGAAGCCTTCCCAGAATGAGGTGAACAGGGACCGAAGGGGCCGGGCGAGGTCATCAGTCGGTGCTTGTGGGACGTACATGGCTGGTAGAATATAGCGTTTGGCCGGTGTGCGCGGAATCAGGTTGGGTGTAGGGGACCAATTCCAGGTCCATCACGTTGCCATCGCGAGCAACGGTTCCGTGAACACCAGAGATGTCCGGATGAGTGTTGGATACGGACCCGAAGATGTCATCGCCGCTAACAGGAGAATAGCGCATCGGTGACCAGTTGGGCTCCATTATCGCAATCCCTGGAGACGGATGCTCCTAGTACTTGGCGAGCGAAGCGTCCTTGGTTGTTCGTAGGTAAGGTATCGAGAATCTGGGACAACACCTGGTGTTGAAATTCGGGAAGTGGTAGAAGATCCGGACCCGTGGATGTCTTATGAAGTTGAATCGAAATCATGGCCCAGACCTGCTGGGCAGAAAGCCGGAGTTACTTGGGTATCGATAGAGTTGATCGTCCATGACGAAGCTCGAAAGCCTCGGGCCACAAATCGCAACTGGCATTAGAAACCACAGACATCGAATAGACGTGGAGACAGGGCAAGGCTGGAAGACGGTAGAAAGGCGTAAAGAGATGATTTGGTAGATGGTTGAGAGGAAGAGAATGGAACGTGAGGCGCAATTGCTTGCACATCCCGGCATTGTTTGTTGTTGTACAAGGAAAGTTCCCCAGAGTTCGAGGTCAACCCTGCAAGTAAACAAGAGGTGTGCAAAGAAAAAAAAGTACCTGTTAGCAGGTACCTTCTCAAAAGCCTTGGCTGGATGCGAGGAGACGGGTCGCGGGCTAACAGACAGGAGCTTTCCATCCTGCATGACATGAACCTACAGTGGACTGTGAAGTTTAGCGGCTCTCGGCAGTCGCGGGGTTGATTGCATGAGCCAAGCTTCCACTTGGGCCCTTTTAGTGCCAGACTTTACACGTGTGCTTGAGTTGATGCCCTGTAAGCGTCGTGCCTAACAGACCAGTGGATGGCATCACATCGCCAATGATACGGGAGGCCGTCCGACTGCCGGATCGATGTCGTCAATGCAAAACTTGCAGGTCATTCAGCCTCATCTGAGGCGATCTCAGCCGCTAGACTGTTTCAAAAAGAGCCTCCTCAACGTCTGTACCTTTCCTGTACTTCTTGCGCAGTGTTTCAGATGTCGGTCCATGGTCGGACGAACAAGGGCCAAGCTTTCCAACGTCCACACATGTCTCGCTTGCTTTGGGTCGGCATGATGACGACATTATAAACGGCCGTCTTGAAGATGCGAAGCATAGCATCAATTGCAAGTAGATGAACGGATTGGCGATTGTTGGAGTCGCTAAGTTGTAGAGACACAGGTTGAAGGCTCGTTGGGTAGCTACGTGAGGGTTGATCATCAGTACAAGTCAAGGTACCTCTAGGTGCCCAACCAGTCAACCCAGTGTCACTGTGTACCGTCAATACGTAAATACCTACCCGTGTAGATGCCCGCGCAAAACTCATGAATTGAAATAGATAGACACCACATCTAATCCCATCATTGAGACCGCTCCCAAGACCCTTGATATTACTAGAACAAGACATATCCATAGTATTATAAAGGTGATGTTTGACAATGCGATGTACTGGGGAAGATATGCCTGGCCTACCGATACTCTGTATTCTGCATATGGTACGTACGGGTCTGAAAACTACCGCAACCCACCGAACAAGGGTAAAATTCAGCCCGGCTGAGGCTGAGCATAGTACAAAACACACCGTTCGTCGCATCTGTTCCCGAGTACCGAATGCGCCACTTCCCCTGGACACGTCGAGTAGTGCGCAAAAAATCCTCGCTGGGTTTCCTATGATAACCACTGGCATTTTTGATTTCTTTTTTGGTTAGCGCACCTATCGGCCATTGCGGGCCGGCTACTGAGTGCCTGAGGCTCTGTAGCGGCCTCCACGTTCAACCACCTCCGTTGACGTCTTGACCATGTCGGCTAGCACATAGGGGAAGTGGAAAGACACCTTGAGGCACTTCTCGCTACCCAGGCACACCGGCAAGTCCGTTTAGGCATAGCGACTAATTCTTCGCAGGCAGGCGGTTTAGATTCCATGAGCGGGATGACAGGTGTTGCAAGAAGATGCCCAGAGAGCTACACTGGACCTACTGAAAGGCATTCTACAGTGTGTTTGCAGACGTCGCAAAGATTATAAAAACACGTCAAGTATTAGTTGAAAATTACCCTTTACGCGCAGCCGAAATTTAGAACGCAATTCAATTGGTTTGGAAATACCGTTACCGTTTCAGAAGAAAATCCGGGAGTAGCCGCACCGGGTACCTGGTCCCACCCGGCCCCACCCGGACAGCCGGGCACTGACGTCGGTTAGCTCCAGACGACAAACAACAACAAGGACAATTGATAAAAACCTTGAGGTTCCCAATGAATGTTCAGCGCAGAGTCCTCTCCAGCTGAACTCCAACACAACAATGCCAGCTTACAGCGCTGATTTGTCAATGCCAACGGAAAATGGCCTTTGGCGCCTTGGATCGTCTTTATTCAGCTTTCTGGGGCCATAACGTGGACTGCCAGATCGTCTTTGTTGACTTTCCTCGTTCTCCATTCTGTCCGATTTCCAGGTCCGTCAAGATGGATTGATGGTCCGTTGCCGAGGCCTGGAGTTGCAGAGTCGACCAACACGTTCCATACTCATACAAGAGATCCGCAAGGTATAGCAAAAGGCATCTTTCCACCTCACTACGAAGGAGCGATGATTCAATGCCACCGATCTCCCCTCCTCCGGCCCACCCTGGGCTGTCGTGGACAACCTTGACGTCTGCTAACCTCCCCGACTTGGGAATCCTACAGTTCTTCTACTCGTCCTCCTGAACTACTGCAACACCCTCATTGTGGGAGTTTCGAACACATGATGCTCACGTTTAGTTACCTGGCATAGTCAATAATAGCGTTTCTGTACGAAGCTGTGCCTGCTCTTGAAGAGACGTGGATTGAGTGTCTCGTGGATACGAGCCGCGATCGGGTGGCCATTGAGGACGAGCCAAGCTTCGAAACACCCATGATGGTGGCTCTTTTCTCTCCAATGGAAGCCCTCCATTTGCTGGGCGTCAGCCCCACCTGCCCGCTTTTATTCCAGCGATCGGAGCCCATCTTGCCAATGCGCTGTAATCCGCACAACACAGGGCGTATTTGATAGTACGCTATCTAAGCTACGTTACTTATTGGGCTTAAGAAGATTGGGCTGGTGTCAGTGTTCAGGTTGTTGGGCGGGGGGTTTTGATCCACAATAACCCGCCACCCGCCCGGGTTTTTCTTCGCTATATGTTTCTCGGGTCAGGCTTGGTTGGCTGCAGTGTTACCCTTTTGCAGATAGACAAGCAGCTTAGACCTTCAGTCCAAAACGGGCCGCAAATTTCACCAATTGAACATGGCGGCCGCAAATATCACCCATTGAACATGCGATCGGGAAAATGCAAGTCTACGTTGCATGTGAACCGCTATGATTGGACCGGGCATCACCAATCATCGAAGCTTACAAGCCGGGGCACAACAGCATCCGCACTCAACTACCTCCCCGGGGCATCGTACTGTAAGCCTGGGGATACCACTGTAGATTCCCTTTTTCATCAACTCTTTACCACGAGCAGTTCGTAGTTCTCCACAAGGCCTCAAAACATCTAATGGCTTGGCCTCCCCGAGCCTTGACTATGTTTCGAGTTTAAAAGGAGCTAAAGCCCTTCATGGTCCGTCCACTGTTGGTCTCACTCTTGGTCTCACTCTTCAGTTCCAAGCCCCTCTTCATATTCAGACTATCGTTCACAAGAAAGCAAACACCAACATAATGGACTTCTTTGCTCATCTTGAAGTATTATGCCCAGTTCATTTCCCTGTCAATGCCAATGACATGGCCTTCCTCAACAATGAGGGTGATCGGGTCCAATGGGGCGGTCTCGACCTGGAACAAGCCCCCGACCACCTGACCTGTCTTTGCCCAGAGGTACAGAGTTTCTTTATGCATGTTCATATACTCTCACCTGTCTCTGATTCATGTTAACAGTCAGCCCATGGTTGACTTGACGTATACCTGATAGCCCAGGTTGTGAATTCCCATGCTAACCCTCATGCTTGTGTCCCAGTACCCCGGTTATGATGATGTCGACCTCGATAATGCTGGCGAGTTGGCCATCACTGAGTCGACCGGTCAACATTTGGTCGCCCAATCGACGTCAACCGTGGGGGCTACTCCCAACAAGCACAACTCTCCAGGAAGTCGCGAAGCTTCGGGTTCAACCTCTGCCGATCCGGCCTCATCTTCCATTCCCAGCCCCAGGCTCTTCACCTGCGACCACTGCGGTTCCATCTCCGCCAAGTCGCCACGAGACTTCAATCGCCACTTGGCTACCGCAAAGCATCGCAGAAACACCAGCAGAAGCGTTAATAACGAAGTCGCACTCGAAGAGTTGCAGGCGATGGCCCCTAGAACGGGATTCCGCTGCCCAGTCTCATCCTGCGGCAAAGCATTCCCGCGCAAGGATAACCTATGGAGGCACATTGCCCAAATGCATGGGATCTCAGAGCGAGGAGAATGAGGAGGCGTTGTAAGGGCTCAAGGAGGTTGAAGTTTGTAGACACTGTCTGTTTTTTTTGTTTGCTGTTAGCGATCTACTCCTAAGGTGGTATAGGGATTTCACGGGTAACTATTAGGTAGTGAATAAAGATGCGCAATTTTACATAAACGAAGGAACAACTCGATGGAACTGCTTTACCTTACAGAAGTGTTCTGCTACGGATCGTGTTGGTTGACTGTTGAGCTGTATCCTTTCAGCGTATGGGTCTTGTTCTAACAAGCAATTTGGGTGCTTCGATACCGATGTGGCATCTCTGTGACCACGCGAAAGAGCCACGGGAGGGACATGGAGAAGTATCGTGCCTTCGTATGAAGCAATGAACACCTTGGGTCGTCTTCGATCTTGTACCCGCTTCAACCATCGGAGCTGACTCCAATTGACGAGTGTCCGATGTGAGTTTTGAGAAAGGGTCTTTGCTCACCTTGACTCGGCTGCCAAGCCTTTGTGGAACCTGCTGCCAGCGATCGGACTCGAAACACAAAACTGCCCAAGGTCGAGGCAGGGAACTGAGGTTTGTGCGGCGCTTTCGCAGCGCAACTTCTTGAACCAATCGCGGATACCAATTTGACCTTCTTTTTTCCTCGCCCGCTCGTCTGGCTCGCTGGAGATGACAGGAGACCTGGAAGCAGATCGTCATTGAGGCCCGAGCTCAACTAAGGTGCCGGGCTGTGCAGAATTGTCGTTAATCTCCGGAGACGCGATCGCTCGGTCAATTGTCCGGGCCACGCCGCTTCCACTCCTCGATGAGAGACGGACGTGCGAATAACCTCAAGACGGGTGTGCACAGCACGGGATTGTGAATTCGTGAGAGGTCGACCAAGGCTCGGCGCGGGAAGTTTGTGACTCTGTGGTCGGTGAGTGGTCCGAGCAGAAAGTGAAAGAAGCTTCGGTCTCCAGTGACGCAGGTACCAACACGTGGGGTACCGGGATGGAATGACAATGAAAATCAGGGGGCGGGGAAGAAGTGTTTGGTGCTGAGGAGCACAAGAGAAAGGGTCCGTGCTCGCTTGTGTTTGGTGATCGTGATTCCCTTTGCGCACATCATGCTTCGTCATTGTTTCACCAGGGGCAGTCATTTCCCCATGTCTCGCGAGTAGACGAACGAAGCAACGGTCTTGCATGATTCTATCGCGAAACATTCTGGAAGACAGAGTTAAATGGGAAAGGAGTCTGAGTCGGCGGGAAATTCCACGGCCTCCTTTGGTGCTCCCTTGTGCGACGTGGTCATAATTGCTTGATGGCCATGATCACTCAGTGCCAGTCCAGGTGAGACAGGAAGAGCCGGCGACTCGTATCAACCGGACAACTGAACTGGTTCGAGGCCGCCGCGCACATCCCACTCTGCTGGCACTGTTGATCGTCTACATCATTAGCTCCTCGCTTGTCGCCTTGACTTAGCCTCGGGTTTTGGGCGATGCAGAGTTTTTAGCCTATATCCGAGCACGCACACCACATCGGATCATGGCAGCGACAATGGCTTTGTTATTTCATCAGGCTCCCATCTCGAGATCGTAGAATTTATGCGGCGATAAGGTGGCCCAGGTTCATCCCAAGAATCGAGCATAAAACCAAACGGCATCTCAAACTCGGGAAATCCACACCGGACCCGTGTTTTGTGTTTTGTAAAAAGATTGGATGGCGCTGTTGTGTCAGCAACTGAGCACAATTGATCCATGCTCCCTTTTGATTAATCGATGGGGCTGGATGTCGTACCCCTGCCTCTCATGCCGGGCGCTAGACACCATTGCCCAATGACAGCCCAGAACTGAGCAGAAAAGCGGAGTCTCTTTATCAGTTTCGGCGTCGCGGGCATCCAGAGCTGCAGAGGCTCCATTCCGAAGGGCAGGTGCGAGTGGAGGAACTGCTGTGGGCATGAGCTAGTGAATTGTGGGCAGCCACGGCAGGGTGCAGTGGCACCATGAGGCCCCGGTGCTGTCGTAACGAACCTTTTCTTCTTTCCCTTCTTCAACTCTTCTTCCCCTCTCCTCTCCGGCTCGAATCCTTCGCTTCCCCCAACCTCCACCAACCACCGCCCGTCTCTCTTTAATCGACTGCAACGTCAGCCAGGAGGCCCGATAAGTCGACCCTACACTCGTTCTCTACAACTACCAGGGCCATCCCACACACTCTCTTCCATCCAAATCCCCTCACCACCAGTCTGTCATTCAAACAAGCCTAAGCTTCCGGTCATTCCGCGCCCAGCAACCAACCACCGTTTCATCTCCAAACTCGAGATCCGACAACGCAGAATCTTCATCCACGATATTACCAATCTTTTACCATCACATCCGACTCCGAAAACACTTCACTCTTTGCACGCGACGACAACGCCGACGCTTCCGCTTGCGCAATCGGTTTGACACTCTCGTCCGCGACACGACGACCAATCCTCTTCCACATCACGACACGATCAGAAATCTATCACAATGGGTCTCAGCCTCTTCGACCGCATCCAAGCCAAGATTGAGCTCTTCCGTCTTGAGCAGCGCTACACCCGCCGCCGTCATCGTCGCTCCACCTTTGTCTCCAACGCTACCTATGTCGATGGCGAGTACGTCTACAACACCCCCAACGTCACCGGTTCCTCGGTGAACTCGAGCAAGACCAACACCACCCGAGAAATGCCCTTCTCCCCCGACGTTGGCGTCAGCTCTCCTACGGAAGAAACACCTGCCAGGAAGGTCTCCAACAGGTGGTCTACCGTGCCCGGATTCGGCAGCAGCTCGACACCCTCGAAGCAGCCTAGCATGGAGAGCGTATCGAACCAGCAGGAAAATTTCGAGAGCCGGTACCAGCAGAACTCGTGGGGAAGGAGCTCAAAGCGCGTCAACTTCAACGAGGCCGATCGGTAGAAGCGCTCCGCTCGCTGGGTTGTTGCTGTGTAGGCCGATCACCACTGTTCGTACTTGACAAGGAGCGACATGATCAGGCACGCACGCACGCACGACTTATTTGGGTAGGACATGGCCATTTCGGAAACGGATATGTCGCCTGTCTTCCCATCCACATATTCTTGACGCCCACATGACACTCGATCACGGCACGAACTTCGATGTTGGAACCGATCGCGCTTTGGCAATCCATTACATGTTCCACTTGGGCCCTGGATGCGCGACACGCCGATTATCGACTTGATGACGACGAACTATTACCCCGTTCTTTTACTTTTGATTTACCGCGCCAGTTCAGTTATGGTTAGAGCTGCGCACTCACGACTGATCCACAAGGCATACTATCCATCGATGGCCTTCCACTCCTTGATGGACACGAACCTGCTTTTGTTTTTTACTTTTTTTTCTTGGTGTGGCGCAGAGGCATTGTATGCTTTCGGTATCATACATGCCCTGTGTCTTTGACGGAGGAGCAAAGAGGGTCACCTGTTGATGCGCCTGCATCTTCAGTACCTCTGACCTCTAATTACTTTTGGGGTGGGAACTGGGCCCTGCATGCATGCATGTCACCATGCACTGGAGCGTGCTTGAACAGGCCAGTAAGGAAGAGGTGGTAAGGAACAGCCACAAGGTCGGCGTCCACCTCCATGGGGGAAAAGAAGGGGAAGATGAGGAGACGGAGGAAGGACGGGCCAGACGCCGCTGGATAACGTCGCCCCATGTTACTATGGCCAACTGGAAGAATACGTTAGGCTATGTATTACGTTCTTGTAATTAGATCGGGAAAAGAAGAGAAAGATATGGCAATGACAAGACATTATATATGCACGAAAGAACAACGCGACATATGTGCTTGTCGCTTTCCTACGCCTGTGTAGACGGATGCTGCGTGCTTCCGCTGCGATGCGCCTTTGTGTGGATAGGAAGGGAACTACTTACCTCCTGTTCGACTCTTCCAGAAATCCAGCCTCGTTCTATCCGCTTGCTTTGACGACGAAAAGCAATGGTCCCAACCTTGGTATCATCAGGACATGGAAACACGAAAGAAAACCAAAAAAAAGGGCAAAAGGCCACAGATACTGGAGACAGCCGACAGGGGGAACGGGGGAACGGACACACAGACTCACCGAAATCGAGCGAGACCATTCGTTGGGTCCTGATATGGGTTGAAAATGGAAATCTTCCGGCAAAAGGAGAGGGGTCCGTCTAAGATGGCCCCGAAAGCTCTCATTCAGTGGTCACGTCTTTAGCCCAGCGAGGTTTAAAGATGCCTTTTCAATTACGCTGCTTACTATACCTCGGGCGTTTTCCAACTCGTCTTGCACAACGGAACTTGCACGCAAAGACAGACCAGATACGCACCAGACGATGGTACTTAAGGTAGCTGGTTCCTGGCTGCCTCCCTTTGGCTGGACCCCCCCCCCCCCACCCCCGGCTAGCCGGTCGTGTTTAGTGTACAGTCCAATACCGCTTTTTCTCATTCAAACTGGGTTTTATCCTTCCCTCTTATAGTCTAACATATCTGTACTGTGGTTGCGAGCAAAAGTTTTACCTCCCTGTCAGGTACCTCGCTTGCACGGACCACCACAGCCGCTGTGTGTTCAACGACGGGACCTGAGCTGGCGGCGGCGGCGGCGTTGGGTTTGGGGGCCCCACGACAGCGAACAATCCGGATGTGACCCACGGGTTTAGGTAACTTCCACAACACCATACAGTAGTGTAGATACCCTAGTACGAGCAACCCTATCTACGAGCAACCCCTTGTACACCTCCGCAGAGGGAAAAGTTGTTAGCGTGGTGAATTTGCAGATCAGTTGGCAAATCCGATGTTACCATTGCTATCGCCGACATTCTAAACCTATAACGGACAACAAATAACAGCTTTCACCATACTTTAACTCCTGGTTTCTTGTAGTGCTAGTGGCTTGGCTGTACCAAGCTAACAACTTTTCCCCCTGCGGAGGTATAATAGCAACAGTCTCGTCCAAAACCACCCTTTTTATAAGGGTAAGAGCAAATATGCAAATTGCAATAGCAAATACGGGGATTTGCTCTTAAATTTGTATGGTGAATCGGAATAGCGGGGTCTGCTAGAGGGCAGCGGATTGGAAGGGAAGTGGTCTGTGCACGACCCCCTTTTCAGCAACACCCCCTGTTCCAGCAGCACTTTGGGTCAGATTTTTGGTGTTGCTCGTTGGGTCACCTCCGTCAGAACTGGGGCGCCATCGTCGCCGACAGACTTAGTGGACCACTCAAGCTAGCATGCAAGTGACTCGCAGCGGATCCCCCTGATACAATAGCGTAAGCGTTCTAGACTGCTAAGGTGGAGAACAACTGTCCTCATACATCCACATCAGTTAAAAAAAAGTAACACCGAACTGACACCTGCCTTCATCCGCGGCCTCTCTGCAGCGAATCGGTAACCGTTTAGACCAAAAAAAAAGTAACGGTTTAGACCCGCGCAACGTCTCCGTCTACCTCTACTTACCCGGAGCGCAATATCTCAACTAAAAAGGCGCTCGAAATAGTGATTCTTTTTGGCGGCGCAAATTCGCCACGACGGGCATCTCAACATCTTTATGATTCATGTCCAAAAAAGATTCGTGGGCGAGGACTCGGGGTGAGTATGCTATGAGATTGAAGACTTTGGCCTCTTATCGCCGGCCTACCGCCCAACGAGCGCGCGAGTGGTGCGCGGCCCAAAAGTGGAAAGCTACCCCATGTCTCTTTTTTTTTGGTTACCGATTTCGCCACTCGCGCGGATGTTTGACCCACCGTCGATCCTAGTTGACCAACTTGAAAGAGTAAAGTGCTAGGGCTGGATTGTGTAGAGGCCGGTAAAACAAAATGAAAGCGGCCTGCCAACGAAGCCTGCAAGGTACATACGTATCTGAGATCCGCGAGTAGTTGAATCAAGGCCCTTTCGGTTATTCCCGTCCAGGTTGCTGTCTCTTGAAGCTTGAGATATTCTTCACAACCACTTTCTTCCCTACTGCCAGTAGATAATGTCTACTGCCACTCCCATTGCATCTTTGACCTCTCTTTTTCTCCTCTTGCCCAATCAAGAGATGGCTTGTCATAAAGGACAAGCTTTCCTGCTTTGCAGGTGGTCCAAACATCCGTCTTTGGTTTGAGTTGGGCGAGCGCACATGGCATCTAGTCGGCTATGACGATGCGGCCTGGCATACATATGCGTGCGTGCCTTTGGCTGACTTCTGGCTACGTACATACGCAGGGTCCTCACTTGTCCTCTTCATCGCTTTGCAATGCGTTGCGGTGTGATGGGTAAGTTAAACCAGTGGAGCAGGTCGTTGAACACACAGTGTCCACGAAGCTTGGTTGTGGTGGTCCGTGTAAGGTACCTGACAAGGGGCGGGGTTTTACTTTTGCACGCAACCGCAGTAGCTAGAAGAATTAACGGTGGTGTGTGGGGAACGTTTTTGTATGGACCCGCTGTACTAGCGGTTTCGAATGAAGGAGAGGCAACAAAAAAGTGGAGGAAATGACGGGGTGTTTGGGGAGAATTTCCAGGTTGCTGTGGATCACCCACGGTCACCACCCCCATGCCATCCGCCATCCACCCCCATTCCATCCGCCATCCACCCCTGGGCATCCATAACCCATTCAATCCCCCAGCTCCCCTCAGCCCCATCCACCCACCACACCACAATCCACTCCCAGGCCGTCCCTGTTTTGTTCTGTCGGTAGCGCTTCCACCCACGTACCCGTTGGCTTCCTGGGGAGAATTTGTACCCGACCCCTGTGACGAGCTCACGGCACCACCGTTCTGCCTTCTCCAGCTCGACTACTTCTTACACGACAATGAGCTTCGTCGACCATGTGTTAGAAAGAATGTTTACTACAAACCCGTCATTAGATCTTTGGCCTCTCCTTTTCTCCCCTTGCTCAAGAAAGATATGGCTGGTTTAAAAGGCCAGGACTTTCCTGCTTCCAGGTGGTCCAAATAACCATCTTTCAAGAACTTGAACCTCACCAGAAACTCACCAACACACATTCGACAAAAGGACGGATCCGATATCCCATTTCATTTGGTACCTGGCGGTACCTACCTTATATTCAGCTACGGAGAGTTGCCATAAGCTCCAATGGATAACATCAACTCTGATTTGACTTCACCATCACCCATCGCGGACAATAACATCCCCAGGGGTATCTACGACTCTCTCCCGAATCTCGAATATAGCGGAAGCCATATGAACCGGGCAATACCCCATGGCTTTGAGCAGTCACAGCAATATTTCAACCATACACTCAACCTCGCTGGCTCTGTACGTTCTTTACCTAATGTATTCTTTTGTTTGTTTCTGTTCTGCTTTACCCTCTCACCTCAACGATTCAACATGCAAAAATCCCCATGTAGACTACCGCTAACATATTTGACCTAGTTCTCCATCCCCAATTTCGACCTCCATTACACGTATCCGAACCCCCCCTTCCACGGAGGGGAAGGCTTACTCGACGATGAGTGGTGTCAGGACCTTGCGCCTGTCTCCGATTACCTCTACGTTCAAAACCATGAAGACAACGGAATAATGCCGTCCCTTGAGAACGTGGACGGAAACATCACCTCGGTCCCAGACACTGTCCACCATGACAGCCCATCCCGACCTTTGCCTCCGGTCCCTCTTCATACCGTCAACTCCCCAGGACCTCAAACCTTCCAGGCCCTGGAATCATCTTCCATTGACTCCAACAGCATACCCTCCTCAACCCCAAACACCGCATCCCGCACCCCATCCCCACCAAACAGCGAAGGTCTCAACCCCGACGTTCGCGGTGGTCGTTACAACTGCACCGACTGCGGTACCTTTTCCAAGACCAAGCGCGACCATGAGCGCCACCTAACAACCAAGAAGCATCAGAAGAAGACCAGCGACGGCAGCGGGAGCGGGAGCGGGAGCGGGAGCGGCAGCGGCAGCGGGTCAGCGTCTCCCGCCCCGGGTTTCCATTGCCTGGCGCAGGGTTGCGAATATTCTCACGAAGGTGGGAAGACGTTTACTCGGGAGGATAATTTGTGGAGGCATATGAAGACTGTGCATTATATCAAGGCGCGAGCGTGAGGTCAAGCGTGGGTCGAAGGGGGAGCGCGTGGGTATGGTATTGGAGCTGGGGATTTTACTGGACCCCATGGCAATTCGTGACTGGGGTGTGAGCATACTTGGTTCCTTTAACTCTTGGAGTCTTTCATTCTTTTACTTGTTTTCCCTTCTCTATTTCTTTTCTTCTTCTTCTTCGCATCTTCCGTTGCCTTCCCCTCTCACTTGATCCTTTCTTCACAAGTATTTTCTTTTCTTCCTCCTCAGACCTTCTTCAGCTATCAAATTTTTTTTTTTTTTTTTTTTTGGTTCAGCAACTAGACGACGTTATTGCGTGCATGGCATTGGGATGTTTAGGAACTGTATCTAGAGTGTTGGTTAATACTTTCTCTGTTTGTTTTGTATCACGGAACATTACATCCCAAAATCATTGTTGCACGTCTCCAGTAGTGTTAGGTCGTTTAGATGGTGCGCTAACAGGCAGCCACTAATTTAGCGCTGGTACAGTACCGCCTACGATAGCCGCTTACTGCCAAGCTTGGATAATGAGCATTCCGGAGAGCTTGGCGAACCTGCCATCAACGAACAACCTCCCCTGCACATCGTCAATAATACTCCACGCGAGCCCTTGCCCGAGACCCCCATGGCTGCAAATGCTGAGCATCCTCCGAAGCGTGGTCCGGGCGTCAATGGTCATCGGTACACCTGTCAAGTCTGCCCTTTCTCCTCCAACATTAAGCGCGACTACGGCCGACATCTCAGGACTCGCAAGCATCGAAACAATGCGAGGCTTGGTGGGGACTATGTACTTCCACGAGCTTCCGCTGCCCAGTGCCGGATTGCAAGTTCAACGCAAGTGGGAAGACATTCTCTCGGGATGACCACGATATCAAGAAGCAGGTGTGAAAAGCTGCCTCTCAATTGCGCTTTGCTACATCTTGTGGTTGCGCAATTGCCCTTGCGGCTGCATGGTACCACAGAACATTCTTATCGGGTTCTATCTTATGCCAGGGTATCGTTGTGGGAAATAAGGTACGGGTATTTAGCTATTCTCAGACCCGCGGTTCCCTCTATGGTGTGGGCCAGGAGGCCAGGTCGCTGACGATCACTGCGGTGACCATACAGTCTTCCAGAGTGTAGATTAGGTACTATGAGGGGCTACCGATTGGCTGTAAATCCCTGCCGCGCTACAATGTCAAATTTGAGCAGTTGAAGGGATAAAGGACTCCATTCTCGGGGTACCGTGTAGTGCCAAGAGCGATCTAGATAGATCATCCGATCTCGGCGGAGCGGAGTGGGTAGCGGTTGTGATGTTCGTGCCAGAGCCACACAGTAGTAACAGCGGAATCCCTACTATAGTACACTACAGAAATGAGGATTAGATATTGACCTCTGAAAAACCGCGGTTCATTAGGCTGGAGACAGGGAGTTTGAGTCGTTTTGCTCAAACTTGAACCAGGGTGCTCAGAAGAGGCACACGCTAATGCAAGCGGTCACACCTTCCTGATTTGTACTGGGATCGACAGATTCTTGGTGTTGGTGGCAGGTGGTACTCAAAAAACAGTACATACACGACCGCCGGTTTTTGGTGAGCCCGTATGTAGTCTTTGTTGGTTACGACCTGGGTGGGCAAGGCCGGCGAAGCCGAGTCACTAATGATAGTTCAGATGTACTTTTCCTGGGAGTTTTTGTGGCAAACTACTTTGCCCCTTAAATATAAGACTTCTAGGAACCGGTTGCTTTACGAAATGCAAACTCATTAGGAGAATCCATTCGTTGTCGGTTAGACAACAAATTACACTTTTCCCCTGTTAAAAACCCTGATTTTCTGTCTGCTTAGTAGCTTCGCTAGCGCCTTGGCTGTACCAAAACACACAATTGTTATGCACTAACTGGCGTATATGCAGAATGAGAAGCTGGCTTTTGGTGGGAGACAGGGAGTTGCGACCGCGCCTAGCTATGCACTTAAAGGGGAACATTTGGTGTATATACAAGATCTGGAGTATGCACGTTTGAGTCACGAAACTTGCCTGTACCCTCTTTAGGTTAGGCTGAGGAAAGGCGAGGTCCACGGTCAGACGGGCGCCGATTGATGGTATTTGGGGGCTTCTGGGCGCCAAGCTTTAGGCAAAGTAACCACAACAGACGGGAACATTTTCAGTTCCATCAAGGAAGAACCAAAAGCTGTTATTCACGATGCGCGCGCCAGGCTCTCGTTTTGGTGAGAGCCAGGCATGGCCTCCCCCTTTACCTTTACACTAAATGGCCAACTCGTGTGGTAAAAGATAAAGGACATAAAGGTTCACTTTCCCCCCTTCAACATCGAGCAAGTGACATTCGCACAAAGCATTAACCAACACTTTCACTGCCATAAAACTTTTAGTCCAAGCACGAAACCTATTTCATACTTTAGATATCCTCTTATTCCCTTGCGACAATGAACAACAACACCCCCTCAGGCTCTTGGTCGTCCGGCAACGATGCGGATGAACATCAGCCAACGTACGATGCCGATATGTCCAGCTATGCAGCTCTACCGAACATCGACCCCAACAACTACTTCATGAATCAGGAATCGTCCTACCAGATGGTACAAGCGCAGGAATATGTTCATCAAGCACAAGATGTTACTGGTTCCGTACGTCTCTTCGTGATTTGGTTTTTTTTTTCTTTTTCTTTTTCTTCAATCCCATGTCACGACCGCTTACTCATCATGTTGTTTCTCCAGTACTCCAACGAACATGAAAGTCATCCTACTCTCATGTCCACCGACTTCCATATGTCGGTAGACCAGGGTCCTGAGATATCTGACCATGGGTGGTTACCTCAGGATTTTTCTCCTATGCGAGACCATAACGAGGACCACGAGCTCCATGCCAGTTCAACGCTTCTCGACGGGGCCCACGGCCAATTTGTTACCACAGAGGGCACGGCAAGCCACAGCATCGCGCACCCAGAGCCCGAGCCCGTCCACGAAACCGCCAGGCCTTGCATCATCGAACACTCCCCGGCTGTCGCAGGGAACGAAGGCCAAGCTTCTTCCAACCCGCACAATCCCCGCCATACATGCGCCCTTTGCCAGTTCTCCTCCAACATCCGACGCGACTACGAGCGTCACCTAAACACCATCAGGCACCGGAACAACACCATTACCAACGGTGCCCATGTCAATGGTGGCATCGCTGGCTCCCGTACCAGCGTCACGAGATTCCGCTGCCCGTTTCAGGAATGTCTGCACCATCGGGAGGTCGAGAGAATGTTCACTCGGGAGGATAACCTTTGGAGGCACATCCGGACGGTCCATAGGGGTCGTATCATGGCGCGGGCATGACGAGTGAATGGATTTTTCCCACAATGTTTCGCTTCTTCTTTCCTTGCTGTCGTCTTTTTCTTCTTTTCCCGGTTCTCAGGGTTCCCAGTTTTGTTGTGCTTTCCTTTTTTCCCTTTCCTCCTGTTTCATAGCATAGCAAGAGGGCGTGAGTATGGTGTGTAAGATAGAGACCGATGGTGTTTTTGTAGAGCAGATCAGAAGAAGCAATGTTTCGGTAACCCCACTTGATCTACTTCTATTGTTGCATTTCCAGGGATCACATGGTGGTGCGAAGTGCCCCTGCCATGAACCAGGCACAACACCCCTGGCGCTATCCACCACCCGTTGAGCCCAGACCGGTGTTTGGCCGGGCCGTGCAGCGCACCAGGGAGGGATAGGGACTCAATCTCACTGCCAAGAGAGGTCCTTGTCTAAGATCCGCGTGCCGTACCGCTTTCGAGAACAATGCATTGTTGAAAATCCTTGATAGATGTAGGGTACCTTGCATGATGCTGCAATTGATCAGATGCGGGTCGGGCCCGCGTGTGCGGACTGTAACAGTAGCGCGGCCGCTTGTCAACGTCAATGTCGTTAGAGGCCCTGGAATTTTGGAAGACGTCGTGAGAGTCCTGGAGAACGTAGGTGTTTTGAGCAGATAAGGAAAAGGAATTGTAACCTGAAGGTAGCTAACATATTGAGGCTTCGATTGGACCTCCAGTGGACCCGCCTGGGCCTTTGCGGATGCCGGGCTTTTACTTTTGGCCGGGGGGGGGGAGTTGCCTATGACTCAGCCGGTTGCCGTTCTGGCCCGATCGTCATTTCGGTATCCAACGTCCACGGGTTCCTGCGTGACAAGGGCCAATGCCGGTCGTATGTGACGCCCGTCTGGAGGACAAGGGATTCGGTGTCGATGTCGATCTCTTTCGCCGATCAAATTTATCATTTCAACGCGCCCCATATAAATCAGGCTGCTACTTCCGAGCTGGTACCTGTCAAATGACCTTATCGCACCAGAACTCAGGTAGAATAAGATAGGTAGCTGATAAGGTAATTTGAGCTGCATACCCAACTGGTTAAACTCCTGTTGACGCTATGTCGACCTTCTGGAAAACCTGGAAGGCAGTGGGAGACATGGCGTCGGCGATTACCGTGCAGGGGGTTCAGTTCTTGGCTACTGTAGCGCGGTTTCGAAAACTGAAAGGCGGGGAGGCCACCAACTAAGATGAGGGGCAGCTGAACGAGTCGACGAGTTCCACGTTCACCTTCCATTGTCCGCTGGTTGTCCGATTCTCGTCAACATTACGATGCTGCCGTCTCGTTATGCCTGCCGGAAAATAGAATTCAATAGGGCAGAGATGGCTTCCATACCTCTATGCATCGCGAGCAGTCAAGTCTTCTCGTCCAGGTCGCTTAACACGTCGAAAAAGCACACATACTGACTTCTCCGACCCCTGCGACGTAACAAGACAGCGCTTTGAAGATCGTCCACTGCCCGTATGATCTCGCGAAACTCGGGATGCTGGTGGTGTGGGAACGCAGAATTCAAGCTCAGCCGGGTTGCTTTGAGTGGCCATCGACGAGCATGACGTCGGTGCTTCCCTCTCGGGCGCTGTGAACGGTGCAGTCGGGATTCCGTTTTAATCCGAGTTTTGTGGGAGTTTACGACACGGTGAGCCGGCGAGAGGAGGCGCGCGCGACGTCGGTACCTAGAGGTAGCCTGCTTCGACCTTCTTCTTCCCTCCTCTTCGGGCGTACTTTCCCAGTGTTGTGTTTTCCCTACCCAAGCATTCTCATCGTTTCCACCTCTTCGTCTTGGTTCGTCATCGTGGTTGGGTTAACCCGGGGATGCGGAGCAGGAACTCGACACGCGAAATCGAGGAATTTTCGAATTCCTTTGTTGGCTGCACGGCTTCGAGATGTGACTGTCGCGCATTTCGATTCAATCGCTGTCGGAAAATTCGAGACCGGAGGAGTATTGCCGCTGGGGGTTGGTGGGGTGGTTGCATAGGCCTACTCGATTTAACTGATCATGATGGCTTCAATACGTATATGAGGATCAAAAGATACCTCTAGCGTTTGTAGTGCGAGCGAGAGTTTGCGAAAAGGAGGACATCCGGACGTGCGTGGATTTCAGGCTCTCCAACGGGCTTTGTAGCTTGGGCTGATAAGGCGGTGTGCACGTCCGTGTAGAGTTACGACACTAATATATCCTAACGTCAATCTACGGTGTTCCATATGCTATAATGATTAGATAAAATAGGCTTCCATTGCTGATCAGCTAATTCTGCTGCTGTTGTGGCACGTGCGGTGTTCCGCTTGCTGTGCTTGACGGGACTATCTGCGCTGAAGAAGACCTTGGCGAAATCTCGAGGTGTAAGTGGTGAGGAGACATTCCCGTGCAAGTCACCTTGGCACTGGCGACTTTCAAACATCTTAACCTTTCTCAGACTATTCGCAAACTTGAAGCAAACTGAGACCGCTGCTTTTGGAATTTCTTAGTAATTGCGTTGAATGGGGGAAAGCCCAGCCTCTGTTAAGAAACATGCTATTTTCTAGAAGGGAGATTTAAACGCTGAGGTACATACTAGGTACTTTTCTCTTTCCTGTAAATGGTCAGGGGGTGTTACGAACTTAAGCGGTAGCACGGGCCCACCGAACCATCGGGAACACAATAGCCACGTGAAGACTGGGCAATGAAACCTCCCCAGGGGTAAGAGCCAGGATCCGAGCAAGGAGGGCTCATAACTGCCAAGACAGGCTCATGAGCCAACTTGAGGCTCATGAGCCAGCACCGAGCTCATGAGCCAGAAAGGAGCTCATGAGCCAGAAAGGAGCTCATGAGCCAGGAAGAAGCTCATGAGCCAAACTACGATCAATGAGCCAGACGCATGTAGCTAGAAGGTACCAAAGTATAAAGAGGCGACTGGAGAACTCAGATTGTTAGATAGTTCTGCAGTAGTCAATAGATCATCATCATTGAGACAAGTATAACGCTACCCTACTTGTTGTGAACCTTTTGGCTTCACCGAACGTCTTCTGATAGTCTTTACCTTCAGCTATCCCATTTAGGCAGATCAGACTGCCGTTCGTCACAGGGGGCATTCACCTGAACCACTCGAGACAAAGAGACGAACTTTGGCGCTCATTATCCACACCGCTCGTTCCTCGCTCCCGCAACATTCCATCTCTTCGCATCGCCATCAATCGTCCAACTACAACTGCATTGAATATCCTCAATCGCAATGCACGAGTTAACAAACGCCGACGCCTAGACGGACGATCATCGACTTGCGCCAACGATATCCTCCGACCTCTACAATCAGACACTCTCTCAACCCCCGACGAAAACCAGCGACTACACCTCCTAGGATTGCAAGCCGACAGACAATAGAAGTCGCCATCTTTCAGAAAGCCCGGCCACCGGCACGATGGATAGGACAAAAACGGAATCTCCCTCGCAGCCCGGCCCGTGCCTGACGTTCCGTCCCGTCGAGCCGATGGCCAACGTCCGAGAGTAGAACGACCGAACGATTCGTGTCAGATTTGCACTACTACGTTAACGAGCAAAAATTGGAGCTCCGACGTTGTTAGGGTAGTGGCTCAAACCAGCCAGCCTATAGATCTGATAGTTCGAGAAGCCCGAGTCGATAAACGCTGACCGAGACATTCCAACCGAACATTTCGAGGAAATCGCGGCGATGCGTTCCGGCTCTCTCAATCCGCGCGCGCGCTCGCTAGTCATCTTTGCCATAATAAAGCGATTTTGCCGTAAATACGGTGAGTAAAGCCGGCGAAGACGCGGAGCGACACCCGCAACGAAGCCTCAAGGGGTCGATGGTGGTGGGTGAATAAGAAGGGTTGGGCAACGCTGAGCTAGGAAGAATCTGAAGCTCATAATTGGAGTGATGGAACTACAATCTACAACTTCCATATTAACAGCTTAATCGGGATTATAACGCTCAATTAAAGGTAGATCGGGCAAGGCGGGATTGAGCGACGCTACCTGGGAAGACATCCGTGAAGGATGTAAGCTCTGGGTGTCTGTACTGGTTTCCTGGCCGGTCTAGTCCCAAGAGCTCCGTTGGCGACATTGCCTCGATTATGATGAAGGAGAAAAAGATCGGTGCGTGTGCGTTCAAAATATGACTATGGGAGCGAGGGGTCGTTGAGGCGGTTGTATAAGGAGGTGCTGTAAGACCGAGATAGGGCAGCGGTACGTGATGGAACGTTCGTTCTCCTGGGTAAAAGTTTTGCAGAGGCGTTCGAAAGCAAGTATGTGTCGTGTGAATTGATTCCCCGCCGTGCAACAGTGGAAGTCGGAATTTTCAACGTTTGATCCTGTACACCGGTGGGAACCAACTCGGGCTCAGCCTCGGGCTCGTCAGCACCTGCAGAAGTTGAGTGTCCCGCTCGTGTACAGACTGCTACGCGCATGTAGGCTGCATCGGGGCTGGACCAGTAATCATCACTAGGAGGTGGGAAGATGGATAATTGGATGCTGATTTTCAAGATTGGTCAAAAGCCTTGCTAGGTCAGATATTCCCGGTGCTATACCTAGGTATTTGAGTGAAACCAAATCGAGTGAGAATTACCGGTACCTCTAGAGATAACCGTGGGTGTGAGGACTGGCCTTTGAGTCGCAACCCCATGGGAGGTGTGTGAAGACCTCACTTCATTGGTTCGCAGTTGACAACCCTTTACTTACGCTTGGTGCCCCGTTAGTAGAAAAGGTGTGTAACGCAGGATAACACTAACAGCACCCGGTTGTTTTCGAATGCGGGTGAGGCGTCCGGAACCACTGTGTAACAAACAGACCAACCACAAAGGTACGTAGCCAATGGGGATGTTGAAAGCAGAATTAAAGACCCAATCCTCGCACCCACGACTAAACGGCGCAACAGCCCTCGATTCATGAGGACATGGTATGTCCTCTTTTAACTTTCTATAAGAGATATTCAAAGGACATATAAACCTGATCTTGATTTCTACAATGCCAAACCTCAACAGCTACATTCTTTGTCGGTTCAGCCCAAGCTCAACAGCCAGCCCACCGGGATACACCCTCCTTACGCTTCCGTCAACCTAAATTCACTTCTGTACTATATTTCGAGTATCTTGGCCTGTCTGCTCAATCTTTGGGCCTTCCTCACATCAAGGGAAAACAATGGATTCCTCCAATATCCCCATCAATTGCGACGGCGACGTCCCGACCTCAAGTTTATCCACCGAGCTCACAGATGTCCCGGGACAGAGCTATGAGACTGTCAACTTACCTGAGAATGTATGTTTCATAAGCAAGGAGCTCGTCTGTCTTTCGTTTTGATGCGAGCATACCAACGATCACTAACATGCTACATTTATAATTCAGACCTCTGACCACGAACATGACCGTTCTTCCAATTTTACAGACCCTGGCCTCATGTTTGATCAAACCTTGTCCGACCAGGACTGGCTCCAACTTCTTTTTCCTGGATCAAGCCCCGGTGAGAGCTCCGGAAGTATCACCACCGAGCAGCCGCCTCTCAACACCATCAACCTGAACATGCCCCTGAACATGTCCACTTCGACTACCACGACACACACTCCATCTTCTTCTTCAGACGGTGCGAACCGCAGCCCCAATGCAAAATCCCATCGCTTCACCTGCCAACCCTGCTCTTTCTCTACCAGCATCAAGCGCGACTTCTTCCATCGGCATCTCAACACTCGCAAGCACCGAAGTAAAGTGACCAACAACAACAATGGCAATGGCCATGAAGGAGCATCTTCGGCCTCTGCCGGCACGGAGTTCTACTGCCCTGTTCAGGGTTGCACCTACGAACGGTCGTTTACGAGAGAAGATAATTTATGGAGGCACATTAGGAAGGTGCATGATCTTAAGAGGCAGATGTGAAGCAGGAGCTAGGTGGTGTTTGGCTCTGGGCAGTTTCTTTCAATATTTCATCGATCTTCTTCCTATTCCTGAATATCTTTTTATCTTCTAGTCGCCAACTCCTCTTTTGGGTTGCTTGTCGATCACTCCTTTTGTTTTATTTTTTTTAAACCTTTTCTTTCCTTTTTTCTCCATCCACTTGTCGAGTATTTTCCAACTCCGATCGATGCGAAAGCAAAAGATGGCACAGCCGAAAACATGACTTTCCTTCATTACATAGGTACAGGTACTCCCTGAGCCCGCCCTCCTCAATTCGTTCTCCCGCCATACAAGTCTCATTGTTGAATGCATCCATTCTCCTTATGCACCCATGCATGTACCTACCTCTAACCTGTGTTCCTGACATGGATGCCGGCTGCCATGTGGAGGCGTATTGTATTGCAACAGTATATTCCGCTGCCGCGCCCCACTTCCCCGCACCCGTCCCGTGGGGTCGATAGAGATCCTGCCCATCCAGTTCATGCCCGAGCTCTCATTCGATATAAGCGGAAGCCGTGGAACTTGGATCGAGTCAATCGACCGATACGTTCCCTTTGACCCAATCCATCACAGAGGCAGCCCATAATCACTCTTCCTCCGAGCACAGAGGGCACATCACGAGTCCTAATTCCAAAGCGGCCGGTCGCTACAACTGCAACTCCTGTGGCTTCTCTACCAACATCAAACGAGACCATAAGCGCCATCTCAACACCAACAAACACAGGAACAGGACGACCAGCGTCTGCTAGAGAGGGGTTCCATTGTCCGGTCCCGGGATTAGTTAGTTCCACTATAACTGCGAGCGCCAAGGACGTGCCTCTGTGCTTCTATGCTTCGCTTCTGTGCTTCTATGCTTCTGTGCTTCTGTTCTTCTGTGCTTCTTCTATGCTTCTAGCCTTCCCGCATCCCGTCCCGTCTTGACGTCTTAGTATTTTCCCACTAACAAGGTCTCGCTATTGTTTGCGGTCTATAGCGGGCTTAATTGTTAGGCTTGTGAGCTTGACTTATTGGGAAGGTGGGGCATCGATTCAACCATTCTCATTGGTTTCCAACTCCCATCCCGTCCGAACCAACCCCTGGAGAACTGAGCTGGTGTGATACAGCACGGTACTGACCGGCAGACAAACCGGTGCAGCTACAGTACTATAATGCCCTTTTAAGTATTCTATGTCTTATCTTCCTCTAAGGATTCTCTTTGTTCCCTTTCCGTCCTGTATAATTATGGTCGTGAATCGCTTTCCCTCAGCGATGGATCAAAAGTACACGGCATAGTTACCTTAGGATTGTTTTGCGTTTGTTTCCATACGTATCTTACGTACCGTAAGGGTAAGGGTGTAAGAATCATAGAAGCTTGATACCGATGGTAAATTTGAGCAATTGAATAAGAAGCATAGTGTCATGGCATGGCTGGACAGGTTCCCAGCACAGGCCACCATGACACATCGGATGGAATGAGGCTCATGTTCTTATTGATGAGCCGTACGGATTAGGAAGGCGGCGACGAGTGGCAGTTCTGACTTATATGTCCAGAGCCGCGATGCCCTCGTTTGCCAGCTTCCTTTTCCTCCTTACACTTAATATTACTTTGATTTGTGACTTCTAGTCTTGTTGTCTTATCACTCGTAGGATCACGCTTTCACACATAGCAGGCCTTCGTTTCTTATCCTGACATCATAACTACTAATAAGAATCCATTTCCCTTAGTATCATTCTTCCCATTGCCTATCCAACCGTTTCATTTACCTCTCGTTTCCCTCGCACAGTTTTCTATCTTTCTTTAGTACCGGTACTATACTTGGCGAAAAGTGGGGAGGGGGTGCAGCGGTGCTGTAGGGCTGACAGATGATCCGTTGCATCGATCCCTTCAAGTGTGCCGACGTGCCGCACGTCACACCCTTGTCTCACACACCTTTCTCCCACATGGCACTACCCGACACGAAAGAAGGGACCCAACAGGAACACAGGGGGAGGATCTTGTGCCAAGTCGACATGCGATATTGCGATTTGCTGTGCAGCCGGTCGGTGCAGGAACACTATAGTACTGGTAATTACCCCTGCTTCTTGATCTTGTGCACCTTGCGGATGTGTCTCCAAAGGTTGTCCTCTCGAGAGAACATCTCTCCAGTCGCACTGTATTTGCAATCCAGAACTGGGCAGTGGAAACCAGTTCTTTCGGCCATGTCCCCAAGGCCGCCACCGGTGTTCGCATTATTTCGGTGCTTGCGAGTTCTGAGGTGTCGGTTATAGTCGCGCTTGGTGTTGGTCGAGAAGGAGCAAAGCTGGCAGGCGAAGCGATGGTCAGAAGCACCGATGCCGGAACTGCGCTTGGGCGATTTGGTAGTTTGGGTTTCTGGGGATTGATTGGCAAGTGCTGGGAGTTCAGGTGTAGACTCCGGTGGACTACTGCTGATGTTGCTGGAGTCTTGAAGAGGGATATGACCAAGCATATTGTGTCCCGCGGACTAGAACGATAACATTTTTGTTAAAAGCCGTCTATTATATTCCATGCCACGTGAGGTCCAGAGCCGGGTGATATACCTACCTGATCCATCTCTTCTTGCGCTTGTCCTGGGCCGAGAGACGGCGATAGATACGCGTTTCTATGATACTGAACGGTGGGTTGACCGTCGGACATGAAATCGGTCATCTCAAAGGCATCGTCTTCGGAAGAATAGGCGAGCCAAGCAAAGTTGTCCATACTGAATCCCAACGGAGTACTGACAATATTGTAAGGTAAGTTGGAAGATTGACCAAAGGGTGAAATACTAAGCTGGGTATACAGACAGACGGTGTGATAATGTTAGAGAGCATAGAGGTATTTTGCGATTCATCGCACCAAGTTCTCGTCCCATCTTTATATATAAGTGATACTCACCGAGGGAGAGGTCATCTCCAATTGAGCTCAGGTTGTTCCCAACCTCATGGATGTTGGCTACAGATTCTGAAGTGTACAAGTGAGCCTCAATGTACGGTATCGCGCGTAGGCAACATAAAACAGTGCCATCAAGTCCCTAGCGCCGCCCATGTCAGGTCCCAGTCCCCACCAGTCAGCGTGGCCTGCACATCTGGCCGCATATTGATCACCTTGTTCCTGTCAGATTCAATGGTTGGCTGATTGAGCCAGACATAACGCGACGGCCACATCAGACGCAGACGGCCACACCAGACGCAGACGGCCACACCAGGCGCAGACATTGTACCTATCGTTGCCCATTGCCCGACCGTCTTGGTGCCCGCGGGGCCCGGCTGGTGGTACCTAAAGGTGCAAATAGCATTGGGAGGGTAACACGGAAGTATAGGTACACAGTCTTCGGTACCAGATTACCAAAGAGTTAAATACAGTCATTCCCCAGTCAGCGCTATTTGACTTGTATAAACAGTATATACACAACCTACACGCACCAAAAATGAGGACAGGACGTGGGAGGGAGGCACGAAGACCATTCGGATGCCAAATTACGCCCGGAGTTACCTTATAACAAGGCACACACCGTCATTTGCCTGTCCGTCCAACTTTAATCATCTGGTCAAGGAAATAAATATCGCAACAACGCGACCTGACCGTTGTTGATGTCGCTCTTGGTCTTTTGCGCGAGGTGGCCACGCCGGCAGACATTATAGCACATCCCGATACTCAACTCAGGTCACGGGGTCGCATGGAACAAAGTTCGTCAGAGCAGGCAGGGCCACCGCCTCGCTACGAACTGCCCTGATGGCGCTGAACATGTCGTGAGAGCACGTGTCCCCAAGTATTCTCGCCGAGTCGCCTACCTCCTCCGCTGTTTGTTAGCCGTACTGATGTCAGTCTTGCTTTCTTCATAACACTAAGGCTTGTTGTCCGCTTCCTAGGGAGCTCTGGACGGGGCTATTCCGTACGCCTCCCTGGCCCGCTTCGCACCAGCGCGCTGCTGCTTCTCCAAAGGACACTCAGCAGTATACTCCTCCCGAGCTGGAGACTTTTTGGTCATGTTCATTACCTAGCTCGACACTGCCACCGCCGTCGTCTCTTAAATCTTGGTCAACGTCGAATATTCCGTAGCCCTAAGCAATTAAGACCTTCGCAGTATGACGGGTCTCCTTCGAGCAACTAAGATGCAGCTACCTACGAGTCTATTCCATTGTAATCCCTACTAAACGCAGGAAGAAGTCGGTTTCGACAGCCGGTCGTTGGTGGTAGGTGCGGCATCTGTTCTTGCGTGGAGTGTCGTGAATGTACGTTGATTGCCGCATGCTACGCCGGCAGAAAAAGGACGGTTCGAGTCGTAGAGATATGGAGTCGTCTTTCATCATTGCCTTTGCCCTCCTCTTTCGCCCACAGTCGCCCCAAGTCTCGCATCTTCAAACATTTCCTTTCTTTTCCATCTCTTGGTTATTCTTCGTTATCGTCATGGTCGAGACCGCGCAAGAGACACAGGGAAGTCGAGGCGGGTAGTCGAGGAAGTTGATGGCACGAGAGGTTCACGTCCTCGATTATTGCTCGTTATCATGATTGTAGCACTTGTTGGTTCCAAGGCTTCCGGTTTTGGCTGTCGCGCGGCTCAGTTCTGTCGATGTCGGGAAGTTGGCGAAGTGATCGCTGGGGGCAGCTCCACGGTGACTGCTCTCAATGGTGGAAGCCTCACTCAAGCCTCCCTTGATCGAGCGATCGTGATGGAGTCAATCGAAGATGGTCAAGACGTGAGCATTTGCTGCCCTTCTTTCATGTTGGCAAAAGAGTTGGAGAGAAGAAAGAAATCGAAGCCGGATGCATCAGATGGATTTCAGGCGCCCAACGGCCTTTTATGCAACGTGTGCTTAGATGTGGCGGTGCGTAGAGGTAGGTCCGTGTAAGAGTTAAGTCACCTACTAACAGGATCTAGCAGAGTCTTGCGCTTATAGCAATGAGAAAAGGATCAAAGAAGATAAGCTTCAACCTCTTGGGGTGCTACTGGTGTGGCTGTTGTGGCTCTGTGGCTTTTCTCCCCTCAGCTGCCTAATGTGCACACGAGCAACACTTTGCAATACCCTTCATCATGTTCGTCTAGTCCTCATTTCAATACCTAATCTTCAACCATCTTCCGCGGCTTGTCTTTTCGCTACACATTATCATTTTTCGATGAGTGGATGCAACGACGGGCTTGTCTGCGTCGAATCGGGCCCCGTCGCTGACTGATGACTTGCAGTGGTAATTGTTAGTGCATACGCGCTAGGGAAAATCGGAGACATTTCGAGGTGAGAAAACATGGTAAGTCACCTCAGACACTGGAAGATTTACACCCCTTCGAATAATCTCAACATATTTATACTCCTGTATAACCTACATCGTGACAATGTTTTCTTGAAATTCGAGAAATCAATATTCTCCTCCCTCTTGTAGTTATTGATGGCAGCGGCGCCAAGTTCCAAGCTTTAACATCCCGGACTCGCAGAAATTCGACCACGAACCATCGATGCGAACCAATAAAGGGTCGTCCATCAGCTCAACTAGGATAGGGGAAGAAGAGGCTCTTTGCAAGGAGGCTGAGCAAAGAAGCTTCCTGAAACTGAAAAGTTTGTTGAGCGTGTTCGGGTCAAAGGGGGGCGGTCTTGAGATTTGATACCTAGTACACCACACAGGTTTCGAACTACCTCCTCATATGACCGTTTTCTCTCAGGCACGCTTGATTTTTTCTTCTTTCTCAACTGTCCAGTGCTTTGAGCCCAGAAACCACTGGGATACAACCTTTGAGGACGGCTGCCAATCATACAATTCGCTCTCTCTGGTGCCTTGGGAAGGAGGGTGTAGAGGGTAAGAGGGTGTAGAGGGTAAGAGGGTGTAGAGGGTAAGAGGGTGTAGAGGGTGTAGAGGGTAAGAGGGTGTAGAGGGTAAGATGGTGTAGAGGGTAAGAAAGGGGGGGGGGGGCTTTTTTTTTTTTTCACGCAGGCAAGCCACAATTCTCGGGCTGATGCCTGAAAAGTAGCCAATTCTGAGGCGCTCTTGTTCACAAGGCTCCTCCTCACCAATGGCTTTTTCCAATTCTCATGATTTTTGGACCTATCATGATGGGACAAGTCATCCCGCGACCCTCCCAAATACTTGGAAGCAGCCACCAATGGCATTTTCGAGATGTTCCCGATTTTTGGACCATTCAGATTGTAACAACTCATCCCCATCCCGCACGAACACCCAGAGAGCCTTATGCACAAGGAATTCGGGCAGTGTCTCGGATCCAGGTATCCGCATATTTACCATGTGCGCTATCGTGCATACACATTTTCTGTGGCGCTGATTTAGTTTGATATCCAAGAGGCGTCCCAACAGAGCCGGTCAGTTTGATATTCAAGAGACGTCTCAACAGATCCGGTCAGCTACACCTTGGTCATGGCCTCTTCAGGTAAATCCTCGAGTGCTAGGAAGTTTGTGTTAGCTCCCAGCAAAATGTCTATAAAGACTAGACAGACTCCGTTGTTCAGATGCAGAACTCATTACCTACCCTACTCCCTCGTAGCTGACATCAACTGCTTAAGGACACTACCGGCATCGTTCCTTCTTATAGCATTCTCACTCAAGTGTCTTTACCACCACTCCGATCTATCATCGGCCACAGCATCTCGCCATAATCATGACGGACTTCCACTCGCACGATCATGCGGACAATTCAGAGGAAGACGGTATGGGTTTATGGCCCGACGAAGGACACCAACTCCTGCCGGAGAATGTCAGCCCCCCCATGGAGACAACTACTTGGTTTGTACGGCTTTCAGATTTCCATTCTTGTATCCAGTCTCTACACTCCGTTTCTTTCATGGTAGCTTGGAATCTTCCCATGAATTACATCTATTGACATACACTACCTACTTACCTTCCTTTGCTCTAGGGTCCTTACATGGACTCACAGCCCACAATTGGCTCAACATTCGCGGGGCCAGCCTTCGTCAGCTCTTGGAACCCCCAGACTTTCGATTTTCAGAGCTTCAACATGGAGGTACGTAACACTTATCACTTCAATTCCACTTCCAAAGAAAGCAAAACTTCCATTAGAAAGAACCCTATCTAACAACTCTCCTAGGGAATGAACACTCCCCATGACCATGGGCACCATGTATATCCAGATGGCAACGGAGACACGGTGTCTCGCGACAACGGCTGGTTGAACGGAAGTGATGGAAACCAACAGTCAATTTCCGACGCTGTCAACAATGTTTCTATCCCACCACAGGTCCCAGCCGAGTTCACCTCTTACCCAGAGGGGGTTCTTTTTCCCGAAGTTGATATGGAGACTGCAAGTACCTCGGCATCTCAACCCGCATCTACCAACATGCCTCTTTCCAGTTCAACCCCAGCAGCCACGAACATGGAAGTAGCCAACAGCACGCCATATCCCAAGAGTACCTCCGCGGAGAGCAGCCCAAGCACTCACAGTCGCCGGTATACCTGCAAGCCCTGCTCGTTCTCTTCCAACATCAAGCGAGACTTCAAGCGCCACCAGAACACTCGGAAGCATCACGATAACCTGCAAGCCTCAAACCATGCTCACGTCTCGAACGTTCCTGGTCCAACTTCCAGCTCCAATGGAGCTACCACGGGATGGTTCTGTCCCGTTCAGAACTGCAGGTTCGCAAACGGAGACATGATGTTCTCGCGCGAGGATAACCTCCTGAGACACATTCGGAAGGTACATGTACAGAGCACTCAACATTGAAGGCATTAGGCAAGAAGCACGTGGACGCTTAAATGACAGGGGACGCAGGGAAGGGGCATCCCTCGGGCTGTTATACGGGTGTTAGTAGCTTCGTTGATCTTGACGTTCAATTTACTCATACACTAGTTTGATTCCTTCCTCCTCTGCTCCTCCTTGAACACCTACAGGTACGAGGTAGGTAATCTTTCCATGTGTTCTTGTCTTGTGCCCATAGAAGAAAAATCTTGTTTCTGCTACTTACGAACCTCACTCACTGTCTGCACCACCCTATGCACACACATCTCCATTACTTCATCTCAACCTCTAACGGTTCATGTCCAGTTCCCCACTTCCACTCTACACCCGCAATACCCTCTTAACCCTCTCAACACTCGTCGGAGCCGGAGCCGGCGGGTCGGTGTTTACACCCCTATCTCGGTCATCAGTCAGCTCTCTCTTCCCTTCTAAATCTCAAGTTTCGAGGGGTAAACAAACCGGCAAGCACCCTCCTTCCTAATCAGTTCAGTAACGGGTGTGTACCCGAGACAGCCGTAGCATGCGCACACCTATTAAAGGGACCATGTCAGCATCAGGACTCAGACAGTCCATAGGGGAGCAGAGGAGCGTGGGCATTCTAACGCTGAACACTACAATCGTATACAATCCATCCGCGAAGGACAAAACGATGCCACGCCCCTTTGGGAATCTGTTGAGTGTGTCCGGGGAAGTTGTACCTTTCATGGGTTCGCTTGGAGATGGCCTCTCTCTTGTTTATACAAATAGGGCAGACGAGCAACCCAAGAGTGGGAAATGTTGTCTCACCGTCTCTCCGTCCTCTGCGCAAGCACTTCATTCTTTCGATCATTTTTTCCAACATAGCTAGCTCAGGATCTTCTCTGCACTGCGTTGAAGTCAGTATGGACAACTTCTCTTGGCCCGCCTATCTTCCTCAAGCCGATGCCCTCGACATGAACGATTTCATGTCCAACAATCACCCCATCCCTCACCATGACATCGATGCGTATTCCGCGCCGTTCCCAAATACAGGACATGCATATGAATTCAACAGTCAGGTACTTGACATAACTCATTGCCTTCAGTGACAGCAGGGAATCCATTGAAGTCACTAACATCACAACTCTGTTTACTCTAGCGCTCTGGCGACACATCCGACTTTACCTTGCTAGCTACCTCCATCGACCCTCCACTCATCCGGGGCCAACTCTTGTCTGGCGAGAACGGGCTTGGAGACGCCCTTCATCAAGACTCCAACAACTCCATCAGCAACACTCCGCCCGAGTCTGACCCTGAGTACCCAACACCTGCCAATGACGCACCGGAAACCCAAACTATCAAATCCCCCAAGCGCAATTCGGGCACTGGTACCTCTGGTCATCGCTTTGCCTGTGAACCTTGCTCCTTCTCGACCAACACCAAGCGCGACTTCAACCGACACCTCAGAACTCGCAAGCACCGAAACCATGTGAACATGGGTAACAATGGCCATGGGGATATATCCGAAAACACCGGTTTCCACTGTCCGGTTCCAGATTGCAAATACAGTGCAGCCGGAATGATGTTCTCTCGGGAGGACCACCTTTGGAGACACATCCGAAAGGTGCACCGTATCAAGAAGCAGGGGTAATTATGCTCCTGCACCGGCTGCACAGCTAATTGCATGAGGTAGCCACTTGGCACAAGATCTTCCTGTTGGGTCCCATTTTATGTCGGGGTAGTGCCATGTGGGAAGTGTGGGAGACATGGGTGTGACGTGCGGCACGTCGGTCGGCACCAAGGAAGTGGAATCGATGCAACGGGTGCAGTGGATCATCAGCCCTACAGCAGCGACCACAGTTGGTGTACCTATAGTAACAATACCTTACCGCACCCCCACCCCACTTTCCGTCCAGTACGAATACAACAACGAGGAAGAATGGAAAAGTGTGCAAGGAGGACGAACTGGAGGTACCCAACCGGTTAAACGGGCGCGTAGGGGATAAACCTGTGAAGAGAGGCTTTCTATATAAAGAATTAGCCAGGGGTGATTGAATGAAGGCATATTGTGCTGCTGGTTCCATTGTTGAATGAAACTTACCGTTATGATCAAGATTTTTTTTATTTTTCCAATCTCGTATTTACGTTACGTAAGACACATGATAACAAACGAAGAAGACGCTTCCGTGCTTCCTGCTGCTTCAATCAGAAACAGAACCATAGCCCTTGGAGTAAAAGGAAATAAAAGGAAGGAAGTGTCAATAAGATGATGAGTGGGCGATACTTGGAAAATACCTCTACTTTTAAACACATGGGCTGAATGAGGCTTATCGTTTATTACAGTCTTCATAGGATCAACCCCGCATCGTGAAACGGTGAAACTGGTGTGGGATAAAATACCTTCAGTGGAGGCACGCTGGGGAACTCATCTGGACCACTGAAAAAAAAAAAAAAAAAAAAAAAAAAAAAAAAAGCTCGTTCCTCGACAATCCCTCAGCCTCGCGATCAAACGCCAACTCTCCAAACCCAGGCGCGCGATAAAAGAAGCGGACGTGTACTAATCAGGAATGACGCTCAGCCCTTGCGCGAAAACGACGAGTGCCTTCTCCGCGGCGTGCCTGGCGCTGTGTGACGAACGGCAGTCTGATCTGCCTAAATGAGATAGCTGAAGGTAAGAACTATCAGAGTCGTTCGGTGAAGCCAAAAGGTTCACAACAAGTATGCGTGCGTGATACTGGTCTCGGTGGTAGAATCAAGAATCAATTATCGGTTGACTACTGTCGAACTATCTGACAATCTGAGTTCTCCAGTCGTCCCTTTATACTCTGTGCCTTCCTTAAGGTCTTGTCCTTAAAATGCCCGCTCACGATGGTGTCCTGCTCACTGTGAGCGTTGCTCACTGTGAGTGTTGCTCATCGTGAGCACTGCTCACCGTGAGCGCCTTTCCTTGTGAGCGCCTTTCCTTGTGAGCGCCTTTCCTTGTGAGCGCCCTTCGGGTGCTCCCCTGTCCTTACTCCTGGTTCTGGGTTACACTATCTTATCGTAAGCGGGGCTGTCACATCCCAACAGCCTGGTTGGCCCGCGTAGTTGCTTAAGTTCGTAACACGCTGCCTCCGCGGCGTGCCTGGCGCTGCCTCCGCGGGGTTCCATTGTCCAGTCGAGGGCTACAAGTACCATGAGTCTACTGGTCGGACTATCACTCGTGAGGATAATTTGCGGCGGCATCTGAAGAAGGTGCATGGGGTGGATATGGGGCGCAAGAGGGAGGAATAAATGGGAATTTTGCGCATAATACTGTTCTTTGGTTTTGGTTTCTGGAGGTGTAATTGGGGGTGTTTGTACGATTGCATAATATAGAGGTTAGCGCACTAACCCAACTCTTGTTCATTTGTATTGTCTTGCGATAGCTACCGATCAAAGATGTCCGTGCAGAATACCCTCGCAGGGATTCGTCCACTGTACCTGCAGGCGTTCGGGACGTGCTCCTTGCTTCCGGGCTTCTAGCCTTTCTTCCCGCATCCCGTCTCGCTCGGTACCGGTACGTACCAGACAGAGACCGGGTAAGGAAGTATCCGGGCACCGTTCCAAGAAAAAGTGATAAGTGACACTTGGACACCCAACAAAAAGTGAAAAGTGACACACCCGAGGGCATCCGGAAAAAAGGTGATAAGTGACAGAATTCAATGAGGCTCACATACATTCCAACCTTACCTAATTGCATCTTGCACAATTGCTGGCTCTTAGTAACGACCGCTAACGCAAGTTCATACACTTATGAATCTTGAGAAATGTCGCTGGGATTCGGGTTCATTCAGGGTCGCATGGACATGGCCTCTTTCCTTGGTTTTTACAAAAAGGATAGACGAGAAACCGAGTCAAAGGAAGAGACAGTTCACCAGCCCTATGATCTCTTCACTGCATGTTACATAGACAACTTTCTCCGGGCTCCATCTGCACGGTCAACGGGCTAAACACACAAAGACAAGGCGAACCAACCAAAGTGTGGGTAATTGATTGATTGGAAGGTTGAAGAGGGAAGAGAGGGAATTCCCCGCTGGATCCTAGTCGGAGGTCATTGAGGGTAAACGGCCGTTGTCATCCAGCTGCCGAACCCGCTGATGCGGTGTGGTGTCGGAAGTAGGTAAATATCAGAATGTGTAACAGGGAGGAAAGATGCAAGATCTTCCAATCACCGGGGCCAGAACAAGACCGTAGGTCGTCAAAAACGCCGGCTAACCTCCAGAGATTACGTACCTCCTATACGCTCAAACACGTGGCACCGAGGCCACATGTCAGCGAAAGAAACAAGAAACTCCCACGACGGTCTGACGAGGCGTACACGAATGTTTGTTCGTTGGACCAAACTCATCCTTTGAAATCTCCTCAGCATCATCGAAAGAGCGGGATTTTGCGGCCGATTTCGTGCGTTGCCGTACTGCAGTGCGGACCGTGCATTAACCTATTTTGTTCTCCATGTAGTATCCCTTCTTTGAAGAGTTGCGTGCCTTTTCGCTTCGAACGCCCGTCGAGCTCCAGAACTACCAACTCACTCGTTCCACTGAAAGTAGGTATCTGCTACTTTGACTTGGGCGACGGAGATAGGCAATTGCGCGGATGGCGAGGGCCTCGTTCATCGATTTCCTGCCGGTCATAACCCGCGGCTTGTCGTCTTCTTCCTGGCGAACCCTCGGTCGTCCTCCGCTGCGAGCCACCTTTTATAAATCCGCCTCTTCCCGTCTCGCTCGGTTCTCGCCGGTTCCAGTCTTGCTCAACCTTGTCGTGAACGTCTTTTTGAACAACTGCAGCACCGCGATGGGCCCCTTAGACCTCTTACAGCCCAAAAAACTGCCTGCGATATCTGTTCCTAATCCATCGGGCGCGAATCGAATGCCACATCGGAGGCCGGTCGTTGGGTTCGGGTCTTGGGAGGGGTATCCGTGTCTGTGTTTGGCGCGCAAGTTCCGTCGGGATACCTTGGTCATAGACATTGGGGCCTTTTCAAGACGGGCACGATGTCGAGATAGCGGAGGTGGGCTATGACGTCCGGCGCACAGTATCCCCTTCCATGTTCCCCCCAAGTCCTGTTTACCAAACTCGTTTCGCGCTTCCACCTAAGCTTTAGAATGGTTCCAGCTCTTTTCTCATTGTTCGTCTGTCATCCTAGTTGCGATCGCATGGGTGTGCGGACTGCGGACTGGGGACTGGCGAAGAGCCCCACTTGTCGAGAAATCTTATGGTGTCATGATTGCCGTCCGTAAACTTTTCGCGTCGAGGTTCGGTCGATACAGTATGGAGAAATCGCAACAGGAAGAAGGAAGAACGAGTTAGTGCTGATGATTAAGGGAGAATCAATGGCAGTCAATCAATGAAGGTCGAAAAATGGGCGTTGACAAGAAATAAGGAACGGTGCGCGGATTCCAAGTGCGGATTTCAGGCTACACAACGGTCTTATGTAACGTGTGATCCGGGCAAGCAGCTGAGGGGGAAAGAGGCCAAAGCCACACGTTTCACAGCAGTTACACCAGTGGTAGCCTGCGGATCTGTGCCTATTTCTTCTTATCTTCCAGCCGCCCAGATTTACCCGCTTTCTATTAGACCTTGTTATGACTTTAGCTATCACACTATCTTACCTGTATCACTTTATGTAAGCCCACGCAACCGCCCGAACTATTGACAGCACAACCCGTTGGCATATCCCTCACCATCACCGTCTGGGGCATCGCCCGGATCGTCTTTAACTATTGCCCAAATACCTTCATGGCGCTAGGCATTGTCGTTACAACTGAGCTTATTGCCTTCGGATCGAGTCCGGTCGCTACCAGACAGTTCACAGCGGTAATTGCTAGTGCAATAGCCCTGTGGGGGAAGCTTGGCCAAATCCCGTCACGAGGTGAACAATCCGGGCAAGTCACCTCGGACACTCGAATATTCGGATTCATTCTCACAACCTGATTAGATACTTTTGTTGTTGGGCTTATTCAAGATTGCAGAAAGACGATTCCAATGTCATGCAATTCTCCGTGAACCTCTTCCAGTCATTTGGTTGAAACTCCATCAGCTCCCAAGTTTCGGCAGTCATCGATCCTCCCTTACTCCTGCTTGATGGTATGTACATCGCTACTATGTCTCTTCAAGTTGTCCTTCCGAGTGAAGCTCTTATCTTTCGCATATTTGCAAGTTGGGATGGAGCAATGGAAGCGCTTTGCTCCGATGTCCGCTTCGCTTTTTCCGACTTTCTCGAGGTGCCTCCTAGTTTCACCATGACGTTCGAAGTCTCTCTTATTCTTCGCACATACCGTACCACAGATGCTACAAGTGAAGCTCTGAGGTGAGGTGCTGCTGGCCTGGGACACGTGGTCGATCCCAACGAGTCTGCCGGGGCTTTCGAAAGGGGGTGGTGCCAAGGTTGAAGATGAGGTTCCTTGGCCCTCGTGGAAGAGGGAACGGAAGGGGTCGGGAAGATGGGCATTGTGAGTCGGCGCTGTGCTGGGTAGAGTGTATCCAGAAACACTGTCTGTGTGTTGGGGGTCGACATTCACCAAGAGGAGCCTAGGGTCCACGAATCCATCATGGCTGTAGTTCTGGATTAGAGGCTTTGGGGGTTAGCAATGATTCGAATAAACCCCAGGATTGCATGACACCGTTCGTCAGGGCTTGAAAGCAGTCATTTTCAGACATGAATCGGACAGCCGCTCCAAGACCCAACAAACGAGGGCGAAGAAACCTGTGGAAAGACAAAGGTGGACGTAACAACAACGTACGATTTCCGGAAAAGCAGTGTGGTCCATGATGTTGTAATGAAGCAGGCGGATGAGTATAAGACAAAAGGGATCACGAAATCGTGCTTTGGTCTTTACAGTCTAAAAGACCTCTGGAAAAGAACAACGGATCACTGGGTGAGGACGAAAGGCAATACCATGATGAGAAAGAACCTTATGAAGAGGATAATGGAAACTGGACCTTTAATACCAAAGGTAACAAACTGCATGTTCCTTTTGAGAGGCCATTAGTCCCAACTTGGGAGACTGCCTACCTCTGAACATATCCACGAAGGCTATGGACTCATGACTGCATCTTCGCGTTGGTTGTTCAGCAAAGCTGAATAGTACCGAAGTCATCAACCCTTGCCGGCCCAACACCAACATCCAAAAGTATGTAGTGTGAGCGGCCGGCCGGTTTCCCAATATTCCTGACGAATGACAGGGGGGGATGCCCCGTGTCCAATCAACGGGGCTACGTCGGTTTCATGGTTGGACAAGCGGCTGAAAACATGGACGGTTGCGTTACCCGGGCCCCAAAACTTTAAACCGTTACGTACTACCAGGTATGTCTGAGGCTCCCATTGCTGTGATGTCAGTGTTCCTCCGTGTTCCATTGTCATCAAAAGCTTTCCCATCCTTCCAGTCAGGAGGCTTCCCGTTAATAGCCTCGCCCTGCAACCATTGGTCCAAACACTTGGTACCTACCAATCAACCAACAGCCTCTCTCGTCCGGGAAGGTAAACGAACAGCTCCTTCCGACTGGGTCCCTTCTCATCGGTCAAAAAGGCACATCTTTGGACCGTTTCTGTTTTCTTCCCCACAGATTGCTGGTCGTGCACGCGCACATAGGTACGGTACCTAGGTACAGACGGGACAATGTCTTAGCAATGTGCTGTGAATGGCCTCCCAGCCGCATCAGTCCCCTCTATAACACTCTCACTCAAGTGTTTTGACGACCACTCCGACTTACTATAATCGGCCCCAGCATCTCGCCATACCTAGTAGGTAGTCATGGCCGAATCTCGCCCATATGATCATGTGGACGATTCAGAGCGAGACGGCATGGGTTTATGGCCATACGAGGGACATCAACTCCTGCCGGAAACTTTCAGCCCCCCCATGGAGACAACTATTTGGTTTGTACGGCTTTCAAATTTCCATTTTTATATCTTTTCTCTTCGTCCTGGTTCTTCATCATAAGGTATCTTGGTCCTATTCCATTAGTTACCTCTATACCTATGTACCTCTACTGACATCCCTTGCCCATCTTCCTTTTCTCCTGGACTACTTCTCACGCGAAGATAACCTCCTTCCTGAGACACATTCGGAAGGTACCTCTAGGTGCAAGTGAAGGCGAAGACTGGGGCAAAGCTGCCGCCAGCGTAGCTGGGCAGGTGAGAACGAAAAAAACAGAAAGATCTTGCCGTATGTGAAGATATTGTACCGTATATAAGAACCAATGAAAAAGCAAAAAGACAAATCATCAAACACGAAACCGTAATAGCTAGTCGTACCCATTTCCTTGGTGCTCCACGCTCCCCTAAGGTAATTCCCAACAACTCCACGCTTTTTTGACCATGCCTATTAAACTCCTTCTCTATCCCTCTACGCATGCTGCATGACATCGCTTCCCTTCCAGTGAATCCCTCAACCTCGGCGACATACTCGACCTAGTCTAATTGCGGCGACCCAATACCATGTACCTTCTCCATATGTCTCTTCAAGTGGTCTGGGCGAATGAACCTGGCTTTGCAGTGCTCATAAGAGCAAGGCGTCTCCTCGGTCAAAGTGTACCCGGTGCCGACCAGGGCTTCCGCTTGGTCGAAATGGTGGCAATCGACGTGGCGCTGCATATCCCTCTTGCTTGCCGTTTTGACATTGCAGTCCTTGATGGGGCATAAGCATGGCTTGGGGTCGGAAGGACCTTGCCGACGGTTCCGGCGGTTGCGACGTCTATGGTGAGAATGAGGGATCAGTTGGATGTTCGAGTTTGTGTCTCTCGGTATGTAGCTGGGAGAGCTGAGTGCGAAGTGTTTGATAGGCGCTTACTTGAGGACGGCACTCGATCCGTGGCGTTGACCTTGCTCTTGGTCGGGAGGAGGAGAAATGCTGGTTGAACGTCCCAGTGTCTCACTCTCCGAAGCAGTGTTGAAAGACTGGTCCGAAGAGCCAGATATGGGAAAGCAGGTCTGGGGAGAGCCGCTTCTCTGGCTAGAAATGGGTGTATCGGTCATGGGATTGTCATTGAACAGAACGTTGGAGCGATATTCCTCCTGTACCTGGCCTAAGAAGCCTGTGGCGCTATTTGGAAGGGTGTTCTCGACTCCAACCGGATTGGTCCAGGGGATAAAGGAGCTTGAGTCAAACGGTGGGCAAAGGGTATTGGGTGTGAACCCCGCTAGGTCGGTTGAGGCTCCATGCTGAGGGGAGATCGAATTTGTGCCCATGCCGAGATTGTTGGGAATCTGAAGGAAGCATGGTTAGCTCAGCTCGGGACCTACTACCTTACCTTAGGTATGGCACACGTGCATATGACTTGATGCAGTCATGCGAGGTACCACGTGGATTACATAGTGCGTGTAAACTTACGGAAGCACTGCTTTCGGCGTGAGCGTCGAAGAAGGCATGCGCATTCCCATAATCTATTGCCACGATGGGTCCCTGTCCGTATACCGCATGGTCCACGAAGATGAGAGGGATGTTATTTGGAGCTTGCAATTCGAGACTCTTGATGTGCTGGCTGATTTGCAAGTACACTTGGAGGGACCTCGTCTGGAGAGCCCGGGCTTCTTGTAAAGAATGACTGGCATCGAAGCCAAGTGTTGCGTTGTGCAGGAGGGTGGGGTCAATAACGGATAGGTTGAATGGGAGATCCTGCCACAGCACTCGAACATTACTAACGATTGCAAAAGACCGGAGCGGTTGAGCCGCTGGGTGAACTTACCAGGGCTTGGGAATTCGCAGTTGACTGGCTGTGTTGTCTGATGGGCTGGTTGATGCTCACAGGTGCGAAGACTTGCTCGTCAGATAAAGTCGCCAGGTTCGGGACATGGAACGTCTGATCCTGATCATCGAATGCGGACGCTTGAGTACCTCCCGGCACAAACGCATCACCGAGGTGGGACAAATTGGCGAAGTCGGAGTAATGTTGTCTCTCACCATTTTCCAATAATCTCAGGTCAGACTTATCTCCAGCCCTTTGGAAGGGGCTGGAGACGAACTCATCCGGGGTCATTAACGAAAAATGGGCGTGGTCTGACATTGTTTCCACGTTGAATTGCTGACAACCAACGGTGTGTGGGGTGACTGGTGCGGTCTACATCTACTACGAGCTTCATTTTGACAGCGGGTTTGGCTATTCTTATGGAATGAACAAACTGGTTTTGAACGAAACATGAAGTGTCGGAATATGGTGGGTTAGATGGTTATCTTATAACAGATTTCGTAGAGGCAGATAGAACCTGACTTGGCTTGCACGACAAAGGTATGTCCCCACGATTTCTTGAGGCCCCGGCCCCACAACACCATACGTCCAACCTCTTCAAACAAACATGCACTGCCATGATGGCCTCACGGATGAGGCCATCCACTAATGACGCGAAACAGCTCTTTTTACAGCACGTGGTTCGGAAGTCAGCCAGGGGGCGTAGAAGTGAGATCTCAGCCGCCGCCGCCCAATCGAGTAAATCAATGAAAGATCTCGATCTAGACCAGACGCATGTAATCGTGTTGCATGCCCATTCGAGCGGGATTGTCCGTGAGGCCGCCCAGGCACATGCAAAAGCTTCCAGCCCCTTCAGGTTTGGGGCCCCTTTGGCCCCCAAGACGCCCAGCCACTCATGGCCTCACCCGTCAAAGTGAGGAAGTAAAGGTCATCGGATGTTGTGTTACCGCTGTTGAATCAGGAGCATACCCAATCGGCATACCGATTGAAGATGGTCGACTCGTTGGAGGCACGATGAGGTCGCGTGATTGGAGTTTGAATGTTTTCCAACCAGCGCGTTTGTACGTACTGAGGTTCCGAGAGATGTAGATGGCTTAGATGGTGGGTTAACATCATAGCTTTGGCTTTGGTAGGTTCTTGCTGCAGCTATCGTTACCTCTAAGGTGTTAGATTTGCACAGGGAAACCGGCCCGGCAGACTGGGACCCGACGGGACGTTGGCGAGAATATCCCATCTTCCGTCTTCATGTTCCCTTCCCTTGAGATTGGTAACCTAATGGCTTCTTTAAGGCTGGATGAAACGAAATGCGGGAAACAGGACTTCTGGATAACTTGACGCCTGGAAACGTTACTTCGACAATGAAAGCACTGCAGGCGATTTCATGAAGAACGCAGATAGGCGTCGATATCCGCCGTGGTAGTGCACCCTCTCAGTTCTGGCAGTGGTTGCAGCAAGAATGCTACGTAGAGGTACCTCTAGCTGAGCAGATGAGAACAAAGACAGAAAGATCTTGCGTGTATGTAAAGATATTTGTATATGTAGAGGTAGAAGAGGAAGGACCGAAGAAATAAACCATCAAACCAAACGCCGCTGTAGTCGCTATCATCCATATCCCTGGTTCCCTGTTACTCCCACGCTGTTGACATCCAGTCGCTCCACTCCGGGTCTTTTTGACCATGCTAAATCTCTTCTCTTCTAGAGTCTTTCTTCTTGCTCTCTATCTAATGCCGCTCATTACCTCCTCCTCGATCGGTCTTCGATGTTAGGCCTTGATGCTCCGAAGTCCTCTTATGTTAGATGTTGTATGCTCCGCAGTCCTTTATGTTCAACGTTGTCATCAACGACGATGCTTTCCCTCGTGCCTCTTCAAGCGGTCCGGGCGGCGAAACTTCAATATACAGCCGCTGTACGAGCAAGGAATCTCTTTGCTCAAACTCCACCCTGTGCCGATCAAGTCCTCAGGCTTGTCGTCATGCCTGTCATCAATATGTCGCTGCATGTCCCTTTTGGTCATCGATGTGTGGCCGCAGGGGTTGATGGGGCAGGAGATGCACCGGCGATCGGAACCTGAAGGGCTGGGGCTTCTATGGCGGGAGATGAGGGATGTCAGTTCGTAGTTCGCATCATGACGTTTAAGCGTGTGCTCCGGTGGTGATTGTGAGTGGCTGAGAGGCGCTTACCCGGAGCCGGTATTTGGTGTTTGAGATTGGTCTTGTTCTGGACTCGGAGATGGAGCATTGAGGTTGGCCGATGGTCTTGAAATCTGTGAGGTTGAGGTCCTTCTGCTCTTGGAAGTCTGGCGGATAGAGAAGTCGGCTTTGAGAGAATTGCTCATCTGACTGGGACCGGAGGCATTGTCCGCGGGCACGCCACTCATATGGATGTCGGCCATATCCATCTGGCTCTCAACGGGGCTGAAGTCATGGGTTAAAGAGTTGCCGGCTTCCAGGATGGAATCCCATGACATGAAATTGCTGGAATCAAAGGGGGGGTAAGGGTTGTTGTATGAAAGGTCATTGGAAGCAGAGTGGTTTGCCTGAGGGGAGTTTCCATGCGGAAAGGAAGATGGATTAGCTGCCAGCTTGGCAGGAATCTGAAGATGGGTTAGGTTACGATTCGAAGATGTCGTTCGTCCCCGTAACAGAAGACATGGTACTCACTGGATCAAAGTTCTCTGCAAGAAATCCCGAGCCACCTGCATGATATGCCGCGGGCGCAGGGGTTGTTGAGCGGGCAGAGAAGTTGTTCGGAATTTGTGATTGGATGCGCTGGACATCCTCGCAGAGCTGCAAGAACCTCTGGTAATGCCAGGCTTGGAGGGCAAGGACTTCCTGCAGAGAGTGGTGGCTGCCCTTGTTCTCGAACGGGAGGTCAAGTGGTGTGGTGCCTCCACTTTGCAAGAGGGCCGGGTCGATGGCCGAAGGGTCGGTTGGACAGCCCTATGGGACCAATCGAAGATTAGTGGTCGGGAAGGCCTGCAGCTGGATGGGTCTTAATTTCTATTTATCTTACCAGGTCATGTGGGTACGCATATGACTGGCTCCGTACTGGGTTGTTGCTCGAAAATGGAGAGGCATTGCGAATGGGGGAAAGATTCATACGGTTAGAGTTGTGCTTTGTCGTGTGGCTTTCCATTTCAACCGTTTGGGAAGGGCTGGAGGCGAACACGTCCGGGATCATGTCCGGATAATCGACGTGAGATGACATTGTCCCAACTTTCATATGTTTGCAGCGAGTGGTGAATGTTACAATTTGTGATATTTACTATGGACGACATATTTGGCAGCAATTCGGTTTCTTTTATATCTACCTTAGGTTCTTGCCCAATTCAGATTTTGGAAGGAGGCGGGAAGAGTCCTGTTCTTATAATCCCCTAGTTCGGGTGGCAGTGCTACAGGACCTTCAGGGCCTCCGGGCCTCACTTACCAGGGGTTTCCCGCGCTGAGTCGTCGTGAAACAACGCCATAGGTCCAGCCTCTTCAGGCTTACAGGCACTGCCGCGATGGCCTCACGCAAGATCCCGTCCGCTGACGACGCGAACCAGTTTCATCGACCAGCCAGGGCCGAAAAATCAACCATGAGGCCTTAGAAGCGAAATTGGAAACGCAAATCGTCGGTCCAGATGGCACGCAATGTGAGCGTGCTATTATGTCTTGGGCCTCTTTGGGGCCCCTCCGGCCCCCCAGCCACTCGTGGCCTCAATCGCGAGAAACCAAGGCCAATGGATGTCGTGTTGCTGGAGATGATGGGATTTAGCTGTGCAATAGGCGACATTACCGGGGGTGGGGGGGAATGTACAGAGGTTGCCAGCACACGGGGCCCCAACCGCCAAGATCCATGTATAAGATGCTAACCAACACGTAATTTCAACAAGAAGCGCCAATGGTCTAACGGCTAGGATTCATCCCTTCCAAGGATGAGGTGGGGGTTCGATTCCCTCTTGGCGCAAATTTTTTTTATTGTCTTTTGGACTTTCTTACTTTGACATTGTGTCGTCTTTGCCAGCGTCAACGCACGACTTCATGCCAAGACATTGGTGATGCTCACCAACCGTCACAATTTGTCAAATCCATCCATGTGCCTATTGTTGAACAAAATATGAGCATTTATCATGGCGCCAGAGCACGGCAATTCAAATGAAACGAATGGGTTATTGTTCGTATGCAATTCAGGTACGTCTAATAAGATCATGGAAAAACTAATAGAAGCAAGCAGAATCACAGAAACGAGTGTTCCATCCGCATAAACATCATACAAAGAAGATCGCAGCCCAACTCCTGTGCGCTTTCCAATTGCCCGTGGCTCCTTGCGCTTCCTCCTCATACATTCAACATCACTCCTCCGTGGCCGACACGTTCCAAAAGAACACCAAAGTCCGACAACAAGCACAACCCAGCGTCTTAAAAGTCCCAAACCAACCTCAAGACAGCTCAGCGACAACATGAACATGAAAGCACGCGAGAGGAACCCTAATCCGGCCCCGAAGGGAAAGGCACGACAACAGCTACCCCAGTCCCTGAGCCGCAGCTGATACCCCGATGGTCACCAGCGGCCCCTACAGGATCTGCATTAAACAGCAAACCTAACAACCCTCCATCCCCTAGGGTACTTATCACTCTCCCTATCAACGTCACCACCGACGGCAGGAAGCCAATGTGCATTCACATACGAAGCCTGCGAAGGCGGGGAGTAGCTAACCGATTGACGCCTCCGGGTGCGAGGCTCACTCCTAGTCCCGAGTTCAAAAGCCTCGAAGTCATGTGCGGAGCGTGGGCTGCGGGGGCTCCGTGGGTGGACGTCCCAGTGGGTGCTTGGGGCCGGGATGTTTGGGGATGGGATGTTCCAATCCGTCAAGCGGTCATCAGATCGGCGCTCGGGTCTGTCACCGTGCCTGTCGTGATGATGCCGGCGATGATGACGGTGCTCACTGTCTCTGTGTTCGTGCCGAATGTGGTCGGGGTGCCAATCACGGTGGAAGTGGGTGTCCGTCTCCTCCCGCTCGCGACCTCGATGGGTCGAAGAAGGGCGCGGCCAGTCGTATGGGTATTCGTGCTCGCGGTGGTGGTCGTGATGGCGGTCGTGCTCGCGATGGTGTTCACGGCCGCGGGCCCTGCCCCTTTCTTTCCGGCGGTGATCACGGGGTCCGTACTCGTACTCGTCGTCGGTATAGTGTCGCGGGGCGGGGATCTCGTGGAGGATTTCTTCGAAGCGGACCCTTGGCTGATGAGCTTGTTCGAGCTCCTTCGGCGGGCGAGCAGGGACTGTGGGCACGGCCTGAGGAGCGGGAGGTGGAATCTCGGGCGGTACCTGTCCATCGTAAGGCGGAGGGGCGCTCCCTGTAGGAGAAGGGGGATTCGATCCCGACGCTCCAGCCAAAGTAGTCCCGGAGAGATTCCGCCACGTCTCCCACTCTCGTCTCTGGTGTCCCGCCTCTTGTTCCTGCCTCCTTGTAGCCCTTTCCTCCTTCTCCTTCCTTTCCCTCTCCTCCCGATCCCACACGCTCCTCAACTCAACCTGGTATCCCCTGATAACACCGAACAGCTCCTTAACAAGCTCCTCGTAGTCCTTCCCTTGTCTTTCGAGGCGAGTGATCTCGTCGAGCAAAGGTTGAATTTGCTCCTCTTTGAACGTGGCATAGGAAGCTAGGATGGCTTGTTGGAGATAGGGGTCATAATTGGCAGAGCGTTCGATGTGTTCGTGCTGGAGTTTGTCGATGGAGGACCAGAGGAGGGCGAGCTCGGCTGAAATCCATTGTTGGAGGTCCGGGTTGTCGGTTTGGGGCTGGAACTGGGATGAGGGCTCGGGGGCTGGCTGATACTCGGGTACTGGTTGATGGGCTTGATAGTCGCTGAGCTGGGTTTCGAGGTCAGGCCATTGGGCCCAGGAGGCGTGTTTAAGGTCGTCATTTCTGTGGTGGAAGGATTAGTGAGAGATGATGCGGCAGACCGTGGCGTGGAACTTACTCCTCGGCTTCCGAGTCGTCTTGAAAGAGCTCGTAGCGGTACTCGTACTCTTTCCGAACCTTCTTCTCTCTATCTCCATGTCGTCTGGAGGGCTTTGGGTGGATCTCTACCTCGTGCACATGGTGTTCTTTCCTTGGCCTCGACTCCCTTGAGGTTCTCTCAATGGAACGGGCCCTGGAGCGTCGGCGATGGCTGGGATGGCGCACCCTATCGTAAAAGATCAGTCATCTCGCGTCCAGATGGTCGATGGCACTGGACACTCACACGTAGTACTCGCTCTGGTAGGAATTCTGGCCCATGACTTCACGGAAAAACTTGGAAATAGTACTAGGCGCCATGATTCGTCAAGCTTCAAGTGATAGAGCGTATCGATTGAAGATTGGAACTAATGAAAGGATGACGAGCAGATTGATCTAGCGCCATCTTGAACAGATCATATATAAAAACAAGCTTGGGCAATGAGAGCTCCCAACCGAACTCTTTAGCTTTTCCTAGTTCGTTGCTTCAACAAAGGAACGATAGCACCAACATGAACTTGCATGTTAGTAGACAAAAGCACTTGCCCTTGAAGTCCATGATGGAGTGACGGGATGGATGTTGGCTGAACAAAGCGTAGGGCGTACACAACGTTCTTGAACAAAGGAGCTCCGATAGCTTTTGGGAGGGCTGCGCCGAGCTCTAGACCTCCATGTGCTAGAGCTTGTAAGGTGCAGAATAATGAATGACGAAAATCGTCGGCTGTTCACGGAGGTGTTGGGCTTTGGCAGGCCTTGTTGGTTCATGCAGGTCACCGAGGGAGGCTCTTTGATGGATATTTGCATCCATTATCCCTTGTCTTGTTGGCGGCCATGCTTGCCGGTTCCGCGGTCTTTGGACTGTTCGCACTGGTGAGGTGCCAGGCTGAGGTGGATGTCTTTAATGGTGAGCATGTGGTTTAGACGCTGAAAGCTACTGATTCTGGTCGGTGGAATTGGCAAACGTTGTTAAAGGAAGGAGTCTCGAATTGGTCTCGAACTTTTTGTCTTGTGAGCCATGTTCTTCACCTCGGTGAGTGTCATGCTGGGGCCGGTCACCGTGCGAATGTCGGCCGGGGCGCAGTGCAGTGCTCCCAACACCAACTCGGAAAGTGGCGTGGACTGACAAAAAGAGACCGATTGATGGTCGCCATAGACATCAATCATTTTAAGGGTTGAAGACCTGACTTCTGCAGCGGCCTGAGCTGGTGGTGTTGGCAATATTATCGAGTGTCGATGCTGACGTGAGATGTTGAAGTTGAAGTCCAAGTACAAGTGGAAATTCTCCAGCGGCCGAGGAGATTCCACTGCAGAAGGAAACCACGCGTGTAATTTACATTGTGTAACGCTGGTAACCGCGTCCCCTCTTTTTGGCTGTTGGTCGTTATCGGTTCCCCTTATCAATGGCTGACAGCCAAAACAAGATCCACTCTGGACCCTCACCAGCTGCTACCGACTGGCCGCTGTAAGGCTGAGATGCATCAGTCGGGGTCAGTTGCCAAGCTTTCGACAGCCCGTGGCTGAAAGTTTCGGCACTAGAACTCAAAAAGACCCCTGTTCAATTTCTCCGTTGGTCACAAATTCTAGACTCATCAACCTCACTTCATCAGTTCCATTTTCAACAGGGGACCATCAACTTTCTTTGGTCCACCTACCATATACGCCTAATCCACCTTGAAGCATTCATACACAGCTTCATCCTTTCACCAACCGCAATTGAAACATCTCAGCCCACCAAAGAAACAGACCACGCAAGCCATCCAGTTCCGACTTCCATTCGCTATGTGGCAAGACCCTGCAAATCCTTCAGCCGACACAATGAACCAACCACAAGGGCAACCACAACAACCCCCCGCTTCAACCACAGAACAACCCCAGGAACAAACAGACGACACTCAAATGCAAGACGCCTCAGAACAGGAACCAAAGAAACTCACCCTCCTCGACCTCCCGCCCGAAATCCTCCACCAAGTGTGCACCCACCTCCCCCTCAAATCCATCCGCTCCTTCCGGCTCACCAACCGACTCCTCGGCGAAATCGGCGCCTGCCACGCCCTTCCCGAGCTAATCTTCTACCTACACACGACCGACTTCGCGGCCCTACGCTCCATCGCCTCGCACCCCATCTACCCGCGCTTCGTGCGCTCCCTGGTCTACGGATGCGACATCTTGCCTTCGCCCCGGCTTTCGCTCAAGCAGTACATGGCGGAATGCCGGCGGATGGAAAAGAGAAGGGCCAAGATGCATGCGAGACATGCGTGCGACGAGGCGAATCGCCCGCCGAAACCGTTTCCGGAGGTCAAGGAGAGTTATAGGGAGTATAAGCGGGTGCATCAGGCTCAGGAGGAGATCATGCGGGAGAAGAGGGATTATGAAATCCTAAAAGAGGTGGTGGGGAAGATGACGAATCTGAAGGAGGTCATGGTTAGCAGTGACTTTGAGTTTAGGCTGGGTAGCCTGAGTTATTCATCGCCTGCGTCTTCTGCATCCGGTGGGCACAGGAATTGCAGGACGCCGTTCGATAAGCTCGATTGTCTGACGCAGCTGGATGGGGAGAAGGGGCAGGAGGGGGTGAGGCATTTGCGGGCGATTTTGATGGCTGTGAGGGAGGCGGGGATTGAGCTCAAGAGTCTCTGCGCGGGACTGATCCATTGGAGCTTCTTTAATGAGGCGCTGGGCTACTTTGGGTTTCACTGTATGGGGAATTTGCTGGCCAACTTGACGCGGTTCGAGCTCCTCGTGCTGCCTGGGCCGAGCCAGGACCCGGAGGAGTTTCAGCACGCGGACGCGATTGCGATGAATAACATGAGCATCGACGTAATGGAAGAGATTTTCCGGTGTCAGGAGCTGATGAGGACGGGAGTCATCCGGAAGCTGGTGAAAGGCATGCCGAATTTGGAGATCCTGTCGATCGGGTTCATGGATCATGCGGAGGATAACGACTTTATCTTTCCGGCGAGGTTGCAGGATGTCATTCCGCTGAACCACACGTTCCCGAACCTGGAGAGCTTGAAGCTCGAAGGGTTGGAGACGGAGAGGCAGGAGCTGACGGACTTTGTGGTCAAGCATAAGGATAGCTTGATGAAGTTGGAGCTCAGGGATATGCGACTCGTCACGACATCGTGGAGGAAACTGTTGCCTGAGTTGCGGTATGAGCTCAAGACGGAGTTGATGGAGGAGGTATCCATCTATGGTATGGCCTTGGGAATGGGCGAGGAAGACGGCGATCAGGAGCTGGAGGAGTGGTTTATGGGTGATCCAGAGGATCATGGGGCGACGGAGCTGGCGACCAGAGTCCAGAAGTACTTTATGGATACGAGCGTGGGCGACTGCCCGCTGTCAAGGGATAACATGGAGCCTATGTGAGTACCCACCATTCGATCCGATGGTTGCACGAGAGTCTGAATACTGACCTTTGTCGCGAAACAGCCCCGACGATGATTTGATGGACGAAGACATCCTGGACCATCCTTTTGAGGGTCTGGTGCCGGAACACGAGCTGGCTGAGCTGATCCTTGGAGGCATGCAGTTTCCGGGAGGAGGAAACGCGTTTGGGGATCCGTTTGATGATCCGTCTTTCGAGGTTCCTGGAGGATGGTTGGACTGATGGGGGCGCGGTGGTTAACTATATATACTAGATGGGATGGGATGGTGCATTGGACGAAAAGTGGTCACACACATGGCTTAACAGGATGACAGATACAACATGAAAGATTCCTGTGGAGCTCATAGCGGCAACAATGATAACGAAACACGATTGCTTGTACGAGTAATGCAAAACAAAGCACACGATGAATATTTAACGGAGAAAACGTATTCGGGTTGATTAGGACCAGCTGTTGCGTGTCGTGATTCGGTACCACGAATGCACGAAATGGTAAGACGCCTGTAACACGAGACGGGAGTGTACTTACTGCCTTCATAAGGTCAAACTTGGGGCAGATTTGTCAACAACCAATAAGCGCCAGTGGTTTAGTGGTAAAATCCATCGTTGCCATCGATGGGCCCCGCGTTCGATTCGCGGCTGGCGCAATAAGGTATCTCTTTTTGCATTTTTCTCGTTTGCATTTCACAACTGAGGTGCCGGCGCGGGTCACAATGGGAGCAAGTTTCGAGCTCTGATCTTTCTTTTTACTCTCTCGTCTGTCTTGTTTTAAACTATTATACAGTTCATCTCAGGAAGCGACCATTTACAAGGGAAGAAGAACTGTAAAAAAATATATGATCTTCTGAATATGTACGTACACAAACAATACAGTATCTTCCCGTTTCTCATGTTCTTCTGGCAGGGCCTGTTTGCTGTTGCCGTCCTTGGGCATGGCCCGTGCACATGGATATTCACACCAAAAAAAAAGTTTGTTGCACAGAGGTTCACAACATGGAGGGCACTGGAACAAGCAAAAGTCAATTACGGGTGGTGAGAAAAAAATGCAAAAAGATATTGAGACTCGGATACCGGGAGTCGAACCCGGGGCTGTTGAGAGAGCAGTCACTCCTTAGAAGTGAGAGTCAACGATGTTACCGCTACACCATACCCGATTCAAGATCCGAGGATCTGAAGGAGATGGTCCCGATTGGATGATGGAGGAGAGGGCTGGGAGTTGGGCTTATGAAGGACGGGTTTGTGTGGTGTGGGTGGACTTGTCTACATAGTGTGGTGTGGTGGGTTTGGCCGGGACCGGGACTTCAATGGTGAGCCTGTGAAGGGAGGGGCGGGTTTGAGGCTTGGGGCTTAGGGTTGTCTCCCTTGTTCCTCCTGGTCATTGTTGCACATCCGAAAGCAAGCTGTGCGGTCTCTCAAAGATAGGAATCTGTGCTGTAAAGCGTCACCATGTTTTTGTAGGAGGAAGGGCAGATAGGTACGTCACAGCAGTAGGTCTGGTGTCGAAGCTGAAGGTTCCGATTTTTGACCCGAGGCCAGGATGTAAGTAAGTTCGAGGGTTAAGGGTTGGACATGATGCATTTCTGGTTGGTGCTATGCTGATGGTAATTTGGAAGGCCGTAGCGTTTTCGGCCTAATTCAAATGTGTCAGGAGCACTTGCGCGAAGATAGAACCGTGAGTTCGCCAAAGACGCTTCCGCCGAGCATCCGGAGCGAACGCCGGCGTGTTCGGGGCCGGGAACTGGTTATCAGGTCGGGCGACGTCAGGCAGGCCGGAGGTGGCAGCCCCGTGCACACTGCGGGACAGCAAGCGTCGAGCCCTGGGCGACAAGACGAACACAGGATGGCACAGACCACCCACCTGACCATACCGGGACTAGCGTGACCTTGTGCGCTTTGCAAGCCCCCACAGAATTGTGGCTGACTAACCGCACACAAGGTGAATTTTCAATGACAGTCGCGAAACTCAATCCTCCTCTCCGAAGTGTAGCGACAACGGTATTTACGAGGAGCCCATTCGAGATCCGTCAAGGTGCGTTCAGCAGCAACCAGATATTGCCAATTTGACCATCAGTACTAACTGTCGCCGTCAAGATGATTGAACCATCCCTCAAGGCGGTTAGTAGCCCCCGTTGACCCCGAAAAACTGCATCGACGAATTTCCCTCGAAAAAGAGGCCATCACGACAAAGGCCGCAAGACAGCCAGCGACGACATCCACCCCAACGAACATGGCGACGACAACGACAACAAGCACCCGATCAATCCACCCAACCGATTACAGCTTTGGAGGAATTACGTGTATCTGACCATGGTGTTGCTATTCTAGTTGGCGTCGAAGTTCAACTGCGACAAGATGATTTGGTATGTCCACCTCCAGACGAACCTCTGCCAGACCACAGAGAATGCGAACAACCAGCAACGACGGAAATACTGACTGACTCCCCCAACAGCCGCAAGTGCTACGCTCGTCTCCCTCCTCGTGCCACCAACTGCCGCAAGCGCAAGTGCGGCCACACCAACCAGCTCCGCCCCAAGAAGAAGTACGTCTACGCTTGCCTCCGATACCGATTCCGAGCAAAACAACCAGCACCATTATCACCAGCTTCACGATTACCTCCCACCGCTCCTGTCCCTTCCATCACCGCATTCACCACCACCACCACCACCACCACCACCACCACCACGTCACACTCCGACCGACCGCACACAAGACATCATACTAACAATCTTCCCACTCTAGGCTTAAATAAGCGGATCGCCCCCCACTCGGGCTCAGACTCAGCAGTTCTTTTCTTCGACAACGAGGGCGTATTGGTGGACGACTATGGCTTGCTTTGTTGTCGCTGTCGCTATCGCTGCAGCGGCGCCTTGACGGAAGAAGAGGATTGGAAACATTCAGCACTTCTGGCTGCTGCAACACCGCTACAACAGCATCATCCGGACTACATCACAACTTTTCGGGCTGGGGCGGATTTGTTAGCAAAGCAAGACTCCTGTAGCACGAATACGAAGACTGCTGCCGTCTGGCCTTGGTTTTAGGTTCATGATGACAGTCTGAAAATTCATACCCTGTTTTGAGGCAAAACCATTGTGTGACTGGTGCAACAATGGGAGCGACATTAAGGGCCAACGACAGGAACAGCAGGACGAATGACGACCGGCGTCGGCGAGTGCCCATGACTGAGGAATGACGGAGGGTGCGCGAGCAGAGGCAACGGCACAGACATAGTGTCGCCACGCCTACCGCCCTCGAAACCTGCTCCCATGACTGGTAGGACGGTCATCGTTCGTCAACTGGAAATCCCTCTTCAACACTCTGCCGCAAACGCTCCTCATCTTACACCAAGGAATACGGACGGCCTTGTCGCGACTTGAAAGGAGACCATGAATGGCGGCAAGACTGGGGTGATGGTCAGTCTTCTCCCCGGTCAGCTACCTTTTCCCTCCGGTGCAAGTGCGCCTGGTCCTTCGTGTCACTCCCTTCTTGTTTCCATCAAGCGGTTTGTTGCCCCTTTCTTTACATTCCAAATATCTTGCGTTTGACAGAGTTCCATTCGATGATCATGCCTTGGACGAGTGTCCGCTGTCTTTATCCCGCCGCATAACATTTGTTATTCAACAAGCTGGTTCGATGGTTGAGCCATAATCTCACGTCCTACCTAGCGATCGTTAGATGGAAAACGAAGCGGAATCCAGACCGTACGACGATCACGATCTACGAGGATTATCGAGTATGGAACAAATGCATGTACTACAACCACAACTCACAAGTGCCGCTGCCGGTTGATTGCTGAGGCCTTCATTTACACTCGCTTACCTCACTCTTCTAAAGTTCCTCAAACTGTCAAGTGTCAGCCCTCGTACTACTTGGGGTTTGAAGCGGTGCAGCGGAGATGAGGCGGGTTGTTATACACGCACTCCCAGTGAACATGCGGCATCGCCACTTGCTCGGGACCCGGGTTGCCTCTTTTAGGCTCTACCGTTGACGCGAGCCAAGACGATAGAAGATCTTTGGAAACCGCTATACTTTGAGGAGCTGGTGATGATGGCGACGATGACCAAGATGATTACTATTCTTGGGTTTTACGGGGGTCGTTATCCAGATCCCAAAAAGATTCCCTTTTCCGGAAGTGCACAGGCCTCTCCAACGTGCTCTGCAAACACAGAATGCAGCAATTCACCCAAAAAGCCCCCTTTTGGGCCAGCCGAGTTGCGAAAAGGAGTTCCCCAGCAGTGTTTGAGCAGATGGCGCAAAAGTCTTTTTCAGTGTTGTTGGTGAAAAGTACGAAAACCTGGATGCGCTGAGGAATTGAGAGGTACGCCGGACTAAATGCATAGGTACCGCTAGGGTGGGAAACTTGGGATCTGGATAGTGCTCCCCTATTTACATCGGCGACAGAAGATCACGAGATTTACCGAAAAAGCTTCATTTCCAGGACATTTCCAAGGATCGGGACCTTCGAACAGGATCGGGACCTTCGAACAGGATCGGAAATCACTGGAACCGGGCACCCCACATGGTGACGGAATTTACCGCTAAAATCCGGCCAGTGCGGTTCCCCCTGAAAGCTTCCATTTCAATGGATCCATATTTGATTTGATTAAGAGGAGATCACGACATGAAGTTATTCGGAGTCCTAGGCAGCGATAACGATGAGGGCAGCGGCGGCGGCAGAGATGGCAATAGCCTCAATTCAAATTGCAATATAGAAAAGGGCTGGCGACCTATGTCGTGCACACCCAGAAAAGTGGGGGGTCTATCTCGCTACGGTTTAGGGTCTATCTAGCTACGGATTCCGGTTGAGGTTGTCGATGCCGTGAGTGGTGATGCTTTGGGGTCCTACGTCATGGTCATATTTTTGGTTCGGAGAGGACCGGAGTCTGGGCGCCCCAGGATGTCGTGAGAAGGAGGCAAAGGTGTGTTCTTGATGTTGCACCTGCCCAGGACGGAAAGTGGGTAGAGAGAGGTAGTTGAGGAGATCATCAACACCTCGATGATGCTTCATATAAAACCACCCTCCATCTCCTCCTCTGGGCAATCTATGTCGCCAGCATCAACATCATCATCACCAACGCCATCACCAGCTAGCTGCCTAGAGTACAGGTAAGGTAGCTTCACTTCCAAACAACAAAACCAAAACCAAACATCTTTCTCTCTCTCCTCCCAACAAGCAACAACCCAAACAAACACAGAATGAAGTTCACCACGATCCTCCTCGCCCTCAGCACCACCGCCGCCGCCCCGGCAGCAGTCCTCGCCGCCCCGGCCGTCCCCGCCGCCGCCGATCTAGTCGACATGTGGCTCGACTACAATTTCCAAGGGCCCAAGTACACCGGCTCGGGGAACGTGGGCGAATGCGTCAACCTCCCGAGCAACTTCAACGACAACCTGAGCAGCGGCAGAGCCCGGCCCGGTTACAAGTGCACAATCTGGCCCGACGCCGACTGCAAAACCAACAGGTTCGACTCTAGCTTTGATGATAGGGACTCAGGCGCGAGGTTCCCGGACTGGATTAATGATAGGGCGAGCAGCTGGAGGTGTTATAGGGCTTGATGGGAGGTTACCTACGGGGCGAGGGTTTTGGTCGACATCTTTGATGAGACTCAACTGGCGGAAGGAGCAGGGCTGGACTCCGAATAACGCGGCGAGAATGGCGCATGCAGCGAGCCAGCGCAGCGCAACAACTCAGCGCGGAGAAGGCCTCACTCAGTTCAACGCACGCAGTTTTGACATCGCACAGCGCACCTGCGGCCTCGGAAATTCCCAAGGTAGTATAACCCTGACCCGGGCAATATCTTGTAGGAAGAGTTACCTAAAAAGGGTCCGGATTGATAGTATGGAGATCTCCCTTCTATTGGGCCTCTAGGTATGTCCTAGCCAACTCTATCCGGTTGTAGCGACAACGACAACAACGCAGTTCAGCGAAGGTGTGAAGTTGTCAAGCGCTGCACGAGGATCCCTCAGCGCAACCCAGTTCGGGGTCCAAGTTGCGCTGCGCTACGCTATTCGGAGCGAGCCCTGGGAAGGAGTGAGGGGAGTTGAGAGCAGCTGGCGGTTGAGACACGATGGGAGTGTCGGGGTGAGGAGGGGAAGGGGATAGTGGACAGAAGTAGAAGTGAAAGTGGTGAAGATTGGAAGCGGAGAAGACACGGACGGAGTCGGAAGACGCGGACGGCGGATGGCGGACGGTGGTGGTGATGATGATAAAAAGTGATGGGCACACGACGGAGTGAGGAGCGGAAAGAAGACTGTTTCTTTGCCCCGTCCTGTCTTTTTGCTTCTTTTCTTAGATGTTTGGTTTCCCCCCCCCGTTTGTATCAAGCATGCCCCCTACTATCGTTCGTTCAATAAAAGATCCTTTTATGCCCCAAAAATGCTTCCGGTTGTTACCTAGAGGTAACTTTTCCTACTCTTTCTAGTGAAAGCGAAGCCCAAGTGAACTACAGTGTTGCACATCTGGGTCAAACACTTCCCTCTGCTCCTCCTCCTCAGCATCCCCCATCATTGCATACAAATTCCCGTCTCGTCCAAGAATCTGTCAGTTCTCTATGCATTCTCTACTCTGCCACTTTGGTTACCCTTCTTCACACGGCTTCCAGTCTAGAGGTGGCCAAGATGCCTCTTCAGAACAAGTGTTCTTGGACTCATTTTCTCACTTCTTGCTCCTATCTGCTCATCCATTGGGTTTCCTACCGTCCTATGTTCACTCTCACCCTTTATACCTGTACCAATTATCATGTTTATTATCACTTGGCATGGAATGTTCCGAGCTCAAAATGTGTAAAAGGCCTTTTATTGAAGAGAATGAAGCATGCTGGGTGGGGGGATTTAATACAAACTGGGGCAAAAAACAATCTAAGGGAAAAAAAAGAACAGGGCAGAACAGGACAGGGCAAAAGAAACAGGCTTCTCTTCCCTTCCTCACTTCGACACTTAACTCCGATTCGTGTGCTCAGCACCCGACTCTCATCTTCCTCCTCCCCTATCCAACTCCCACACTACTACTCCATCCCCTTTTCCTCCACTCTCATCCTCTCCTCCCCTCCTCCACCTCCACATCCAATACCCACTCCATCTCCATCGCAAGTGTGTATGCGGGTTGCGGTCGCATCCCAAAGGGACTCTCTCAAGGCTAAGCCGAAAACTTAAGCCGCAACACACTTCCAACTAGACGCCTTATCATTGATCCAATCCGGGAAGCTACTCGCGCCGGGATTCTGGTTGAAAGAAAAGCCGGTACCCTTGCAGTTGGCGTCGACCCAAATAGTGCAGCGGAATCCCGCCTTGGCCTTGCCCGAAGAGGAAATGTCGTTGAAGTTGGAGGGAAGGTTCTTGCAGTCGCCTGGGTTGGCGGAGCCGGTGAATTTGAGGTCCAGGAAGTTCTTGTTCTTCCAAAGGTCGATGAGATCTTGGGCGCGGGCTTCCAAGATGGCAGGCTCGGCGATGGCCTCGGCTTCGGGAGCGGGGGCAGGCGCGGCGATGGCCACAGTGGCGAGGAGGGTGGTGAGGAGGGTGGTGAGTTGCATTTTGAAGGTTTGTAGGTTGGTTGGTTGGTTGGTTGGTTGGGAGGGTGGTTTGTTTGGTCTGATTGTTTTGGTTGAGGTGGAAGTGGAAGTGGAAGTGGAAGTTGTTGTTGATGCTGATGCTGATGAGGAGAAGAGTTGGGTTGAAGAGCGGATGGTATGGATGGTTTTATACTTGTCGTCGAAGACTTTCGATGCTCAAGTAAGTTGAATGTCTCGAGGTGCGTTCTAACTTTGTCAAGCTCTTCGCCTTCGCCTCCTTTCGACTCCCTTCGAAGTCCGGACTCCCCATCACCACCACCACGAGAACTCCGACGTGGAAGAGCAACAACATCGACCAGGAATAGCTTCTCACATCATCACAATCACATTGCATCCTTCCAAAGTGTTTACCAGAGAAAGCGCCTCTTGGCTCGCATCGCAGCATGCTAAGAAAGGTAATCCGAGAGATGGTGTCTCGGCTTGTTTACCAAGAGAAGCTGGAGCAACCACATCAAACTAAACATCAAAACCCCTAATTACCACAGCCTACGCCACAAAAAAAAACCAAAAAAAACCCGTGCCCCTTATTCCTCAAAACAGTATACGACCAATGAGGGTTAACCAAGCAAGCCTCATCTCCGCCGCGCCGCACAGGTGAAGCGTAACTCCGAGTCGTACCAGGCTGACTGACGGTCAGTAAGCGCAATCTATTTCGCCTGGCACCGCAGCTACCTATTCTCCCCTCCCCCGCATCAGCTCTCCGCCTCACGGCAGCTCTCCGGCAGCCCAGTCGTGTAAGTTCGAGAGAGCTACGGCAGTGACCAGGCGGTGAAACCATCAGCTCCAGTCAGTCAGCTGTCGACTCTGTCGTCAGCTTACCAATGACGGACGACGTTGGAAAGGGGGAGCTTGTTTATTTGTCTGACAGAGTCAAGTCTCACAGAGTGACGCTCGAATCAGGGGTGGTACATATTATGTACAAACAACCGGGGACGAGCTTGGTTATTCGTCTGACTGACTCCTGTCCCAAGAATCCAAGACCTCAAAACAGCAGCCTATCAGGGTTCCGCATCGGTTACGTTGTACAAGTAAACGGGGACATGTTAATTTGCTCCCGTCCGTTCCTAAGCCCTACGTAAGCGACACTAGGCCAGGGGTTGCACAGCGTTTCCCTAGGTAACGGCGTGAACGGATTCACATCGTACACGACGAATATGCGACCTGTCAGTTGACCTTTTGACTTCCCCTTCCCACCTGTGGAAGTTAGGTTGTACCACCCGCTTCCCCGGATTTTGGGAACCAGTTAACGATGATCACTGTGTACACAACCTCTGGCACACACACAAAGTTTGTGTACCTACCTCTAGGTAGGTAAGCAGCCACGACAAGGGGTCAAGACTCAAGGGTCTAGCATATGCAGTCATTCGGCAGTCGACCGTCGGACTGTATATACTGTGTTCTAGACTCCCGGAAGAAAGAACCTGACCATAGCATCGGAAATAGCAGATCGCATGTCAGATGCCGTCAGATGCCCAACAAGCATGGCAACCTGCCTAGGTATGATCCCAGCTCGCCCAGCAATAGGTAACCCAAGAAGACAAGGTCAATAAGGCGGCCGGCCGCTTGAGGCCAAGCATGTATGCACTCAACCGTCGACGATCCTAGACCCTTGACGTGGACGCCTTTCCAATATTGCAGAGTTATTTGCCGACAGGAACGTCGTCTGGTAGACGGACGACTAGGTGCTTATGACACCCTTGTTGGACACACTTGGGCTGCAGGGTCACCAGGGTCATCAGGGTCAACGTGAACCTTGAAAGCTGGCTAGCCGGATAAGACAATAGGACAGACAGTCAGTGCTCCTTCTCTGTTCCCATGCCTGTCCTTGATCCTTGATGAGACCTTTTTTGGGCCAGGGAGGGTGCTTGGAAAGTCAAGTCGGGACAGGAAGGGAAGCCAAAAAAAAAAAAAAAAAAAAAAAAAAAAAAAAAAAAAAAAAAAAAAAAAAAAAAAAAAAAAAAAAAAAAAAAAAAAAAAAAAAAAAAAAAAAAGTATTGCTCAGAATATTCCAGAGCAATGAATGCCCATCCATGAGCACATTACCATGACAACATCCTTCCTTCCCTCCATCCCTTCTCCTCCCCCATCTGCCGACCTCAGCCATTCGACCAACCGGATCAACACAGCCCAACACGGGTCGTCACAAGGGTGTAAGGGAAAATAGGGGTCAAATAAACAAAACCCGATCTTGGCGCTGCGTCTATAAATGAACTACCAAACAGTAGAGTAGACTAGACCGTAAGCGACGTAGATTAGCCGAGCGGTAATGGCGCCGAACGGGGTTGATGATGACACTGGATCCTTCGAAGGTAAGTAAGCCCGACCACGCTCGTTGTCGGAAATGCATACATAATGCATCGAGCATCAAAGACCGCATAAAGTAAAAAAGTATCAAAATTTTTTTTCTCAAAGGCCACGGATGGGGATCGAACCTGGGACCCATGTGGGACGTGTGTAACTGGAAGGGAGTAGAAGAGCCCTATTTTTCACAACCAGAAGGCGCCAGTTACAGCACACCTAGAGAGCCTAAGGTACCCTTTCTGGTAGACTCTTAAAGGATCTAGGCTTCCCATGTGTTTCGCGTTCTGCGCAACACACACCGCTCGAGCACCGGCCCTTGTTATTTGAAACACACAAAGACCTAGTATATCAACCGCCCGACCGAGATCGACGAATACTTCTTCTCTGAGCGTGATCGACGAGACTGCCCAGACGCGGACGGAGAAGATTAGAAGGGCCGAAAGACGGCTTCAGCCCAACCTGTTTTTTGTTCCAGCGAGACCACGCCAAATGCCAGAACCAAAAAAAAAAAAAAAAAAAAAAAACATCGAATGTAGATTTTGAACTCCTCCAGACCAAAAACTATATAGGTATGTCCAAGAGTTCTATGCAAGAAAGTGCCCCATCTATATATACCTCCCACCCACTCCCACTTCCACTCCCATTTATTACACCTTCTTCTCAACCACCTCTCTCTCCCCCTTCACCTCCCCCTCGGCAGTCATCAACATCTCCTGCGCCCTCCACAACTGCGCATAAACCCCATTAGTCTCCATCAACTCCCTATGCGTGCCCTGCTCCACCACCCGTCCCTCCTTCAAAACAATGATCAAATCCGCATCATAAATCGTCCTCAACCTATGCGCCACAAACAGACTCGTCTTCTTCTCTCCTTTTTGGCCAAGTCCCTGGAGAATGGCATTGATATTCTCCATCAACGCCTGCTCGGTATGCGTATCCAGCGCACTCGTAGCCTCGTCAAAGAACAACAGCGGTGGGTCCTTGAGGATCAATCGCGAGACAGCAAGTCTTTGCTTCTCGCCGCCGGAAATCATCAGGCCGCGCTCACCGACCTTGGTATTGTATCCATCTCTCCAGGAAATGATCTTCTCGTGAATGTGCGCGCGCTTAGCGGCTTCGATGACCTGCTCCGGAGAAGCAGACAGGTTGCCGTAGCGGATGTTATGCTCGACCGTGTCGTTGAAGAGGGGCGTATCCTGTGGTACTACGCCGATCGCTTTCCTCAAGGACTCCAATGTGACGGAGCGAATGTCTTGTCCGTCGATGGAGATGGTGCCCTTTTGCACGTCGTAGAACCTGAACAGGAGACGAAGAAGCGTGGATTTTCCACAGCCGGAGGGACCTACAATGGCGACCTTTTTGCCGGCGGGGATGGTGAGACTCAAATCGCGCAGGATGGGCGACTCGGGGTGGTAGCCGAAGGTGACGTTTTGGAAGTTGATCTCGCCGCCGCGGGTGAGGGAGAGGGGCTTGGCGTTGGGCTGCTCGGTGATGGTCACGTTGACTTTTTGCAGGTTGAAGAGGGTTTCCATGTCGAGGAGGGCCTGACGCAACTCGCGGTAGACGGAACCTAGGAAGTTCAGGGGAACGGACAGCTGGAAAACAAGCTGGTTGATCAAGACCAGATCGCCGATGGTGAGCTTGCCGGTGGCGATGCCGTGGGCGCCCATCCACATCATCGCCGTCAAGGCGGTGGAGAAGATGATGTTTTGACCCGAGTTGAGAAAGGCGAGCGAGGTGGCGACCTTGATGCTGTTCTTCTCGTATTGGCTGAGGGCTTTGTCGTAGCGACCGACCTCGTAGGCTTCGTTGTTGAAGTACTTGACGGCTTCGTAGTTGATGAGGGAGTCGACGGCGATGGTAGAGGCCTTGTTATCTGCCGCGTTGGCTTGGCGACGGAACTTTGTGCGCCAGGCTGTTGTGAGGATGGTAAAGGCCGTGTAGCTGACCATGGTCAGGGCAGTAAGAGCGGCATACTGCCAGCCAAAGTTGTAGGTCAAAATACCGCAGACCATGGAGATTTCCAGAGCGGTAGGAACAATGTGAAAAACCATGCTGGTCAAAAGGAAGCTGATGCCCTTGGTACCACGGTCGATAGCCCTGGTCAAACCACCCGTCTGCTTGGACAGATGGAAGCTCAGATCCAGATTCAACAAATGCATAAAAGTGTTCTTGGCAACCTTGCGAATCGCCTTTTGCGCAACCGACGCGAAGACGGCATTTCTTAGTTCTTGAGAAACCACAGCGCCTATCCTAGCCGCACCATAACCCAGAATCATGCTTCCAGCCACGGCCGTGACGGAACCACCAGTTGTAGAAAAGTCGATGTTGAGCGCGTCGACGATCTCGCGGAAGTAGAAGGGCACCTGCACGTTGAGCACCTTGCCACCAACCAGCAAGCTGATAGCCAGCAGCACTCGCGCCTTGTCGCCCCAGCTGCCCTTGGGCCATAGGTATTTGGACATCTCCTTCATGATGGCCCAATCGGCCTTGCGCTGTTCTTGCGCGGTTTTATCGATGGCGGCGAGGGGATCGACGGGGCCTCGGCCGGTGGCCTTGGGCACGGCGGAGACTTGGGGTTTTGGTTCATCTTTGGCGCTGCTGTTGGGCGCAAAGAGACGAGGGGAGGATGTGGTGAAGGAAGCTCGGAGTTTGGCGATGGTGGGTGTCGCGTGGATCGAGGAGGGTCGGGGAGCCCAGAGACGGGGGCCGCGGAGGAGGGCGGAGGTGCCGTGGGCTCGATGGAGGCTTGTAGCCATGGTGCTGAGCTTTATAGACGGCGCCATGATTATTGTGTGTGCCCCGGGAGCATCGGCTGCTCCTCAGGGGGTTGTGGTGGTGTCCGTATAAGTCGGCCGGGCCAAATCAATGGACGGAGAGAGGAATTCGCGCCAGCTCTTATAGAGAGCCCATGCCGTGGCGCAGGTGGTCGGGGATAGGCAATGGGTGGCGGAGGCGGTGGGAGGTGTCGGTGACTCGCTAAGGAGCAATATAAGAGACGAAAGGAATGAAAAGGGAAAGATGGTATTGTAGCCAGACAAACCGCCGAGGCTCTGGAGCTTCGATGTCGCGATTGTGGGGCACCCAATGATGCAATCAGCGTGAGTAATGGGCATCTCTAGCCTGCCGCGGGTACCACAGGGCAACACAGGGGACCAATTGTGCACAGACCCCCAACATTTCTGTGGAGATGTGACCAATGATATGAAGCCGGCCGCGGATCCATCGAGGTTCCCGTCCCGGTTAGCCGGGGTTTTCGGCATCCTTCCGGCCGGCTTGGAGATCGTGATGCAACACCGAATCTATGGCCGGCACAAATCGCGCGGCGGAAACCACGCACCAGAATGCTCCGGGTGCTGTATTTTGAAATGAGGTAAAATGGTAGTCAGACAATGATCACTTTGCTGTCCTTGCTCTATCAGACTCATCAGCATAAATTATATGTCGCTTCTTAGTTCTTGACAGCAACACTTTCATTGAACTCTTCCCATTCTCTTTCTCCCCATATCTAGGTCTAGAATAGAGACGTGACATATGTAATCATGCTAAAGCCAAGGAAAAAGAGAGTGCTAAGAAACACCAACGGAACCAAGGGGGGGGGGGGGGGCATGAACTCTTCATCGCCCCTCCAAAACGGGACATAAAAAACAAAACAACGCCTCGCGATGCAAAATAATGAATGCAGTAAAAAATGATGAGCAACGGCGCACCGCATCGCATCGTTCCAATGGCAGACATGCAAAAAACGCACAGCCTATGCAAAGTCCAACGAATGCCGTGAAGCAAATCCAACTCTCCAAGCCAACTGAATAAAAGCCAGCTCTCCAACTCGAAGGAAGACGCCCAAACAAGAGAAGGATTGAACCAAACGGACTGAACCAAACCTCTAGAAACGTCTAGGTCTAGGTGGTATCACCGCACCCGCCATGCCTGCAATGTATCTCTCCAGATGCTTCTCTTTCTTCTCTCGCCCCCTTCTTTTTTCTCAATCTTCCGTCTAGCCGTCTCTCCGTTTTTTTCTCATCCTATTTTTCTTCTCCCTCCGCCTCCTTTTTTCATCTTCCCCTCTTCCCCTTCCATACCCCCTCGCTCTTATCGTCGTCTCGAGACTCCTCCCCTAAAAAGTCTCAGTCTCATCATAATAAGTCTGCAAAGCCAACTTGGAGCTCAACTCCGCCGCAGCCGCCAACCCTTCATACGCCCTCTCCACCGTCCTCACCCCCACGCCCGGAACAGTCGTCAGTTCCCCCAGACTCCTAACCTTCCCACTCGGTCCCTGGGTTTCATCCAGATGATCCACCAAATCCTGGGCGCGCTTCTGTCCGAAGCCGTTAAGGGACTTGATTAGTTCCGTGTCGCGGGAGTTGACGATATCCAGAAGCTGCTTGGTACGGGGGCTCGGTTCTTGGGATTGTTCAGGGTCGGAGTTGGAGGGGGAGCGATCGTCGTAATCCGAGGCGGAATGGTCGGTGGTGGTGTTGCTATACAACTGCTGCCTCGACCTGGAAATACCCACGCCCAAGGTGGCGCTGCGTCCACGACTCTTCAGCAGTCTCCTCCTTCTCGCTTCTGCTTCTTCGGGAGTCTCTTCCACGTCGGCTTCCATGTCGTCGTCATCCTCCTCCGCTTCTGGGTCAGTCGAAGAAATCCCCGTCATGGCTGTTCGTCGTCCACTATTCACACTCGCGCTCCTGCTTTGTTGCGTTCCAACTCCACTGATGCCTTGTCGTGAACCAGCCTCCTCCCTAAGTTGCGCACCAACCTCATACTCCTCCCTACTAATCTTCCCCAACTTCAACTTCAACTTCTCAATCTTCCCCACCAACTTCCTCTGCCCCGGGAAGAACCCCAGCGCATCCTCATACATCCCCAACGCCTCCACCAAATTTCCCCCCTCTTTCGCCTTCCTCGCCTCCAGCAATAATTGCAATCCCGCGCTCTTTTCATCTTTTGAGGGGTGCCCGCGTCCCCGTCGCGAGCTAGACCGTGAAGTAGACATACTCTGCTCTTCAATCCTCCTCTCCAGGGCCTCCAGCCGACGCTGTACCTCCTCGCTGATTTGCGGCTCCGACTTTTGCTCACCGGAAGGTGGGTGGTGGTGGTTCTCGGATTTGGGCGTAGAAGGGGTCGGTGTTTGCGGGGCGAGGGCAGCAGCGGCTGCTGCGCGGGCAGCTAAGATCTCGGCGACTTTTTTCTCGACCATGGCTTCGATTTGCGCTGCGGAGAGGGTGAGGATGGGGGTGTTGTCTACTGATTTGCTTGTTTGTGCTTGTGGGGGCTGGATGGAGCCGGAGGAGCTACTGTTCTGCCTAGAAACACCAGCAGATACCGAGCCCGGAAGCGGGAGCCCAGTAGGCCGCGCGAGTTTCGACGGGCCGGTGCCGATGAGGCCAGAGCGGAGAGCGGATGTTTCCGAGGGCGAAGCGGTCACCGTGTCGGTCATTGATCGGCGGGAGGTCAGGCCGGAGAGGGAGAGGGGCTGGCGGATTTGCGAGGTGTTGGCTTGTGGAGGGCCGGCGAACCGGGAGCTGCCGCCCATGGAGGCGGTGGCTTTGTGTGCTGAGGCGCGGTCGGCGTACACGTTGAAGAGCTTCGAAGGCTTTTCGGCCTTTTCGATGACTGCTCCGGAGGCGGCGGCGCGGTCGGTCGATGAGCGGGCTAGGGCGGGGGCGCTGCCGGTGTACGAGTTGTGAGTGCCGAGACCGATCGGACGCAATGGCTGTCGAGGGGCCAGAACACCGTTGCTTAGGCCGGAGAAGGAAGTCGAAGAGTGCGAGCGGTGCGGCTGCTTGTAGACGACTTCGTTTTCGATCTCGCGGACTTCGATGCGCTTGGCGCGGGACGAGACGTTCAGACTGCTCAATGTGTCGAGGTGGTACGAGCGCATCGGGGCGAGGTTTAGGATCATGATAGTTATGCCATTGTTCTGGCCCAGACTCAAGATGCGCGTCATTTTGGATTCGCGGTAGGGGATGCGCTTGTCGCCGCGGGAGATGGCGTCGATACATTGCGACAGGACGAACAGGGACTTGTTGATGGCGGCCGACTCGACCAGGCGGTCCCTGTTGTTGTCTGTCCTTCGGTTGTCTTCGGAGCCAGCCAAGTCGATGGCCGACGCCGTGCTTTCCAACACCATATCCCCTGTTGTTTGTGTGACTTTGACGCGAAGAATGGCGTGACTGCGAGAGCTGTGGGCGTTGAGCTTGGTTGCGGCCGTGATGCGGTTGTTGTTGGCTTCGACGTAGAGTCTTTCGAAATCCTTGACGTCGTCGCAGGGCCGTTCCGTCAACCCGACCACGAACGTCTTTCCCTCCTTTTCTCGTAAAGGCAACCCCATCGGGGTGCGCGTCTCGGGCGGCTCGAGCAGGTCGTATACCTTGTCGTTGTAGATTTCGTAGTACGAGAGGTGGACGTCGACTATCGTCTCGCCGTTGGAGTCCTTTTCGATCTTTTTGCCGCGTCGGTACACGTTGCTTAATAGTCGAGGGATGAGACCGCGGTCCTCCATCTTCATTCCACCACGCATCGTGTGCGTCTTGCCTGTGCCGGTAACGCCATAGGCGAATATGGTTACGTCAAGGCCTTGGAAAAGGGCCTTGATGTGAGGGTATACTGGATGTTTGTCAGTGATGGGCAGTCCTCCATTGGACCCCAGCCACACAGTTGGTGAAGAGAGAGGAAGATGATGCCTACCTTCAGCATTGAAGAGATCCTCCTGGGTACATGATTGGTCGTAGACGCTGTTGAAGATGTACGAGAACTCTTCGGATTCGTTCTTTGGGTTGGGGATCTTGACTATCGTAGAGGTCTTGCCTTCCTCGGTGCTGGCGGCGCGTACAATGACATCCTTGTCCAGCTCTTTTTTAAGCAGCGGACGTATCCTGGCGACGACACGGACGGACATGGTTCGGTTGTCGACCGGTTGGATGGGTCCGTCGGTGTCGCGATAAAAGAAATTTAAAGAGGAGCCAAAAGGGGGGGAAGGGGGGGAGTGGGTTAGGGACGGGGACAACAAAAACAGGACGGCTCCCGAGAAGGATACATCAAACAAAAAGGGGAGGAAAGGATAGGAATAGTTTTGAATGAATGGGATGGGGGACCCCAATGGTTTGTTGTAAAAGGAAAAAGCAAAGAAATGGATGGGGTTGGGCAATGGCCTCTTCTCCTCCAACCTCCGCCTCCAGTGAGTGGCCCTCTCCGCCTTTGCGCCTCAAGTGACCAGTGACCAGTAACGAGTCGACGGGAAGAGTGGAATAAAAGGAGACGGTCAACAAATGGTTGGGACACAACGAGACAGGGTTCCAAGGGAAGTGAGGGGGTGAACAAGTGACTGCAGAATCCCGAATAGCAATTGGCCTTCTCGTCTGCACGAATGCACGGATGCCGCAAGCAAAGTCACAGCACGTCGCAGCAAGGGCTTGTCCTGACCTGATGAAGTGTGTGTTGATGGAGTCGGGATGAGCCAACAGGGGACCAGTTAACCGAGCAACGGGAACAACACAGAAACAACGCACCACAAGCAATGGCTCTCAGTGGCCTCTGTAACAGGTTCTCGACAAGTTGTCCCGCTAGTGAGACACTGGAATGGCTGGGCAATGCAGTGTGCTGCACTAACTGTGGGCAGTTGTGGGGTGCAGCTGTGATCGCTGTGAGCTGTTGTTGCTGCGTTTTACAGTGGTTGCAGCAGACCAGAAGCCGGCGGCAGGCAGGTACCGTCAAGAGCTGGTCTGTGCACATCTCTCTTATCTCGTCTTATCGCTAGCGGCTACCTTCCCCGCGGCCAAGTCCATTGGAATTTCTCGGGCAATTCGCGACATTGGACGAATGAAGGTGGTCCGTGTCCCTTGGGAAATATTCCAATTGCAGTCCTGGCGTCATTGCTTTGTTTCTTGTACGGGACCTGTTTCAATCTTTCGTTTATCCGCGCTCAGGTCAACCTCCAGCTCCAACTTTCACAGCTCCAAGCTCCAACTTCCACCACCCGCCCCGACCTCAAGCCTCGACCTCGACCGAACCGGGCCCCATCTCCAATCCCGAAACCGAACAACCGGGCCCTATAATCGGAAGGCGACCACAAAATGCGCGGCCAGTCTCCCCTGGTCAGGGCGGCGCGGACTGCGCGACTGACTAGAATCTCGACGACGACGACACCTCTACTGAACTCTCGAAACAACTTCGTCTGCTGGCAATGTCGCACCATCCAGATCAGCGCCAAGCCCGCCACCGACAACCGTCCCGCGCCCGACGTTTTCGACGCCCTCCCCGGCGGCCCGCGTGACTCGGCCGACGCCCGCTTCGAAGTGATCGGCGCTCCCGCCTCGCTCCTCTCCGTTACCCTCTCCGCCTCTCAACGCCTTTACACCCGTCGGGGCACCCTCGTCTCGGTAGCCGGCAAGGTCGAAAACGCCCAATCGACCCTCTCCATCCTCTCCCCCCTCACACGCGCCTTCCTGGGTGTTCCCTTCCTCTACCAGCGCATCTCCTCGACGACCCCCATCACCGCCCTAATAGGCACCAAGTCACCCAACACTAGCTTCTCGGTTCTCCACCTCGACGGAACAACCGATTACATGATCGCGCAGCGCAACGCTTTGCTCGCCTGGACGGGCCACACCATCCGCGTCTCGCCGCGCATCCAACAGGGTCTTGCCCCCGCCAACTGGGGCGCCACGTACGTTACTGGGCGCGGCCTAGTCGCTTTGGCGTCTCCGGGCCAGATCTACGAACTTACTCTGGCCGAGGGCGAAGAGCTTACCCTCCACCCCTCGCACGTCGTCGCTTACTCCATCACTCGCAACCCGCCGCTGCCGTTCCGGTTCAAGAGCACCCGGCTCAACCTACAAGTGCCCTCCGTCCCCGACTACGTCAGCAACGCGGCAGGCAAGCTGATGCCCGCCAAGGTGTCCGAGTTCTTCGCCAAGGCGAGGGATACCCAGTTCTACACTGCCTTGGCAAGGATACTGTACGGTCTGCGCACAGCAACAAGAAGAACAATTTGGGGCGACAGACTATTCCTGCAGTTCCGCGGACCGACGAATATTCTCATGTCCAGCAGGGGCGTCAGGGTGGCGGATGTGTTGAGCAGGGAGGATATCAACGAAATCGCCGATACCGAGGCGGGTGTTGTGGGCAAGGCTTTGGGAACTTCGCAGAAGGCTAAGGCGTTGGAACAAAAGAAAAAGGAGGTCCCACCTCTGGTGGCTGAGACGGAGGCTGGTGAAAAGGTCGCTCCTGTTGAGGCTCCCTTCGCTTCGGTGAGCAGCACTGACTTTGCTGATGAGGCCAAGACTCCTGCTGACAAGGTCATTGAGGAGGTTGCGGGTGAGGAAAAGGAGGCGAAGAAGGAGGGTGAGGGTGCTGCTGCTGAGACAAAGCCGGTCAAGATGAGGGTTGCGAGCGTTGGTAAGGATGGGAAGGTCACGTTTGAGGAGTCTAAGGACTTGAACCAGTTTGTGCGGTAAGCTGGTTGTGGTTGTGGTTGTAGGTTGTAGGTTGGATGCGGGGGCTGTAATTTTCTTTTTCTTCTTTTTTTCTTTTCTGTGTTGTAACGATAGAACAAACGTGCATAGGTATTCATGAAGAAGGCATGGGCATGGGGCAATCCATGGCATGGGATGATGAAAAAAGGTATGATGGCGGATGGAGTGGAATGAAAAAAAGAATTTTTTGAAGCGTGGTATCAAATATCCTTTATGCTCAAAATGCGTCTACAGATATCGTATCACTTTCCTTGACAATCTCTCAGCACACTCCTCATACCGTTCTTTGACACACCCCCTCCATATCCTCCATCGACGCCCATTCCCCATGGGAGAAAGACTATTCAACATAGGTACCCACCATACCTATCACCCACCACACCACCTTTATTCATCATCTGCCTCAACAGAAAGCACAAGATACATCAACCCCCAAAATGTCAAACTGTCAAACGTCCAAGCTACACATCCCGCTCCTACTTTCCCAAGCGCGATTTCCTGTTTCCATCCTGCTCGTGCGCAATGACCGAAGCTACAACCCGCCGCCCCAGCCCCCGCTCTTCAAACACAAAATGACCTAGCTACTTCTCCTTGTCAATGAGATAGGTAGGAAAGAATGCTGAGGAGGGCGGCAACCAGACGTCCTCTCACCACCTAGTCTACCGCCTGGAGCGCTTTTGGAACCAAGGCTTGGCTTTAGGTTTAGTGTACGGATATTGTGCGCAGTAGGAAGTAATGAATTGTTGCGCCGCTGCGCTGGGTTTGGTACCCTTGGGCTTGGTTTTGCCGGGGTTGTTAACGTATTCGCGCAAGCGACTGTACGACGGGTATTTATCTTGTTCGTAGAAGGTGGCCGAGATGGTGGTGTTCTCGTCCTTGTTCCTTTGTTGAGTTTTCTTGTTGGTGCTCGGCAGTGGCTGCGGCTGCGGTTGCGGGGTCTTGGGCACGGTGCTGAGGTAGTGGACATCTCCATGTCCTGTGTCTGCTTCGTCTTGCGTTTCCTCCTTTATCTGCCGCTTTGCAGAAGCAGCCGAAGGAGGAAGAGGAAGAGGAAGAGGAAGAGGAAGAGGAAGAGGAAGAGGAAGAGGAAGAGGAAGAGGAAGAGGAAGAGGAAGAGGAAGAGGAAGAGGAAGAGGAAGAGTAGGAGGTGATTGATGGTGGAGGAGGACGAGGACACAGAGTACATGCTGCATCCTCTATATCCACCACCACTTTTTGCTCCCGTAGGTCTTCTTCCACCTTCTTCTTCAACGCTACTCTGGCCTTTTCTTTCTTGGTATTCGGATTTAAAGCTACCACCAACTTCTTCTCCCGTGCGATTTCCAGCCCTTCCGCATACACTCTGCAAGTGCCTTGGATGGGACACGAGTGGCACCTAGGCGTCGCCGGCGCCGGGAGACAGATGGAGGCTCCCAGTTCCATTAGTGCTTGCCCCCAGGGTCCGGGCCGGCTACTCAGCCGGGGTGGCCGTCGGTTTTTTATGTCCCTGTCAGCAGCCATCACCGCCGGCTCTCCTCCCCCTTCGTCAGAAGAGGTTTTCCTCCGCTTTGCCTTTGCCTTTAGCTTCTTCTTAGTCTCGGCCTCCTCCTTTGCCTCAACCCCATCCCAGGCCACTTGTTCCACCAACCTTCTCGCCGCCTCCTGAATAACCCCTTCCACTTCTTTCGTCCTGACATCTCCCCTTATTCCCAGCTGCCGGGCAAGGACGCGCGTGACGTTCTCGTCTACCATGGGCTCGGCTCGCCCGAAGGCTACAGCAGCTAGCGCACCAGCGGTATAAGGGTCCATGCCTGGTAGTTTTTCGAGCTCCTCAACTGTGGAGGGAGGGAGTATGCGTAATTGTGCTTCTTCTTCTCCCTCGGTCCTACCTTGATCTGGATCATCATTATCTCCCGGTATGATCGTTGCTGACTTTGACCCGGAACTGGACGCGTAAATATGTTTGGCTACCGCATGGATACGACTGGCGCCTGGGTCTTTCCAAAGCTTTGAAACTACCTCTTCTTTTGCGGCGGCCAAGTCTGCGAGGGTAGGACAAGCTTTCATCCAACGATTATAGTAAAGTCTCATGCTCTTCACCCTATTCTCTATGTGCTGGAACTTATGGAGCAAAAAAAAACCTGGAGCATGGTTTCGGAGAGGAGGACTTCGTAAAAGCGTTGGGTTATGGTGGTGCGGAGGGTTTGGAGGTCTATGGCTTTTTGTTCCTGGGCTTGGACCTTAGCTGCTGCGCGGGATTGCTGTTCTTGTGTTTCGGCTTCTGTTCGGGCACGGACTAGGGAGCGAGCTAGGTTCGGGAAGAGGAGAACCGACTCGGGGATCGGTGAGGAGGAGCGGGAAGCTTTAACTTTGGGGCGCACAAGCGAGGATGACTTCGGCTTGGAAGCGGAAGTAGAAGCTGTGGTGGTTGCAAGTAAACGCCTGGTATCCACCCAAGGCTTCCGCCACGGCATCTGACGAGCTGCAGAGTATTTGTCGAACCAAGTGAGGAGAGCATCGCGATGTTTGCGGGCTGTAGCTATGGAATCTTGTGCTGAAGAGAATTCTGCGTTGCTTGGGAAGGATAGGAGGAGGGGGCTGTGGTAGCTATATCAGTGAGGTTGGTCTGGTGGCAAAGGGTAGGTGTGGATATCGTTGTGAGCGTGAGGGGATTCGGATAAGAAGACTTGGGCGATGAGATGTTCAACTGAGATTACTGTGGTGGTTTTGGGTCTCAACTCGGTTGTTGTTGTTGTTGTTGTTGTTGTGGTGGTGGTGGCTGTAGCGTTTGCCCAGCCCGTCTTGGTCTTTCGGCGTTTCCAGGTTCTCAAGCTCGTGTGCTCGAGGTCGGAGTCTGAGCCTTCGTTTGGGTTTGGCCTGGGCACATCTTCTTCTGCGTCCGGCTTGCGCTTGGTGATGGTTCTTGGGCGATTTGGTCCAAATTTGATGGTATTGCCTGAGCGGTGATGGGGTCCGAGCTTGATGACGACCATCTCCTCTTGTTCCACATCAGCGTCCTCTTCTTTCATTTCCAGACCGGTGTCCTCTACCCCGTCCTCCTCTTGATGGAAAGCGGGCAGATCCGAGAGACCAAAGGAGTCATGTTCGGGCTTGATGCGAATTGACACAATTTCCTGATCTGGCACGCCATCTTCTTGTTTGATGGTCGTGATAGATTGGGTTGCTGTCGTAGTTGATGGTGCTGTGGCCGCCTGCGTAACCTGCGTAGCAGGGGCAGCTGGGGCACTACGTCCCTATTCCTTTTCGGAGTGTACGATGCGGAGTCGTTCGGCACCGTACTTCTTGAACATAGTCAACGACTCCTGTTGAAGTTCAGGGAATTGGTTGGCGAAGATGTTGAACTGTTCGGGGGAAAGGGTCTTCCGGGTAATGCCGCCCAGTTGGACTGGGTATCCTTTGTTTGCGGGTTGTTGTTTTTCTGGTAGCGTTTCGCCGGCGTGGCCGTTACCTCTAGGAATTTGGTGAACGCGTTGGATTTTGGCGAGAATCGCGTCACGGCAAATTTGCTACGCACGTTCAATCCTAACCCCATGTCGCTCTTTTGGGGAAGGAACGAGCAAAGAGTTTGATGGTGATCGACTGCCAGGAAATGGAAGGAACAAAAGGTGTTTGAAGGAAAGTGCATAGGGTGTTCACACAATCATGTCGGGGGTCTATCCTGTGCCCCGAACTTGTGCAGGTATCCTGAACCCCCAGTCAAATATCTACTCCCCCTCACCAATTCCCAACACTTCTTCATGCCCGTCCCCATGTTTTCCCCCTCGATCTCCTGTATCGTGGCCCACCGCTTCATCTTCGCATCACCCTCCCCTCTCTCACCCCCGACATCGCCCCCCTCCACCAAGTCAACGGCCCAAACATGCATCATCAACTTGAAATGCGAAAACGTCCACGGCACCGTCCCTAATTCTTCGTCTTCCTTTTCCCAGTACCTCACCCTCCACTGTCTCATTCCCATCTCTTTCAATACCTCCTTCAAAACCATCCGCACCTTGTCCATCTTCTTCGTAACAGGCTCATCGTTCCATACCGAATCAGCAGGCAAGGTATTACTGGGAAGTTCCCACATGCCTGCTAGCAGACCCTTTGCCGGGCGCTTATGGATCAGGTAGCGCCCGTCGGATGGGCGGCGGACTGCTACGACGAGACACTCCTCTTCTCGGATTTTCTTCGTTTTGGGTTTGGTGTAGGGATACTTGGAGCAGTGAGAAGCGATGACTTCCATGGCGGCCGAGGACGGCCCTGTTGAGGCGGAGTCATCTTCCACTTCTTTCTTGCGGCGAGTGCCAGGGCCTTTGAACTTGTCAAAGAACCCCGACACCTCGCCTTTCTTCTTCCGCTTTTTCTGGTCAGGTTTATCCTCTGCCGCAGACACTTCAAGGTCTTCGTCCTCGGGTGGTGGGCAGAGAGTGCAGGAATCTTCAATGTCCACCACCTTCCCAACCCCCGTTCCCTTCTTGCTCTCCGTCACTTTCTTCCCAGGAATGAGTCCCTTGTGGGCAGCAATCTCCACCCCCTCTTGATAAGCCCTGCAACTCTCCTTGATAGGACACAAACCACACTTGGGCTTCGCCGGCCCTGGTAGACAGACAGTAGCTCCAAGTTCCATCAGCCCCTGACCCCATCTGCCTGGTCTGTCACTGACCGGCGGTTCCTTTCCCTTCCGCTCCTCGTTAGTAGCATCGGTCCCGTCCCAAGCAACAGCTTCAACGAGGCGCTTAGCAGCCTCCCACACCACCTCCAGCACCTCCTTACTCTTGACATCCCCTCTGATCCCCAGCTGCCTCGCCAGCACCCTGATAACGTTCCCATCAACCATCGGCTCCGCGCGGCCGTACACAATGGACGCAACAGCGCCGGCCGTGTACCGCCCCACGCCCGGAAGCTTCGTCAGCTTCTCTACCGTGGGCGGGAGCAACCTGTCATGCCCACCTTGCTCGCAGGGCGGACAAACCAGCTGAGCGAGCGAATGAAGACGGGCCGCGCGCGAGTAGTAACCGAGACCTTTCCAGAGGGAGAGGACGTCCTCTGGTTGGGCGGCTGCTAGAGACTGTATGGTCGGCAGGGCTGCGAGCCATTTGTTGTAATATGAGATGACGGTCGACACTCGAGTTTGCTGTAGCATGGTCTCGGAAAGTAATACTTCGTAGGCCCTTTGAGCTACAGCTTCCCTCAGATCATGGGGATGGGCGGACGAGGAGGAGAGGAGGGAGGTGGTATCGATCCATGTTTTTCGCCAGGGCATTTGCCGGTCGGAAGAGACGGAGTCAAACCAGGCGAGGAGGGCATCACGGTTTGTGCAGGCAGTGGGGGAAGAAAGGAGGAGAGGATTATGGTAGGTTAATGCGTGACGATGGGATGGGAGACATGGGAGCTTATGCTTTTGAGGGAGTGCGCCGTCGAAGATCTGAGTGATGAAGGCCTGGATTGAGGCTGCTGTTGCTTTGGGTTTGGCTTTTGTTTTTGTGAGAGTGGTAGTGATTGAGGTGGAGGTGCTGGCGCTGGTGGTCGCGGATGCTTTCGTCCTCGTCGTCACCGTCTTAACGATCGTGCTCCTCGTCCTCCTAACCGCTCGCAACGCTTGTCCGCTAGTAGTCTTCCGGCGTTTGCTCGGCCTGGAATCGGAATCGAATTCACTTTCGTCAATGTCCGAAAGGGCGGAGGAGTCTGAGTCTGGGTTTGGGTCTGAGTCGGCATTCGTTGGCGCAGTGTGGTACTCCAGGAGATCAAACTTTGCGTCCGCGATCCGAGCGCTGCGGCGCCTTGTTTCGACCATTTTGGTGCTCAAAACAAAACCTTGACACCATTAGTATCAGATACCGATGCCTGTTTGTGTTTTTACCCAGGAGTTGTTGGTTCGTGGGCGAGTGTCCAACCTCGAATATCTCCAAAACGCGTTTTGTTGTTTTGGTGAAGAGATCGCGTCTTGGGCGATTTTGCCAAGACCTATGCAAAAGCAAGCCGCTGGGATAACCCTAACCCCGCTCTCTTCGGATTTCCCGCTGTTTACACCCCCGTTTGCTTGGATGACACAAGATGTTACCTCCCGGTCGATTTCTGACTGGACACTGGCTAAAAAGTAATTGTAACCCATCCATCTGCCGTGTGCCGAGCCCACATGGTGCGAAACACGGCATGAACGAACCGAGAACAGTGGGTGGTTGCATTCGGCGATATCAGCCGGTTGAGACGAGGCCGGAGTTCATATCGATCCTTGACTTTTGGATATTTTCCATATTGACTTTGGAGCTGGAGGGGAATGGAGATCTCAACACCTTATCTGGCATTTTCCTGAGGCGTGTGAGTCCCGGCCCGGAATATAACATCATTGCTCCCCCATCGTTCAATCGCCTTCGTCCGGCCGCCACCCACGACTTATTCTCCAACCACGCCCATCGTTTTCAACACCAGGATAGATACCATGCGGACTTTTACCATCATCAGCTTCTTGACTGTATTAGCAGGCCTTGTGAAAGCAGCAGATTACGGCCCCTGCCCCTACAAAGAAAACGAAAACTGCTGGGATATCATGGACAATACCGCTTGCTTTTTGAATCCGACGAGCACGGAGCAGATTTTTACTTGTATTCCTGGGGGGAAGGAGGGTGTATGTCCCACTTGCCTGTCTTTACCTACCTACCTCTACAGTCTCCTTTGCTGCTCAGTTCAAGAAGTGTTGATGAAATGAACACAGGTCTGCGCCTGCTACGGCTGCCTCGGGTACACACCCGTTACCGAGTTAATTCGGAAGGAGGATGCTTGCCAGTGAGTATACCTACACTACCTTAAGTCATGTTGGGGCGGCCCTGAAGTTTGCACTAGGATGGGGGTTTTGGGACTGGAGTGAGAGCTGACAGATGGTATGGTTCAGAGGCGTGAACACTGACCCGCCGACACCGGCGCCCACGGCTGTTTCTGGTGAGAGGGTGAGGAGGATACTTTGAGCGTGAACGTACCTGAGGTCGTTTTTGCTAGGACTGCAGAGGGGTGGAAAGTCATGAAGATTGCTTTGCACCTCTATGGAAGGAGAGAAGCTAAAGATGGAAACACAAAGAAGGGAAAGGAAAGGAAAGGAAAGGAAAGGAAGAGAAGCAGGCGGATATGTCCAGGGGGCAGACTGACGAATTGAACGCAACATGGCCTTTTGTCTCTTGGCCCCTCCTTAACTTTTCTTTGTGACAATTCTCAACGATATCTGTTGAGGTCCACCAGAGTGTTGAGCAGTTGAGACACTTGAATTCGGTCAATTGGCCACTCAGTGTCTCTGCTCCTTGACAAGAGTTGCGAGGCCGTGAGAGGTGACTGGATCGGGCAGCTGCGACCAACGGGCCTCATGTCCCTGAAAGAGGGCCTCAAAGCGTCTTGGTTGGCTTGATGTTGTGATTGAACGGAAGGAACATCAGGTACCTAGGTAGCAACCCCGCATTGAGCTGTTCGACGCAGGTACGGCACTGGGCGTGCTTACTGTTTAATGATTTGCTGCTTCAAGTTCAAGCCCCTGTAATATTTTGTTGAGGCTTGGGCTACGTGTCGTCAATGTGCTGTTTGCCTGTTTCGCATTCAACATCTGGCGAGCTTCCTTCTCCGTGAGGCCATCATCGTGGTTCGCAATTTTGCATGCAGGCGACGAAAAGAGGACTGGACGATGGATTGGATAGAAGCTGTGCATTGCTGGACTGCGCCTCTGGAGCCTGCATGCATGCTTGCGGCGCGGCGGCATTCTTGTGTTAAGGCATCGCTGTGAGGCACATTCAGTGGTGAGGCCCTCTAGATCGTCCGGCGACGCTTTGTGGAGGCCCTGCTAACACATTCCATCTTACAAGTAGTAGATCTTTGGATATATAAAGGGGTGGCATCCGTTCTAGCCTCAATCCGATTTCGACACTGCATGCTACTTTCATGTAAGACTGAAAGTCTGAATTCCAAGCCGACGGGAAGTTTAAAATCCACATTACTCACGACACTACTAACCACACCTCAAAGGTACCAAGCTCATTGCAGACTTGGCCTTGAAGGTTTTTGTATCCATCTCCTTAGAGGTATAGCCTAGTGTATACTAGCTATTACGTTTACCGTACCAATTTCATGTGGCATTACTGGACCAAATCCAGAGCGTATTCGTCGTGCTGTTTCTCTACATATCACAACTTTGAAGATAGCGATGTGCAAATGTCGTTGTCCCCATCAATTCCATGATGAGAGGCCCAATCCCAGCCATCCCCAGACGGCGAGATCTGGATTCCACTCCCCCCATATGCCGTCTTTGCCCAACACCATAGGGCATCATCCTGACATTAACCGCATAGGCCACATGGCCCAAGAAGCCGCCCCGTCTTCGAGGTACAGATCGGATGCTCAAGTGCTGACATTGACGGGTCTAGCAGCACAAGCTCCATCTGGGCATCTAGTCTTCCCGACTACAACCTCCACCACTTCCGGAGCCCTGGTAAGTTTACAAACCCAAGTACCCCAATCGTATGCCTGCATCCATTTAACATTCGAGTAATACTATAGGGCCTTCTTGTCGACCAGTCCGTTATCGACCCTACGCTCTTGGACAGCGCGACACTTGATCTCGACATGAGCTCCAGCTACCCCTACTCTTTAGAGGAAGCCAAGGCTCTCCGGACGAAGCACTTTGACAAGTATTTCGAAATCAGCGAGTACATCGATCTCGTCGAACGGCAAACTCCAAGCAGCTTTCCGCTCGTTTCCACAGGCCATCATGCGTCATGTGGACTGGGTCTGGGGTCCACCATAGCTGCCCCTACAGATCATGGACATGCGCATGATTTCTTCGACATGCATGCCCAGAACTGTGCTTCTGTAAGCGTTACCATGCTATCCACATGCTAGAGATCATGTAAATCTTGGACTGACTTATGTTTTAGATACCCCAACCTACCACATCCGAAACTGGCTCAATCTTGCATGTTCAAGGGGACGCATCTAATACGACAGAGTTTCCACTCAACACACCTTATCCTCCATTCGACTCTAGCTCTTTCATACCATGGGACTCTTCTCTCGGGGTTGAGAGCACCCTTGAATATGGACCGATGGGCTGTGTGAGCCAGGTTGAAACAGAATTTCCCTCCAACGTCCAGCCTGAGGATGATTTCTTGGACAATTCTGCCCCTTCGAGTCAGACGACCTCCTTTGTGGAAACGAGCTTCACTGAAAATAGAAGGGCAGCCCAGTCTTCGATCAGCGCTTCAGAGACATTGGAATTGTCAGCCAGTGTCCCGTCATCGTTGGAAAAGGAACAGGAACAGGAACAACCCCAGACATCCACTGCCGGCCCAAAGTAAGCGCCTCTCAAAGATACTAATATCACCTTACTCGGCTCCCTCTACCTAAAGCACACGATCAAACAACGATCAACAATCAACAATCTAATAATTACCTTCGCCCGGTCACAGACGTCTTCGCCGCCGCTCAAACCGCCGCCGGCGTCATTCAGACCCCAAGCCACACTCATGCCCCATCAAAAACTGCCAGTTCAAAGCGGTGACAAAAAGGGATATGCAACGCCACATCGACAGTCTCCAGCACCGCGAGGATCTAGGGGACCTGAATGCTGCTAGGTACACCTTGAGCGAGGAGACTGCCTGCTCCGTCGTTGGCTGCGAAGCAATTTTCTATCGGAAGGATCATCTGAAGAGACACATGGCAAAAATACACGGGCATGATGGGCGTGGGGTTCACTGATTTCTGGGGAGGCCTAAACGTTATGGAGATGACAAGCACACAAGGGGAAATCAGGAAGAACCAATCGGATCAAGATATAACGGAGGAGTTTGGGAATCTGGAAGCAACAAGGACGCTGGCAGTACAATACACTACAAGGACTGGACTACTCGGATCAAGATTGAAAGGGAGGGTTTGATGAAGACGGGAGCATTGGAAGGCGAGAGAAACAGGGACACAGCACGATACACCACTAATACCGACCCTGTGTTGATTTTTTATTTTATTTTTTATTTTAAATTTTTTATTCTTATTTTTATTTTAATATTTTGATTCTTATTTTTTAGTTCTTGGATTTGTTTCTCTTACATCGACATACACATAGAAGTATCTTCACATACAGGCAATATCGTTCTGTGTTTGTTTTCACCTACGAAGCTACCTGGTAGCATTGACCCATCCTCCACCTACACTTGTAGCCATCTACGACTCCGGCTCATCATAGCCCGAACTGTCTTCGGGCAACTACCTGGACGTTGAAGCAGGTAGGTAAGGTAAATTCCTTCACTGCATCTCAAGCGCCCCAGCCCGCGGGAAAATGGAAACCACAAAAGTTCATGGGCGGAGCTCCCCGTGTCTCAAGGCCATCATTGGAAGCTTCCTTGGCCTTCTCCTCAGCCTCCTTCCGAGCCTTCTCCTCCCTCTCCTCCTTGTCCTTCTGCATCAGACCCAGAATATGGTGGTGGATCAAATCCCTCGCCGCAACAGCGTCCTCCACGCTATCATGTCCCTTCTTCCCACCATCTTGGATCACGCGACCCAGCTTCTTCTCAGTCAACGCCTTCAACGACATCCCTTCCCGCGATCTCCTTTCCCTCCTCTTCTTCTCCTCTTCCTCCTTCTTATTTATCTTCTCCTCCTCGTCATCCACGAACTCCGATTTAGCCTTACCATGTTTCGTCGCAGCCATCACCATCATCCTCGAAACCTCCCCATCCATCTTCTCCTCCCACTCTGCCTCCTCCTTTTCCTTTAATTTCTTCCTCACCCCCTCCTCCACCACCAAACTATCCACACATCTCGCATGAATCCACCTCAACGCACTTAGATCATTCCTCACCGAATGTCCAACCACCACCGTTTCCGGTCCCACAAACTTCCACACTTCTTTGCGCGCCTCTTCCAGGCCGCCGAGAATACAAGTGCCGTTGCGCACCGCATTCTGAATATCTTGCCGCGTGACGCCCGAGTAGCGCGTGTTCATGTGCTGCATTGGGACGAGCGGGCGCACGAGCGAGTCGATGAGGATTTGGCCGGAGAAATAATCGATGAGGGATACGCGGATGAGTTCGGATTCGAAGTCGGCGGAGGTGCCCATTTCGCAGTCGATGGCGACGGCGGAGCGGAATTGAGGCGCCTGGGGGTTGGAGGAGGGGTGAGGAGGGGTTGGAACGAAGAGCCAGCGGGCTTCGAGGACGCCGGGGGCGTAAGTGATGGGTGTGTGGGTGGGGGCGCCGGAGCAGGGAGGTTCGGAGACGTGGAGGTTGCAGCAGGTCCAGGTCTGGAGGGGGAATGGGTTAGCGGGAGGTGTTGGGGTGGATGAGGGATTGGTGAGAGGTGGATGTGATGGGGAGTGCTTACCTTGTTCTTAATCCGTCCTGGATGGTACTTGCAGTTGATCCTGGGTTGCTCTTGCTTGCTGTTGGTGGTGTCTGCCTGTTTGCCCTTGTCATGTGGTTTGCCATGGCTCCTGTGTCTACGCTTGTAGCCTGTGTGGCCTGAGCCAGCGTTTGAAGCAATAGAGGTAGTTTCGTTCGTGGAATTGCCATTGTTGGAGCTTTCACCGGCGTGGGAGGGGTTCCTAGGTGGACGATCGGGTTTAGTGCCTGATGGGAGCAGTCAGTAACAGGGAACCGATTGGCGCTCTGCGTGAGTAGGAGGGCGCGACTCACATCTTTTGTTGCATTTCTTGCATTTGACCTTTGCCTGAAGCTCATCCTGGGTGAGCGGTTTCACCACGAAGCCCGCTTTGATGAGTTCCGTTGTAGACGGAATCAGCTTGGTCAGGTACTTCATGTACTCCTCGGAGGCGACGATGGGCTCGGCGACCTGACGGCCCAGCGCCGCTTTGCCCATGGGCTGAGCCATATGGGAGGTCTGTTGTCTGGAAGCCATGATGCGGCTCCTTGATGCTTGCTTCGATGAGGCAGTTGCGCGCACGTGTGGTGAGAGTTATTGCCGAGTGGATGGTGAGAGGTAGAAGGTGTTGCTATGTCGGAGGATGGTGCCTTCTTCCTTGGAGGGGATAGAGGGCAGAAGAAGAAGGGAAGTCAGGTCTGCGGGGCAGGAGATTGAAAGATGTGTGGAGGGTAAAGGAGAAAGGGCAAGGAGTATCAGCTGCCTCCGACCGGTTGTCAGGTCAAAGCTCGTTGCCGTCCGGACTTTGAAGATGCTCTTCTGCAGATGGAGTTGGAAGGAGCGGATGATAATATACGAGTGACATTCGATTCTCCAGCGTTTGGTCTGTTCTCCATGAGTCAGCCCAGCAGACAACAGTCTGCAGAAGTTGCAAACCCCTGACGGTTTCTAGAAAACCGATATCCGTTGAGGGACAGCCATACAATTCAATACTGGTTTGTTTGTTAGTTTGGTTCTTCGACCATGGGTTGAACAGGGGAATTTTGGAGCTCTCATTGGCCTTTGAAGAGAGGAACTGTCCTCCGTTTGAAGCATCATGGGACAATGACAAGGGTTTAAGACGCCACAGAAGCCTCTTATGTCTCTCTCCGACTCCTTCAAGACTGGACGATATCGGTCTACGGTGGTTAACCGATAGAAAGCCGAACGCTTTCCTATATCTAGCAAAGCGTTGGCTTTTTTGTACCAAACTAACAAACAAACCAGGGCTGGATTGTACAAAGGATGAAGGACGTTTGCACATGTGGACAAACACGGCGTGAAGATCAAAGGTCTTTGCCAGCTGACAGGAAGGTGTTAAAGGGATGACGGCAGAAGGATGCTGATGAAAGGGAATCTTACCTCCAAGCTCACGTTTCCAACTTTGTTTGCTTCTCTGTTTCAAGCTAATTCGATAACATGCGTGAGGACTATGGCCCAGCCATTCACTTGTAGGCCTCAATATTCGCAAACGACCGTAACAGCCTATCACCGACCATCAGACGAATGGACGCCGACCACTCGCGGGATATTGGGCAGCAATTGAGGCCTAACGGCCATAACTGCGTAGAGGTAAGTAAGGTAGGCAGCGAGTCGATAGGTAAGCACTCCAACGCATTGCTGCTATTCGCTATCCATCTCTGTCCAGACAAGTCTCCTTCCTCCGACCCCTGAGCTGCTCCATATAATCATGCCTTACCTTCACAGTTCACACTCCTCTCGCGTTAGTCTCTCCGTGTCCTCTACCTATCCGCCATCGACACTCCAGTCTTCGATCTTCTACTTCAAACTCAACCGTGGCTGTTTCCATCTCTCCAAAGAATGAGCGTCAGCCATAAATTTGCTTCCGTCACTCATACACCATCGGTGGAGATTTCCCGGCTTGAGGAAGACTGGATCAAATTCGACCTTGACCTGACTGCCGCCGCCATCTGGCCATCATTCAAGTGTCAAGAAGAGCTGGAGAAGTCAGCTTTGAGTTGACGGCAAGATCACCTAACCAGCTCCTGAATTCGTTTGCTTGGCTAAATTCCCTGCCTGGCTCTGATGCGGAGAAATGCGTCCGGTTTCTCAGTTCCAGCAAGACAATCGAGACACAAGAGCTCCTGTATTCGAGAGAGAGAGAGAGAAGCTGAAGCAGTGGAGACTGTTGGCTTCGTCCCCGAACCACAGATAAGGTACCCTGGGGCGATCATGGATTTATACCAGCGTCTGCCTCTCTGTCATCGGCGGCTGGGCCCCTCTTTCACTCCGTCCTCGTCGTTCCGAAGATTCTTGTCACTCACCCGTTCCAAAATCACCCGAACACTTTGGATCACTCCTAGCACAAACTCCAGCAACCAGACTCACAAACCGGCTAAGCTCTCAGCTCCCGCACCATCTCATCACAGTAACCGGGCTAACGAGGGTTCCAGACTTAACTCTTCGCTCCTGTGTGCGACCTGGAAATGACCAGAGGCCTACCACCAACTCCTTCATTTTCTCAAGAATCTTCACTGCACTATACCTGTACGAGAGCACCTGTTGATACTAACAAAGAGCTTGGAAATCCCACCCCCATATCATCGGCATTCACCTATATATATACCCGGTGGCTACCTACTGCCAATACTACCTCCAACTTCCTTCTCCAAAAGCTTCATCACCCATTTCTCCGGGCGGCCGTTTGGGACCTACAACCACCGTGTGCACCATTTCCGGCAAAATAGGCCAAAACACTACAACTCTGTCTTATGACTTGACTACTAAGCTGTGAATGACCGGTCATAGGCTGAGTTGGACTTTGGCGATATTAGTACCTGGCAAATAACGGCCATATTGTTTGGATGCGGTTTGGACCTGGTATGGGGAAGTGATCGGCAAGGCTTGGAGGGATCTAACTTTTGAGTGTCTGGTGATGGGTGAGGTTAGTACCGGGAAGAACGACTTCTTATCTCGATGCAGATTGCAGAACGACTTGCCTGTTTTTCCAGTCTTTAAAATAGTTCCTTTCCCGGTCTCACATCTCACGGTGCTTTGCGCTCCCATAAAGTTCAACCATCGTCCTCTTACCGGGAAAGCAGTTGAGTCTCTTTCTCTTGCTCCTCCTTCTTCCCAACATCAACAACGCCCAACTCACGAATCACCCACCGCCAACAACCACAAATGCTATGGCCATCCCTCCTCGCCCTCACGGGCTTCGCCCACGCAGCGCCCACCATGCTCCGCTTCGGCTGCTCCCAAATCGTCATCGACCGGATCGACCCCCTCGTCAACCCCGGCCAGCTCCCCTCTCCGCACTTGCACCAAGTCGTCGGCGGCAACGCCTTCAACGTCTCCATGCCTTCTTCCCAAGACATCTCCCAGCTCGCCTCCTGCACCACCTGCTCCTACGCCGACGACTTCTCCAACTACTGGACGGCCAACATGTACTTCCGGGCGCGCAACGGATCCTATAAACGCGTCCCCCAAATCCCCAACCGCGAGTTGTTTGGTGATAAGTTCACGGCCCAGACCAAGGGCGGGTTCGTGGTGTATTATGTGTCCCCGGGCAAGGGACAGGTGACGGCGTTTAAACCGGGGTTTAGGATGCTGGTGGGGGATGCGAATCAACGTGGCACCAAAAAGGGGAGCCAGGGGATGAAGAGCCAGACTTGCTTTAGGTGCTATTCGGGACCGAATTGGAAGGGGGATGATGCGGCGCCTTGTCAGGATGCTAGGCGAGTTGGCTACTGCCAGGGCCTAGCACTGTCTGTTAGAGGTGACGAAGCTGATGATGGAGAACAGGCTTGATACGGAAGCATTCCCTACCGGACCCTGCAGTGGTATCCGGTCTAATATTCTTTATCCCACGTAAGCCCTTCCTTTCCCCTGTCCCTCTCACGAAGACATCACCACACAAAGTCTAACAGCGCGCGTGCATCCAGCTGCTGGGACGGCAAAAACCTCGACTCCCCCGACCACAAATCGCACGTAGCCTACCCTACCTCCGGCCCCGCCTTATTCACCGGCTCCTCCGTCGGCTCCGGAGCCTGTCCCTCGACGCACCCGGTCAAGATCCCCCAAAGCATGCTCGAAATCGTATGGGACACGACGCAATTCAACAACGAGGCGGACTGGCCGGCGGACGGATCGCAGCCGTTTGTTTTGTCGACGGGTGACACCACGGGGTACGGACAGCACGGCGATTATGTCTTCGGATGGAAGGGCGATAGTCTTCAAAAGTTGATGGATGATAATAAGAGTTGTATGGGTAGTGCGTGTGGCGGGTTGAAGACGCAGGATGCGGGGAAGGCGAATGCGTGTAGAGTGTCGGGGAAGGTGAGGGAGGAGTGGGAGGGGTGGTTGGATAAGTTGCCGGGGATGGAGATGCCGATGTAGAGTGTGGACTGGGGAGTAGAGGGTCAGGAAGGGTGGTGGTTAGGGGTCGTTTGGGGTCGTTTGGTGTTGAGTGATGTGGATAGAAGTAGATGAGTAGATTGTGGGCGGATTATTACCTAGAGGTAATCTCGGTAGATGGTCGTTATAGTGATAGTTGACGTTGAATTCGGACTTCGTTCAATTTCTTGCCAGAAGATCATCCCGGCAGTGTCTGCCGCTCCTGCCTGCCGTCCTTTCCCGCTGCCCTGCCGGCCGCCTCGCCGGCCGCTTTTACCTTGCCCCTTCTCATCCCAACTGCCACCGGTCTAGGATATACAAGTCCACTTTCCTCCACACCTTTCCGTGGTCCGTTGGTGTAACGGTTAACACTACCTATCCTGGCGCACTGTCGTGTTATTTTGCGGCAGAATGGTAGAGCGGAAGTTACCGGTTCGAATCCGGTATGGGCCACATTTTTTGCCCTTTTTGTCCTTTTTGCTTTGCTGCCGTAATGAGAGACGTAATACTGTTTATTTATTACCTAGACTAACAAGGACTAACCATTCCCTATTCAATGCTTGCTTTCCTTCCTCCTTGTAACCTAAAAAAGAGTCTTCTCAATCTCCTCAATCTCAGTTAAATACTTCCTCCTCCCCTCCTCCCACTCCTTCTCCGTCATCCTGCCCACAACCGGCACTCTCGCCGCCTCCAAATCTCCAAAGCCCGCAACCCTATATGTCGCCTCCTTGATGCCCTTCAAGCCGTATTTGACCACAAACTCCTCCGCCTTGCTCACGACATATTGCAACTTGTTCAACTCCGCCCTCTCAGACGGTCTGAGATCGTCCTTCTGCGCTAGTTCGCATAGTCTGACTACCGTCTTCGGATAGTAAGCCGACATGCCGTCAATAACACCGGCTGCGCCAAACAAGACAATGGGACCGAGTTGTTGACCGAAGCCGGAAAAGACGCGAAAGCGTTCGTGGTTGATTTCGGGATCGAGAGAGACTTGGAGGTGGTGGGAGATATTGCCGTGGGACCTGCACGTTGCCTCTGTTAGCACGCCTTTGCTCTTCCTTCTTTTCCTCCCCTACTTCCCCTTCTCGCTCTCCCCCTACTAATCTACCATGATCTGGTGTCCCGGAACAGAACAGAACAGAGTACTCACATCTTACACCCCACCACCCTAGGATCCCTCGCCAACTCTCTATACCCCTCCGGCTCCAACACCACCCCATTGCTCACCCCGGGGTAATTATACACCACAATCCCCATCTCCTTCCCCTCCTTTGACATCCCCACCAAAACCTCCCCAAACCACCTCACCACCCCCTCCTGCGCCGTCCCCCCGGCACCAAAATACCCCGGCACCAACACCAACCCATACTCCGCCCCAGCCTCCTTATAATCATCCAACCACTGCACCGTCTCCTCCACCCCTCCATTCGTCAAAACTCCCGCCATGATTGGAAACTTTTGGTATCCCGCCTCGTCCAGCCCTTGGCGAACGGAGCGGATCAGGGAAGACCGTTCAGACCGGGAGAGGTGCATGGCTTCGCCTGTGGATCCTAAAAGGACGACGCCGGTGATGCCGGAGCGCGCGAGGAAGAGGGTGTGGGCTGTTTGGGCGGCGTAATCGACTGCGGGCTGGGTGGGGGAGTAAGTGGAGGGGGAGGAGGTGGTGAAGAAGGTGGGGGAGGGGACCCAGACGCCTTTTGGGGGGACGGGGACGGAGGAGGAGGAGGCGGTCATTGTTGCGGTGTTGGATTCTCGATGTGGTTGTTTGTGTGTCCAGCGTTCAATGATGCCAGGCTGGAAGTGGTTGTTGTCGTTGGAAGATGTTTGAACGGTGGAAGTCCGAACGATGGGAGTTGTAAGAGAGAAAGAAGAGGTTGTAAGAGGGGAAGATGTAGCAGCCAGCAGGAAGAGGAGAAAGAGGAAGACCCCTCCAACACAAGTTGGAAACCGGTTCCCGATGTCGCACCAAGTTATAAGTGTTTGTAAGTGCATCGCGGGGTGCTTGGCTTCGGCTGTTGTATCACCGAGTGATGCTTGTTAGTGCGATGTAACTCGCTGTGAACTTCACCGAGGCGTTGTTGCAACCGGCCGGCCGGCATCTGAGCCCCACTTGGCGAAAGGGGTTGGACTCAATGTCAACAACACAAGATCTTGAAGTGTGAAACAATCCCGACACTGTTGGTTTTGGGGTGTAAAGTGTGATCTCAGTTGCTCAATATCGCTCGCTGCTGGTCAGGTCAATAGCGGTGTAATTCGCATTGGAGGGTGTCTCTTTACCCATTGGAATGGTACAGCATGGTGCCTGCCGCAAGTCCAATCGCTGCGTCTGTAACCCTAACCCGCTGTCCGCTAGCTGTGTCGTTTCCTCTCTTCCCCCGAAAAACTCGCAGTTATGAAAACCTTCATATCCCTTTTGCTCAAAGATTGATGCTTCTATGACTTGTTCGACGACTTCAAATCTTCAATTGCGACTCTTATCGTAATTCTGTGATGGTTCAGTGTCCAAAAATGGGAGTGACGCCGCTCCTCTTTCGAAGATGCCGGTGGAGGCTGCCGAAAAGATCCATCGGAGATCCCCGAAACTTGGGGGTCATGAGGCTCGACTCCCTCGAGACGACAAATAAAACCCTCTCATCCATGTCAATACTGTGCAATCAGCAAGATAACCGAGATCCGGAACAGGCATAGTCTGTTCTTGGATTGATACCATATCTGTCCGGGGTATATGATATCCGGATGAGCGGACCCTTCTCGGCCTGTTTTCCTCCACAACAACTTCCTTTGGGAGAGGAAATCAATACAAACCCATCACCCTCTGAACAGGAAGACTGCAGATTCACCAACATCCGCTCTTTCTAGCCAAACACCCCCGGTCGTACGATCACCGCCGAGTGTCACCCGTCGACAAACGTTGAGTGTCCGTCACGACACTGGAGCCACCCGCATCCAGACGACCGTCACATTGATTGCCGAACTAAAAGGTATCAGTGACTCGACGGACCACAAACAGCGCAAGAGCCCACGAGAACACGGACCTATAGCACAGCTACTTAAGTCCACCGCCCTTCCCTCGAACACTGCTCAACTCACAACCCAAGCAAACACCTACAAGACCTCCACGATGTCCACCCCAAACCAGCAGACAACAACCCTCCGCCTAGCCTCCGGCAACGGCCCCATCACCCGCTCCATCCTCCCCCATCCGCCTCGCGACGCCCTCCCGTCCGAACTCCCCATCATCTCCCTAGCTCCCCTCTTCTCCTCCTCCCTTCATGATCGTCTTCAAGTGGCGCAGCAGATCCGCCAAGCCGCCACGAACAACGGCTTCTTCTATATCAAGGACCATCAGATCTCTTCCTCTGTTGTCCAAGAAGCGGAGGACGCTGCGTTTGGATTTTTCAGAGGACCGACAGAAGAGAAGGCAAGGGCCAGTATGCACAAAAGTCTGTACAAATATGGCTGGAAACCACCTCATACGCAGCGCCTAAACCCGTTTGAGAGCGTTGATCACAGAGAGTCTTTCTCGTGGAGGTATGATCCCCGGTACGATCCGAGTGTATCGAAAGTGGAGGAGATACCGGAGGAGGTGAGGGTGATGATCAAGCATGATCCGGACGACTACCCATGGAGTGCCGTTGACCCGGCGTTCAAAGCCGCAATAATTCGGTATTTCCAGGCTGTCTTACAGCTGGGAAGGGTATTGCAGCGCGCGTTTGCTTTGAGTTTGGGGTTGCAAGAGACGGCGTTTGATTCGAAGAGTAGGTGGCCTGATCTGGGCATGGCTGTCAACTATTATCCACCGCTATCCATGGAGGACTCGGAGAAAGAACAGAAGAAGGGAGACGAGACAAAGGTGTCGATTGGGTCGCATACCGACTTCCAGCTGTTTACCATCTTGGGGCAGGACGAGGTGGGCGGGTTGCAGGTTTTGTCGAGATCGGGGCAATGGTTGAATGCGAAGCCAATCCCGGGGACGTTTGTAGTCAACTTTGGGGATTACATGCAGCGCATCACGAACGACAAGTATGTCAGTACGGTGCATCGGGTGCAGAACTATTCTGGAAAAGAGAGGCTGAGCATGGCCTTCTTCTTTGGCTTCAACTTGAACGAGACTTGCGAGGTGTTGGACAGCTGTGTGGAGGAGGGCGAGGAACCAAAATATGAGGCGATTAGCTGTTGGGAGTGGACGCAGAGGAGGGTCAAGATGATGCATAATGTCAAGGGGAATCGAAGGTAGTGAAGGCCCAGGAGAGAGTCAATAAGCCGAGAAAGGGATAGCAACTAACTGAGCGAGTCTTTTGCGCAGTTTTGGTATTTAGGAAAGGAATTGTATCAGCCATGGCAACACTCATCCGTATCCAATCCATTGGCCGTTGTCAATTCAGTTGAGTGTAATGAAGTGAATCAAAAGGCAAACTGCACTTCCATTGCATGTCGGTCATACAGCCGACCCGTGAATGGAAGGAGCGATTACTGCGACAATCCGGATGAAAAAAGTGCCGACCGCCGGTCACTCGGTCACTCGGGCTTTTGAGAGGAACGTTCGCGACCGAACAAACGACGAGGCGTTAATTGCCCCTGGTCGTTGGTCCACTTGAGCCGCCCGACTCCTCGACATCAAACATGGGATTGAAGGAATCGCCCGCACTTCCCCAACCATTCGCCGTGATACGGCGTCTTCTGGTCCGAGTACCGTTTCCGAACAGGCCGAGCTGAAAATCGTGGCACCTGGCAGCCAATCATGTCCGAACAACAAGTGAAGGGCGCAAAGGCATTCACTTGTGTTGGGTCCAACATGAGATGATAACGCGGGTCGAGGGTACAAAAGCATTTGAAATCCAGCAAGCCTTGGACTTTTCCGACTTTCACACCAACAAGATTTCTCCGAGACTTTCATCGATCGCGAAGTACTAGTAGCCCAACATGGCGACCCCGAAATCCCACGCGTCCATGTCGACCCTTGAGGCCGACAATAAGAACAAGAGTGAGGATATGGAGTCGCAGAGTTCATTCGCGCCGACTCCCGAAGCTGAGAGCGAGAACGAAAGCAGCAGCGACAGCCAGCACAAGAAAGGTAATGATGGCAGCACCGGCAACGAGACTGAGCTGAAGGAGACCGAGAAGGCGACCACCTCGACCGGCGCCACAACCCCAAGCGCCCCGGCTTTCGACTTCGTCAAAGCTGCTGAAGATCTCCTTGCCGACGCGAGGAAGCTCAAAGCGACCATCGACAGCAAGCCTACCCCTCCCTCCAGCTCTCCTGAGTCGGCAAAGCCCAACGATGCCAGCCATCATGCGCCTCTCTCGCCGTCCCCTGAGGAGATCGTTCTTCGCCAACGCATCGCAAAACTAGGCAAGAAGATCGCCTTCGAGACCGCGCCGCCCATGGAAGTGCTCAAGTCGGATTGGGTCACCGTAAGCCCCCCCTCCCCCTCAGCTTCCAAAACCTACCCGGCTTTCTTACTAACGGACTCGTGCAACAGATCGCAGAGGTCTCAGCCTGGAACATCTTCCTCCACTGGCGCGCCTTCGACCACATCCCTCTCACCGGCTCCATCTCCATCGCCGACCTCACGCGCGCTCTCGATGCAGACGAGTCTCTCGTCTCCCGCATCGCCTGCATGTTGATCTCGACCGGCAAACTCGTCGGCTCCCGTCTCGACGGTAAAGACCAAGGACCCCCTACCCACATCTCCCACAGCCGCATCTCGCGCCTTCTTCGTACCAACACTTCCCCGGCCACCGCTGCCCTCGCCATCGTTAGTTTCGGCAACGGCATGAAGGGCTTCGCGAAGTGGCCCGAGTACTTTTCGACCTATGACAGACATGAACCTCACCCAACGGGTAAGGAGATTTTGATCCACGATAGTGGCACTGGCATTGTCGTGACGACCAAGAGAGGCGCACAAGGCAGTAACAAAGTTTACGTCCCGACCCCCTTCTCTCTCGGCTGGGGCCACCCGGCCCTGGCGCCATGGGAAGTCAAAGCCCGCTACCCGGAGTACGCGCGCCATTTTGAGTTGGCGATGGCGGCCAAGGACAAGGGCGCGCAGGGCGCTCTGGGCGGCGATTTGGGCGTTGGTGGATATCGCGGTGTCAACTCTGAGGATCCGGGCAGGAAGTTCTCGCTCACTTGGTTTGCCGAACTTTCCCAGAAGAAGCAGCTGCTGCAGCAGCACATCCTCGGATATACCAACCCCAGTTTGAAGCCCTTGGTAGTCGACGTTGGCGGTGGACTGGGTCATTTCTTGGCTAACCTACTGGCTAACATCCCGGAGGTTAAGCCGGAGCAGTGCATCCTGCAGGACCGCCCGGAGGTTATCGCCCAAGTCGCAAAGAACATCGAGGGCGGTGATGAGAGATTGAAGGGTGTCAAGACGATGGCGCATGATTTCTTCAACCGGCAGCCTGAGGAAGCCATGGGAGCCGCGGTGTACGTCCTCCGCCGCGTCTTGCTTGATTATTGCGACGATCAGGCGGTCTGGATTCTGAAGCGCTTGAGGTGTGCGCTACACGGCAGCGAGGGACGGATCGTCATCATGGAGGGAGTCCTGCTGGACAAACCGGCTCCGGAGAATCGTTTGGTGGATATGGTGATGATGAATCTGGGTGGAAAGTTGAGGAACGAGGAGGGATACAGGAAGCTGTGTAAGGAGGCTGGCCTGAAGGTTACGGGATACTGGGTGGATGTGGAGGGAGCGAGTTGTGTTGTTGAGTGTGTGGAAGGGGATGGAACTGATGGCTCTGAGGAGTGATCATATGCTCTGCCTTGACTGCTTCTTGGGACTCATGAGGGGTGAGGATAACTCGTCAGGGCTAGAAATGCCCGTTCTGATCCTAGGCTTTGGAGTACCAACCATGGGAGCCGGATCGCGAGTGGTCTTGGTTTGAAAGTGGAAGGGAAGAAAGGAAGGGAAAAAGAGAAGTTGATGCACTGGTGCGAGTCCCCGCACCAGGGTTATACGTGCACATATCCCAGGGTTACATATGTACATTCCCAAATCAGGAGCCCCACTAGAGCGGGCAAACTGGTGATGGCTTCACGCGACACTTCCATAGAAGTTGTAAATAAACAACCAAACAGATCCCAATCCGCTCCATGAAATCAATTGACCAATTCAATCGGTTCTTGCCGTCAGTTTCACCCAATAGTTTCACATTCTCCTTTGTGCAAGGTTGTTCGCTTTTGAGCGAACCCAAGACGTAACCAACGGAACTATCGACAGTGACGTCACTGCTACCCCACATCCATCGGCGATGAACCGCCCGTTGCCCATTCGTGAACTTTTGAACACTGCAACGACCCGTTCGTTGATCGGTGACGACAATATTTGAGCACGCAAACAGCATCATTGATTCTGATCCGGAGCTTTTGGACCGAGACAATTGGGAAGGTGAGAGGCGGAAGGCGGGAGATTGACGGTGACGAAAGATGACAAGATGAAGGTGCCCAAGGGGAATATGAATATAATATGAAGGAAGGAGCTGTTGTTGTTTGGATCTAGAACGGAGCGGAAGTGCAATTGATCACGATCCAATCTACAATCATCTTTCAAAGAAACCCGATTCCTGAAGCCGCTTCAAAGAGAGACAACTTGAAACAACCAAACAACTGACGTAAAACAACCTTCCGCATTCCAACCCACCCGCAGCTCGAACCGCAGCACAGCCAGGTTATGCTCCTCGCCCGCTGCCCTTTCTTACGTCCCGCCGCCACCACCACCAGCACCAGCACCGTCTTCTCCAAGACACTTCTTCAAGTTCCCTCCATCACCTCCTCAAGACTTCAGCAGAAACCCCTTTTTTTTTCCACTACCACCCGCCTCGCCAAAATGACCGAAGACAAAGAAGGCAACAAGCGCTCCGAAGAAGGCAAGAAAGAGCCTCACCAGCACCAATCCGGCAACCGCACCGATCGACCCGAAGACCAATGGAAGTTCCGCGCTCCTTACAAGATCCACGACAAGGGCGAGAATTTTGAAGCCAAGTGGAAGGGTAAATGCCATTGCGGCGCGGTGCAGTATGAGTTGTCGAGAGAAAAGCCGTTGGCGAGTAAATACTGTCATTGTACTACTTGTCAGAGGATGCATGGTGTAAGTCACTTTTTTTTGACACTGCAAGGAAAGAAAAGAAAAGAAAAAACGAAAACTGACAGACCCAAAAAAAAAAAAAAACAGGCCCCCTTCCAATGGGCAGCCATCTTCCACAAAACCGACATCAACTTTGTCCGAGGCCACCACGACCTAGGCTGGTACGACCCGACCGCCAAATCCACCACGCACCATTTGCCGTGCAAGGTGCAATGCGCTTACTGCCGCACGCCCATCATGGACGAAGGGCGCAACATGATTTTGTTGTTTCCGACGCTGATCGAGGGGATTAATACCCCTGAGGGCAAGAAGGCGTTTGAAGTGGAATCACATATGTTTTATCCCCAGAGAGTGGTGGATGTTAAAGACGGCAAGCCAAAGTACAAGGGGTTGGCGGGGGAAAGTAATTTGGTGGATGAGGAGACGGGGGAGGAGATTGAGGGGAGTAATCCGAAGGAGAAGAAGGAGGGGGAGGAGAAGAAGGAGAAGGGGGAGAAGAAGGAATGACTTGATGGTAAAACATCCAAGCTGTGAATTGGGAAGGGAAGTGTTGAAGCATGTGCATGAGTAGGGGTTGGTAGGCAGACGGTAGTAGGGCTGGCGTTTGTGAGAAAGAAATAATAATGAACAATGAAAGTCTACCAGAGATTTCTTCTGCTCTTCGGTTGATGCTTGACGACGGATGGTGTTGCAGAAGAGTGGACGGACAGTCAACCCAATAAAGTTGCGTGCGATATCGGCACAGCAAAAGAGACAAGACAACAAACAGTATACCATCAGCAGGCAGCGTACATTGTGCCCCCTCGTATCTGGGTTATCGTTCTACCGCTGAGGGACCACCGATGATCTCGTTACCTCCAGCAATCATGAACACGGCGGGTACGGTACGACGGTAAGCAATCCGGATGCTTGCTGACGGATCCACGGTTAGGGCTGCCAAACCCGATGCCTGGTATTCCGTGATACCGATACTCCATACTCGGCCATGTGATACTTCGGTCATAAGGTGAGTAACAGGGAATCGCCCAACTTATGATGGATGATCACTAGGTAGGTATTGTACCGAAGACTCGTATGCGGTGCTCATCGAGACTCGAGACTCGAGCCGGTGCCGGCCTTCGTTGTGAGACAGGAAACGTGCGTGGGGTAAGCATACCTGTACAAGTATTGGGGAGTGGAAGGACGAAAAGGCACCGGATGTTATTCCGATTCCCGGCCGTCTTTCACTGCGACGTCGGTTTGCGCTGTCAACTTGTCGTGCTTGTTTCTTACAAACACAAACGAGGTACATGTCGATTGTGAGGGTATGTCTCGATGCGCGTTCCAACTATAGTACGGCGGATAGATATGTAATATTGAGGGGAGGAGGACGACGGAAGTAGAATAGACGTCGATCTGATTTTCTACCTACCTGCGAGCCGCGAGCCTGTTTGTGTGAAGATGTGTAAGTGGTGCACAACTAGGCGCTTTCATGTTTTTGTTTTCGATGCGCATGTGAAGCTAATACCGTACGGGTGGCATATGGTGATGATGTGGACGATGCCTATCTGCTGGATTGATAGCCGCACAGTAGTGAGGCGACCAAGCAGATGAGGGGCGGACGAAAACCACCGACTTTCCATGTGATAAGCTCAACACATTATGATAGGTTTGCCATTGGCGCGACGGCCGGCGCAAACGTGTTGGGATCCGAGATGAAAGGAGAGATCAGCTCTATCGGCTGCTCTCTCGGTCGCTGCGTTGAAAAATGAAGGGGAATCGATCACAAGTTTTTAAAAGGTATCGGATGCAGCCGCCGCCTTCGTTAGTTTGACTGGTAGGACTGGGCGCGCGCGCTTGACTGCATCGCAAAGGATGTGACCGTGGGGGGATGATACAAGTTGCGTTTCCAATCGTCTCCTTTCAGTTAGGAGGGCCTACTGATAGGACTATAACAGCTTTACATGAGCAACCTTGCTGTACATGTTAGTACTTTAAACATCCCACCGCGGTCACCACGATCGATGTTATCGTGAACGATCGACGGCCCGCACGCATCCATCGATAAGATAACAACATCAATAACAGCCGAAGGAGAAGCGAGAACCAACCAAGAATCCATTCAGGGAGAAAATGGCTCGTCATTCGCCGGCGTCATTCAGCACTCGCTCGAGTACTTGATTCCGCGTCAAATTCTGTGTATCATCGATATTTCAGCCTGATATTCCCGTTTGGAGATTGACCGCGGGGCAGGGGGCACGGGCATTGGTGATACAACCCTAACCCGTGATTTACGCATGGACCTGGTTTGCCTTGACAGGAGAGCTTGTTGATCCGGTCGCGGCCCCGGACGATGGTATTTGCGGGGCGCCGCACGAGATGGACGGAGAAAGTCTGGAGATCTCGGGGCGATTAACCCGGGGTTGCACGTGCGATTTTCACTTTGAGTGTGTGTCTGTGTGCTTTTTCTGGAAAAGATCGAAGACCATTGGGAACGGCGGCAGTCGAGGTCGGTGAACAAGAGCTCTGAAACATGACACTCAAGACTCGGCGACTTCCGAGCGAAAGACTCAAGGGACTGGGGATACAAAAGGGACTGGGGATAAAAAGGTTCGGGCGTTGAGAGGGCTGTGACTCGGGCGGTGGCCCCGAGTCGCTGGGTTCCTCGATGCTCGATTCGCGAGATGGGGGCCACTGGGCGGGATGGTAAGGGCAATTGGAGGCTTGGTTGAGTCTTTCATCTGATGTTTTGATACTGCTTGGGTGGCGGTGAGTGTGTGCACTTTGACATCCTTGAAGCATACCTTTACCAACAAACAGTCTGCGTGGAAAAGGGGACATCGTCGATTCGTCGGGCCGTCTTCGGTGTCATTTGTATCTTTGACACTTGACAAAACTTGATGCCTTCTTCCTGATTCCATTCACAGACTCACTTGATCTCCACCAGGTAGAGGTAATTCTCACAAACGAGCATCCATCGTCTACACGTGTACAGCAGACTAGAGACTAGCAAGAAGCTTGGTTATTGCACTTTTGAGTTTGTTAGCGCTGAGCTTGGTTCAATTGACCATTACGTCAGGTCACTTGGTCCATGCTCATGCACTGGAACCCAGAGGTACATTTGTTAGTGCGTTGTATCAGTACAGTACCTTGCTGCCTGCCTGCCTGCCTGCCTCAAGACTGTCTGCATCGTGGATATCTCAAAGTTTGGTGTTTGGGAATCAGATCAGAACAATTCATCGGATTCAATTCCTCGGATTGCTATTCTGGGCACATGATCCGCAAGCAACTAAGCGAGGGCTTTCATTTCCAGTTTGAATCATTTCATGGCGACTAGGACTGGGAGTGTACCTACCCCGCCATCCCCTCCACCACAGGGGCATCATTTGCTCCCCCCAGTCTTCCCCCTCCATGGCCGGTCATTCGGCCGTTCGTCCAATGAGCGTTCCTTGACGCGGATCTTGGGGCCCATATGCGGAAGTCGCAGACATTATAATCTTTGGTAGAACACCACAGAGATAGAATATTCTGTCCAGACTTTGCGACAATGACATCTGATGGTTGCTCTCTGCAGCACCGTGACACAAACGGGGCTCCTTTGTTTGTAGGATGCAGTCATCGCACCGAGGGCACCGTGACAGCATGACTACAACCCATCCTGTAGAAGAGAGATATCAGATGGGTAGCATGGGCATGACGGGACGTGTTGGTTGGGCATCTTTGTTGCTCATGCTGAATATTACGCTGTTCATAAAAGACAGAGAGTAAGACAGGAGCAAGTGCTGCTATAAGAATTTCATATTGGTGCCCCACCAACAGAAGCTTCGACTCGATCATCCCTCAGTCTCTGTTGGCAGTTCCCAACTTGCCCGACTGCTGCTTTCTGTCTGCTGTCACTCTCTGCTTGTTGCCGTCACTGCATCCTCCTTGCCTCGCACTGCATGACCACCGACGGAAAAAGAAAGTTGAGAAGGAGAAAGAAAGTGAAAGCACAGACCACTTGGTTAACTGTAGTGGGCTCTTCCCCTGGCTACCCACTGTTCCTGTCCACTCCATCATCGGTACCAGCTTCCTTGTCGCACCCCTTGCTCACAGCCGACGGGATCCCTGCTGGTCGACGACGGCGTGCATCGACATCGACATCGGATCCATTTCCCAGGAGAAGGCCACCTTCTCGCAAGCGCAAAGTGTCTGACGCATTGACAGGACAGCCGCAGTCACCGCCCACCTTCTCGCCAGAGTCCATACTACTTGACCCCATTGACTACCCAACTCTTCAGACTCAGGTTCCTTCTTCTTCTTTCTCTATCAATCGTTTCCCTCATCTTCCCCTCACTCCATTCCTCCTTCCTACCCAAGGAACCAACCAACATACAGCATAGACTAGACTTGCTTCCGTCTTCATTTCGTCTGCCATCTGTTTATATTTCTAAACTAATACCCACCACCCTTATCGGACACACGTCAGTCCGTCATCACCTACCGCCAACATGACACAAGGACAACAGCACCGTATTGTGATACCCAGACCAGAGACCCAGCGCACAGAATCCTCTCTCCCGGGCCATTTGCGCCCCTCCGTCATCAATGTGCCCGTCACTCCGGGAATCAGCCGCGAGGCCTACGAAGAAGAGCTCACCGACCTGCCCCCAAGTCCGACGGGTGCTGGCTACTTTGGCAGCCGAATCAACGAGCACGAGATTGCCCAGTCTCCAGGCACCGTCGGCCTCGACGAGACAGGAAGCGTTGACAAGCAGCTCGCTGTGGGTGCCGATGCCGGCAAGGACTACATGCGCCGTCTGAGCACGGCCGTCACGGGCACTACCTCTAGCCAAGACTCCTTCTCCGATATCCGCCACAAGTTCCCCAATCTCTCGCTCAGCGGAAACATCATCTCGGCCACCTTCACAATCCCCCACCTGCTCAAGTATACCAAGGGCGAAAAGGGCACCCCGGGTTCCTGGGTAAGTTCACATCCAAGCTTTCGAAAACAGGGGCAAAACAGTGGGGAATACAGTGTGGCTGATGTCATGATGCGCAACTCAAACAGGATCTAAAACCCCGCCGGGGACAGTCGGCGCTTTTCGATTCGTTTTCGTACCTCTCCTCCGATGACGCCCCATGGAATCACACGGTTGTCGCCTGGACCGGCGAGATTGAGGAGGTCAAGTCCGCCCAGCAGGCCGGCAATGCTCCTGCTACCACGGTCGGCCAACCCTCTCTCAACCCCCTTTCCCGCCCTGTGCCCATCGATGGCAGCATTACTCCCCCGGCCACCCCCACGGCAGACGGCCTCTGGATCCCCAAGGACGACATGCACTTGCTAGAGCACGAGCTGTCGCACAACAGGAGGATCAAGACTGTCCCTGTCTGGCTCGCCGACGACATCGAGGGCCACGACGATGGCATCAGGCTGAAGGATCAGGCCCGCTGGAGACGCTACGCCGAGCACTCCCTCTACACCCTTTTCCACTACAAGCAGAACGAGCCCGCCGATGGCCGCGCCGAAAAAATCCAGTGGGCTGACTACTACCGCATGAACCAAAAATTCGCCAACAAGATTCTCGAAAACTACAAGCCTGGCGACATCGTCATTGTGCATGACTACAACCTGATGCTTCTGCCTAGCATGTTGCGGCAGCGGGCTCCCCACATGTACATTGCCTTTTACCTGCACTCGCCCTTCCCCAGTTCCGAGTTCCTGCGCTGCCTTCCCAGGAGAAAGGAAGTCCTGGAGGGCGTCTTGGGCTCCAACATGGTCGGGTTCCAGAGCTACAGCTACTCCCGCCATTTCTCTAGCTGCTGTACCCGCATCCTCGGCTTCCCCTCCGATACTACCGGTGTCGAGGCCTACGGCGCGCGGGTTGAGGTCGGCGTCTTCCCCATTGGTATCGATGCTATCAAGGTCGCCGCCGCTGCGTGGAAGGAGTCCGCCACTGCAAAGTACGAGGGGCTGAAGAAGATGTACCCCGGCAAGAAGCTCATCGTCGGCCGTGATAAGTTGGATAGCGTCCGTGGTGTTGCCCAGAAGCTCATGGCTTTTGAGCGCTTCCTCGAGCTCTACCCCGAGTGGAGGGAACAGGTCGTCCTCATCCAGGTCACATCGCCCACTAACATTGAGGAGGAAAAGGAGGATTCCGAGAACAAGATTTCCAGTCGTGTCAACGAGCTTGTCATGAAGATCAACGGCATGTACGGCTCGCTTGGCTTCTCCCCCGTCCAACACTACCCCCAGTACATCTCGCAGGATGAGTACTTTGCTCTCCTCCGTGCTGCCGACATTGGCCTCATCACCTCGGTCAGAGACGGCATGAACACGACTTCCATGGAGTACATCATCTGCCAGCGTGAGAATGCCGGTCCTCTCATCCTCTCCGAGTTCAGCGGTACCGCTGGCTCCCTCAAGGACGCCATTCACATCAACCCCTGGGATCTTACCGATGTCGCCAGGCAAATTAACAATGCTCTCACCATGTCAGAAGAGCGCCGCCAGAGTATCCAAAGGAGCTTGCTCGAGCACGTCACCAACAAGAACGTCCAGTTCTGGACTGCCGGTCTCCTACGTCGCCTGATTAGTGTCCTCGCCAGCAGGAAAGACGTCATCGCCACTCCCCTGCTCGATCGCTCCACCATGCTCCGCAAGTACCGGGCGGCCAAGAAGCGTCTGTTCATGTTCGACTACGACGGCACCCTCACTCCTATCGTTCGGGAACCTAGCGCTGCCGTCCCGTCGGAGCGCATTATTAACAGCCTCAAGGCTCTGGCGGCTGATCCCCGCAACGCCGTCTGGATCATTTCCGGTCGTGACCAGGAGTTCCTTCAGCAGCACCTTGGACACATTACCGCGTTGGGCTTCAGCGCAGAGCATGGTAGCTTCATGCGACACCCGGGCTCGACGGAGTGGGAGAACCTTGCCGAGAAGTTTGATATGGGCTGGCAGGCTGAGGTTCTGGAGGTCTTCCAAAAATACACCGACAAGACTCCAGGTTAGTTTCATTGATTCTTTACTTACTAAAACATCAGCTAACATGGCGACAAACAGGCTCCTTCATCGAACGCAAGCGTTGCGCCCTCACCTGGCATTACCGCCTCGCCGACCCCGAGCAGGGTCTCCACATGTCTCGCGACTGCCAAAAGGAGCTCGAGACCACGGTCGGTCGCAAGTGGGACGTCGAGGTTATGGCGGGCAAGGCCAACCTTGAGGTGCGTCCCACGTTCATCAATAAGGGCGAGATCGCGAAGCGCCTCGTCACGGAGTACAACGCCGAGCTTGCTCCCGAGAAGCTCGAGTTCGTGCTCTGCATGGGTGATGATTTCACCGACGAGGACATGTTCCGCAGCCTGAACGTGCTGTCGGGTCCTAGCGAAGATGCCGAGGTCAAGGCCGAGAACTGCTTCACTGTCACGGTGGGTGCCAGCACCAAGGTTACGCTGGCTAGGTGGCACTTGCTGGAGCCCGAGGATGTGATTGAGTGCGTGGCTCTCCTCGCTGGCGTTGGTAGTGCCGGCGCTGGCGGCGTACTGTCCATCGGAGAGGTCAATCTTGCGGCGTTGAGCGCGGTTGAGGATCATATCCCTGATGGTCAGGCGCAGTAAGGAGTGTGTGAAAAGCAAACAAAAGGGACAAGAAAACCAAAAGCAAGGCAGGGAAAAGTAGTGTTTGGGATGGGATGGGATAGGGAGGCCATGTTAGATGTGACCTATGTGTTTCGGTCATTAGTGGCTGGTTCGGCTGGGCTGGGACTGTTTTCTTTATGTTCGTTGTGTTGATATTTTCCATGGCCAGGCCTGATGCAGGCCGGTAATATCTGTATCTGGCTCCGCGTTGCATTCTCAATGTTGAGCGATGATGTTGCAAGAGCATAGATAAAGATGATGTGTTATAGGTAGACGGGGATCGCGTCATGAGTTAATTCAGAGTACGATGGGTATCAGTTATCGTAACCTCAAGAACATTGCCTTACAGAACCTTTCAACTGGTTGTAGTGACATGATGTTTTGTATGCGTAAGTGTGCACTCCCAAGTGGGATTTCTCGGAAATACCCGCTTTCGAGTTAGTGTGGATCTCGACTTTGAAGCTATTCACATGTCTTGGCATTTGCTTGGCATTCAAATCACATGCGCTTTCTCCTTTCTCCCCACCCAGTTCTTCCATCTTTGTCAATCTTTCCCACCCCTCCCTCATCTCTCTTAACCTCCTCTGCACCTCCCTCCCAATCTCTTTTTTCGCATCCCTCACAAACCTCTTTCTTGCACTCCCTTCCCATTCCAACCGTTCTAAGCTTGAAGATAGCCGCCCAGGAAAAGTTGAAGGGGAACAAAGTCCTTGTCACAGACGAACGGATCATTTTCTCATTTGTGGGCAACGGTGACCGACCTCGAGAAGCCGAGACCAAGACTGAATTGAGTCAATTGTTGGTATTCTTGATATGATAAACGGGGACAAGGCTGTCTCGAGACTCCATGTTCACAACGTGGTCGATAGCACCCGCCACCCCGACGTCATTTGAAGTCGGAGCAGTAAAGACTTGACGACAAACGTTTTGCTAGGTACCTACCCATGCTTTCCTTCCCTCTGGTTACTCCTACTGTTGAAGAGGGAATCCATGATCGGTTAGATAATCTAGGTGAGGGAGGTGTCTAATCTTGACATGATCTGAACAGGTGACAAAAGAAAATTCGGGAACTTCGCGCACTAATGACAACAATAAAAGTCTGAAGTCATCACGACCATGCAGCTTTCAGTCTCAGACTTCATCCGGATAACAACATTAGAGTGAAATTCCAAATTGCTTACTCGGCGTATCTGGAGATAGGCCGATGCCACGCTCACGGCGGATGAACAACAACAAGTCATAGCCGGGGACGAGAACTTCAAGCATAAGACATAAAACGAGGACCAAGAGAAGTATAAAGCCCATTACCGGCATCTCCTCATCCTCAAACCTCTCATCTCCAGTCCATCAGACACATCAGCCCACTTCCAGTTTACCATCAACTCAACCAACAACCTCCACAGCCCAAAGCAGCATCACCATCCCTCAAAATGCAGTTCACAACCATCACCACTCTCGCCACCCTCTCTCTGGCTCTCCCTGCCCTTGCCGCTCCGAGCGCCAACGCCGCCGCCAACCCTGTTCCCGCACCCGTCCAAATCACGGATATCACTCCCCGTGGTAGCATCAACGATTGGAAGCCGAGTGGTATGCCCCCCTTTCCCTTTCCCGCATCCCGCATCCCCTCCTCCCCCCACCTCCTTTCCTCCCACAATCTCCCCCCGTATCTTAACTGCAACTAACATAAACCTACCTTACCTACCTACACTACCGCAAAGTCCAGTCTTCGCCTTCAATCACCCCCCTACCGTAGCCTCCTGCTCCATCCTCTCTAGCCCTGCGTCTCCGTCATTTCGTAGGCTGTCTACCTGTATGTGCATCACCGCTGGACGCCATCGAGGCGGATGATTAGGTATTTCGGGCGATTTTGAAGTGCGCCAAGAAGAAGGACTGGAGCTAGACTGTGGTGGGTGTGCTGGTGGGGTACTTCAAGATGGAAGTTGAATGGTTTTTTTTTGGAGAAGTGTGGGGGATTTGTTAAGCTGGACCCATGGTCCTGTTCTTGAGTAAAGTAAGTACTGCTCTTGGATCCGGTTCTGAGATGGGAGGGAGGGGATGGGGGAGGTGGAGGTGCTCCTTGGGGGGAAGAGTGAGCAGTTGGCGAGGGGGGGGGGGGGGAATGGGGAGATGGAAGTTGCGGTTGAGTTCCTACCTAGGTACTAAAGTGGAGGGATGAGGGATAGATCTTGGTTCGAATCTATTGTGAGGTGCTTTACTTTCCTTCTGTCAGATCTACCCGGTAGACACACACTCGTTTAGTTGAGTTCAAATCTTGTTCTGATTCTTATTTTGATGTTTCAGGAGAGTCATTATCCAATTAGTCCGTGTAAGTACATATATGCCATCCGTTTAGGCCCTTGTCTTGTCTTGTCCAGTTGTCCTTGCCATTAACTCCCAAACTCCATCAACCGTTTTCTCGTCAGATTTTTTCTCATCAAACCCCTTTCCCACAGGTTGTCTACCGTACTTCTAATCCTTCTTCTTTGTAGTACTCGTTGACGAAGTCCTAGTGGAAGAACTGCTACTAGTCTTCGACGTCTTAAAAGACGTGGTACTAACCTTCACCGACGTAGTGGAACCCCCAGCACTGGTAGAGGTAGGGACCACAGTAGCAAACGTCGTCGTCGGGATCGTCGTCACCGTCGGCACCACGACCTGCGTTGTCGAAGCAGCCTTCGTCTTCGTCTCCCAATACTCCCCCAGCACACTCTCCACCTCCTCGACCTTATCATACGGCCTATACCCCGCCATCTCCTTCACCCGTTCCTCAATCTTCCCATCATCAAACGCCTCCACACTCTGCTGCTTCGCCCGCCACCGCTCCTCCATCGGATCAATATAATGCGTCTCATTATACCCCAAGTCCTCGAGGACAGACACATTAAAAGCAGCCATCATCTCGTGATCCTCGTGAATCAGATTGTGGCAATGGAACATGTACACGCCATCCCACGGCGCATAGTATGCTTCAACGGTAACCGTCTCTCCCGGTCCCAACCAGACCACATCCTTCAGACCAGCGGCTTCGTAGGGCAGGACGGAACGCTTCCCGTTCACCCGCTTCTTGACTCTAAAATCGACCAGGTGGATGTGAATAGGATGCGTCCACCCCCCACTACTATTCTCTAGTTCCCAGACCTCCACCGTCCCGCGCTTCGGCTTCGCAAGCACACGGTTAGTGACATCGGCGAACGACACGCCATTGATCTTCCACTCGCCGTTGGACCTTTCGAACTTAAAGTGCTGGTCCACCTGGCTTTTAGTAGGCGGGAACGGGACACTCCTCAAGCTTGGTGGCAAACTAGACGGGTCGTCGACTGAGGTGCCTGAAACAAGGAACTTCATCACCTTATCGGTATCAGGGTAATCGTTATCCGCGCCCACATCTCTCGAATTCCGCAGCGTCACGTTTTCTCCCCTGTATTGCGCAAAGTCGACGACGATCTCGTACCGCTCCGCCATGGAGATGTACAGCTCGCTGACGCGTTGCGGACCCGTGAGCAGGCCGGCGTCGGAGGCGATGACGTCAAACGATAATTTAGTCCCTTTCTTCGCGTCGCGCTCGAGGTAGAGCAAAAAGGAGCGGGAGATGGATGCATCCAAAAAGCGGAAGCGGTATTTGCGCGGTTCGACCTTCAGGTAGGGCCAGGGCTGGCCGTTGACGTGGATCACGTCCCCGTAGAGAGAGGTGGTTTCGCTGGCGGGGGAGAAGAGGGTGCCGTCTGCGTTGTATTGCTTGGCGGAGAGGATGAGCGGGATGTCGTAGACTCCGTAGCCGGAGGGGAGGTTGAGGTTGTCTTCGGCCGGGTCGTGCAGGATGTAGGCGCCTGCTTGGCCGTAGTAGGCGTTTTCTGCGGTCTGTAGCGGTAGGTAGGTATTCGGTCAGTGATGTGCCTCTCTCTCTCGTCAAGGAATGAAATCCCTCAAGCCAAAAAGGGTTTCGGGAGCTTGGCTTACATGGTCAATGGCGTGGTCGTGATACCAGAGTGTTCGTGCGGCTTGGCTGTTGGGGTAGTAGTAGTCTTTGTACCAGCCGGGAGGAGTGATGTCTTCTGCCCATCCGTCGAAGGGAGCTCTCTGTTTTTTATGTCAGTACGAGCCTTTTGTCTCATAAGATGGGAACTTGAAGCAAGACCTACCGAGAAAGACCCATGAAGATGCACAGAGTTCGCCAACCTCGCATTGTTGACAAACCTCACCACAGTCTCAGTTCCCTTTTCTACCATGAACGTGGGACCCGGCGAGATGCCATCATAGCCCCAAAGCGTGGCTTGTCCACGGTCAGGATAAACCTGGGACTTGAACTCCTTGATCTCAACTTGGTAGTAGAGAATGTTCTTTCCCGTCACCGGATTCACGATAGTCCTGAGTTAGTATTAGTTAATGTTTAACCCCTCAAAGGAGGAAAAGAACATACTTTGATGGAGCCTTCACAGGAGGAATAGGCAAAGGGAACTGATATGTCCACTTGTACTGAGGGCTGAGCCAGTTGTCGACACCGGCAGAGACACTGCCAACGGCCGAAAGAACAAGAAGAAGAGTCTGACTGAGGCTGAAAGACGTCATCATTTTGTGTGACTGACTCCTAGGGAATGGGGAACAGTGATGGTCAGAGAGTGATTCTCGCCAAGGTCTTGGTTCTGCAGTGGAATGTTGGAAGGGGGGCACAGATTGTTGATCTCTTTATAATCTTTTGAGTTTGTCTTTCGGGACTGGACCCTCATCTTCGCCTTCGGGTCTTTCGTCTTTTCTCTCTTCACTTCCAGTTGATCCAATATCCAGCTGCAGACAGAAGCTGTACGCAAACGGCGTTCATAGCTCGTAATCGTGTCGCCTTGTCATCCATTCTAGACCAGATAGAGCGATGCTCAGGCATCATAAGGCGACAACACAATGGGCCATGATGTGCAAGCCACCCGAGAATAACATCCGAGACAAGTCAGGAATATCCCAATTTGGACAAGTAATCCTTGGTGTAGATCGGATCGGGGGGTGTAATCGGGCGCTGGGCTTATCATGGATAGGTGGTCTGTCGACGGGCCAAAGGGTGCCACTGAGGTTGGCTGCCGTCGAGCATGGGACTATTGAGAAATATCGGGTTGTACACCGCTGGGCGATGCCTTCAGGTCAAAGACAGGGCGCACTGGGCGGATGGCAGAAAAATGGGCAGACTGAAGAGGCGTTGGGATGACTTGGCTATGCGTTGTCAGTTTGGCTTTGGCCGGCCTGAAAGGTTGGGGCTTTGGACGCATTGTGCAGTCTATCGTCTCGTGAGCACTTGCAAAGTCACGATGAGGACAAAAGGAAACTAACAGAGAAAAGGCCCACCTACGGTAAAGGATAGGTGTGACGTAGGCGCAGCTGAATCGCAGGCTGAACTGCACGGTTCCGGAGTGCATCGTACTCGATGAGTGAGGTTGGAGTTCTTGATGACTGATAGTATGTATGATGGAGAGGAGGCCGTCACCGGTAGAGTGGCAGCCAGTCAGAAGCTTGGAGACCAAACGAACTAGCGAATCCTTGCAGATCTGTAGCCATAAGTTGGGACTCGTCTAACTCGGTCCCTGGGCCAGAACTTTGTAGAATCGTAGACGCTTTGTTACGGAATACCCAATGAGGTGTTGTGTGGCTTGTGGTGGTGGTGATCCATATTCTCGTCTTTGTGTGACCATCGCCTGGGGTCAGGGTCGTAGTACGTGTATTGAAGTGCCGAAGATCGTATTAAGCTTGATTCGATCTCCATTTTTTTGCCTTTTGTTGTGGTGGTTGGGGCGCTTCTTTGTTGTCCATGTGTTGCCCGAGTCGGTAAAGTTTGGCGACGACAGGATAAAAAAAGGGAAAGTGAGATTCGGCAAACCGCATATGCGCCTCAGCTACGCCTGCCGATGGAAACACGGTTCGGTTCCCTTTTTCGTCTTCCTCTTTTCTCAATTCTCCATTTTCGTCCATGACTTCACATCATTCCCGCTTCCCGGACGAAAATCCGGGCGATGACAGCCAGATTGATAGGTCCCTGAGGCAACCCATCCGTCCGAATGGAACTTCGCCCGTCATCCCACAAACTTGCTGTCATCTTCGTTCAGCTTCATGCGAACATGGCACTTCCATTGTCAGCCTCTGCTGCCCAGTACTCTTCACTCTCAGTGGCTGTCAAGACCCAACCCAGTCTGCATCTAAACCCCCGAACGGTCTAGACTTCCCAAAACCTCCTTTCTTTGTTTCCCCGCATCGACCGGTCGACCCAGCCGCATCGATTTGCGTCCCAAATAAGCTTTCTCGGCTATCGCCATCTTCTTCCCTCTCCTGCAGATCTGATTCGCTGCTGTTTACCTCCACACCTCGTCCATCCCCCCTCATCCAGAACCCCGGTGGCTCTAGGCGACCCCGACGAGCTAGATGACATATGTACACGTCTTCAGCCCTTGCCGAGGATGCCAGCTACCACTAGCTTACGCCACAAACCAGGCGGAATAAACCCTGAAGCCGATCGAAGTGGATGGGACTCGAGGATTCCGCACTTGTTACCCCCCTCTGCCTAACACAACGAAGCAATAGAAAGCAAACTAGCGATGCTTGAAACGCATGATACCTAAGCGAGTTGCTAAGCGAATGCTCCAGTAGCACGAGGCTCTGTGAGAATTTGGTGGGTTTTTTTTTTGGGTTGGGCTGACGGACCATGTCCTCCACGTCACGATTGTTGGGAGGTGGGAGGTGCCAACTCAAAGACTCAAAATAGACTTGTTCTTCCACGGTCACATGATAACCTGGCGTTCGGAGTTGCCAGCGCTCAAAGACTTCCATAGGTATGGCGTTGCCCAGCCTGAACTTCGTGACACCCGAGCCTTTTTCAGTTCGACGTCTAGACTAGAATCTGGACTGGATGTATCGCTTGTACGCTTGTGTGCTGGCTGAGCAGTCATTCTGGCCATCCATCATGACCTTCCAGACCTCAATTCCGCCTCGCTTGCCTCCAGCTCGTAAATGCAGCATATCGGAGTTGATCTTCAAGTTGAACAAACCCGAATAACCTTCGAGTTTGTGCGTTGCGAGATGCAAGATGCAAGGAACAACCGTCTTATTCTCAGAGGGCCTCGCGGTTTGATAAAGGCAGTCCGTTGGCCATACTGCCATATAAGACACAATCATCACGGCCCTTCCGTTCCAACCCTTTTCAGTGTCTGAGACTCTTGACTTAGACACACACCTAAGCCGAAGCCTGTTTCCCTCGGGGCCTCTTCGAACTCAATTTCGAAACCTTCAAGACAGACACGATGCAGTTACCCTTCATATTTTCCGCGCTTCTTCCCGGCCTTCTTCTGCTTCCATCCTTCTGTTTGTCTCAAGACGTTCCTTTTGATGTGGATGGTGGTTTGGAAGGGTGAGCCAAACATCCCCTGCCCAACATTGTGCACTTCCCCAACAATTCCTTTGTTCCATGACAGAAAACACCCAATGTCTCTTAACTCCCGCTCCCGACTCCTGTATCCCGAGACACACAGCATCTAGAGGGTACTAACCGCCATCATTTGTCTCACCCAGATGCACCATAACAGACACAACCTACAACTCCGGCGGCACCATCTCCGTCGCCGGATGGACCATCAAAGTCCCCAAAAACACCCAAGTCGGTTTTCCCGCCGCCTGGGTTCCCTGGCGTGACTTTTGCGCCGACGTCGCTTTCATGCGCGGCTTCGAAGTCACCGTCGTCGGCAACTCCATTCCTGTACACGGCCCAACAGCAGGCCAAATCTTCATCTCCCAATTCTCCACCTCCCTCGGCCGCGGTCTGATCTCCTCCATCGCCTACGACGGCACCATCACCCTCGCCTCCAACGGCGGCCCCAATCTAAATCTCCGCATCAATGACCCCAACGCCGTTTACTCAGCCGGCTACACGTCCCACCCGTTTTGGACCGCCGACGACGAAAACCCCTCTATCTCTTCGTTCAGTGGGTTCCCCATGTGCGTCCCCCGCAACTCTTCGGATCCGCTCTGCCCAATGTCAAACCGGCCGACGATAGCTGGTACTGGTACTGGTAGCAAACAGGGCACTTTTATTGCCCCGGACCCCATGGTCATGGCCCCGCTAGTCCCGGGAGATTTCGTCGAGTATGCGGGTGTTTGGGCCAACGGCGAAATGCTCGTTTACGAACTTGTCGCTACCAACGCGCAAATCCTCACCCCGGCCTCCTTCCCCCCCTTCATCCGCATGGAAGACGTCCTCATCGGCGTGTTTTCCAGCGACCCCAATGCCGAAGTAGCGCAGACGCGCTTCATCGGGTATACTTCCGCTGCCTCGGGCACGTCAAGCTTGTCAATCCATGCCGTGACGGGGTTCGATGTGTGCACCGGGAACATCACCACGCGCCCTGTAAGCGGTGGGTCACTGATAGCCGGTCAGGTGAGGAATAAATTCCGCACGGGGATTACTTCGGTGGCGGGCGATGTGTATGCTCGTGAGTACGTCATCTTGTCCACCTCTTCTCCCGTGAAGACAAGGAACGGGATCCTGGCGGGTCAGTATGTCCAGCCGGTAACGGAGTGGATACAGCCGGAGCTGACGACCCCGGGACTGCCGCCGATTCCGAATGATTTCTCGGCGATGGAGCATCTGGTTAAGGGACTGGGAAGGGACGAGGAGGGACATGTTTGGGGTCCCCTTGACCCCTTTCCCCAAAGCGGAGTGACCGTTGGGCAGCCGGTGATAAATGAATGTCCTCCGCCGCCGCCGGCTGAACCAAGTCCTACGACGCCGGTTACTCCGCCGGCTGATGACCCGGCGAATCCGCAACCGGAACCTACTACTACCGTTGTGCCTCCCCCTGCTACAACTACCTCGACACCAACACCAACACCAACACCAACCAAAGACACCGTAAAGGTTGTCTCCGCCAATTGGATTAGCAGCGGGTCCGGTACCTTAACCGTTACTTGCACGAGCAGCAACACCAATAACACCCTCGTCGGGATGCTCCTCGACACGCCGGTGCAAATAGGACTGGTGATGACTGCTTCCACCACAAGCCCGGGGACTTGGACGTTCTCCAGTGTGAAGATTAAACAAGTTACGAGCGTGACTTGTAGGAGTAAGCTTGGAGGGAGTGCGACTGGGCCGGTGGCGGGGAAGAAGAAGAGGAGGGCTTTACCGATGAGGAAGAAGAGGAATTGGGTAAGGTAAGGTAGATGGGAGCCGGAGCAGAGGGGATTTGTGGGAGTGGAAGGGAAGGGGGAGGTGAGGGTTGGGGGTTGAGAACTTGCGACTTGGGAGGCAGGCGGTAGATAGGTATCGAAGGTTGATCGCTCTACTGTGGTCGTAAAAATAAACCGAACATGGGCAGTCCCGTCCAATATGGCTCGCTTTGGCTAGCGTAGGAAAGGCCGTTACAAAAGTGTGATAGGGATAGCAATAATTTGAAAACACGTCGGCGAGAATCATTTGGGGATTCTTCCATTTAGGAAATGCCTACAAGTTAGGTCCAAGGGTATAATGAAGACGCTGGGATGCGTGATGAGAGTATGCCCAAGGTGTAATGTACTGACCGTAACGTGTTCGGTCCTATTCTTGCGACCATTCGGGTTGAATGGTGACAGCCTGGGAGGTAGACGTTAAATATTAAGGGTTGATCGCTCTAGGGGTGCTAGAGGACTGGGAGTAACTTGTTTCTTTTCACACAATATCCTACATCTGGCTGATTGCAGTTGCCTACATGTGTAGCTCTAACTGGAGTATGATCTGGTTACATGCCCCTTCAAGTTCTCCTCTCTCATCCACTTGGTCCTCCAATTCCCTGCCTTTGAATGCTCCGTATTGGAGCCCATATTCTCTTTATCTACTCCGACATCAGTAGTTCAAGCTCGTCCAATCGCTACGAGCGAGTCTCAACCTCCAAGATAGGTACTCAAACAACCTAATCAATCCACTCATCGATGCTCGTAGCCACCATTCTCGGTCTTCTATTGCGAGACGCTGACATGGCGAGCCTCCTGTGCTTCCTTGTCATCCTGGCCATGGGCCTACGGCGCCAAGCTACCTAGGTGTAGAAAACGTTGACAACAGGCACCTCATCCTGACCCACTCCGCTCGCAAAATACATGCCTTCGGCGTCGTGCCAAGAGAGCCGTATCCTCGGGTGCTCGCTCGAGTTGGGGTGGAATGCGACATAGCTGGAGACATCGTCATTCTCACAAAGTAAACCCAATTTCCAGAGACCGCTGTCTCTGGGTACGCCGGGAGGCGGCAGGTTGTGCAACGACAGATGGCGTGCCCAGAAACGGTTAATCCACAGCTGATCCTCAGCGCCATTGCGGAGCTGGTCTTCTAGGGGGGCATAGGCCGGCCGCGGCCAGAAAGTACAACTGCTGCGCCGTGGGACTCGTTGTTGTTGTTGTTGTTGTTGTTGTTGTCGGAAACCGTCATCGCTGCTTGACCCTCAATGTCGCTGTCACTTTGACTTGCGCTCTCGCTGCCACTTCCACTCTCCATGTCGCCAAGCTCAGATGAATCGTCCTCAAACGCTGGCGCAGGCACCTAACCCAACGCCGATCCCGTTCCCGTCGCCGTCGCCCTTGCTTTCTCCCTCTCCGCCTTCTCCTTCTCCGTCTTGACCTTCCCGCTCCAATCGGTCCATCCAGCGCCAAGATCCCGCTTGCCCGCACACGTCGAGCAGCTCGCAGTCAGCTTCAACTTCTCCGTCGCCAAGTGAGTATAATACCCCTTCTCGGCTCTAGTCGGCTTGCTCTTGCAGAACGAACAGTGAGCATCGGGTACGTTGGCGATGAAGTCGCCCGTATTACGCATGGCCCGGAAAACATCGAGCGCAAAGGCGGGGACTTCATCCAGAAAAGCGTTGAAATGCTCGTTTTGCAGGAAATAAAAGCGGGCGGCGTGGATGAAGGATAAGAATGTGGCGCGGATGCGGGGCGTGGTGTGCGAGGTGTCGGAGAGGGGGATTTCGTTGTAGACGAGGCGGATGGCGTCGAAGAGCTCGGGGAGCCAGTCGGGGGAGACGTTGCCGTCTGAAGTAGGCGAGCCAGAGTCGTAGTTGAGTTGGAGGGGGGCTATTTTGAAGCCGAACTCGGTGGTCAAGGTGTCCAGGGCGATTTTGGTGAGGGAGGAGAGGGCGAAGTAGTCGCCGACAGTGTAAACCTCGAAGCAGGAGACGAAGTTGGTCTTGGTGGTGGGAGAGAGGGCGGGGATGTTGCAGATACCGGTATAGATATACCGGATAAGAATATCGATGGCTTCGGGCTCAAAGTTCTCGATATTGACGATGCCGGATTTGGCCTCTTCGAAGTTGCCCGTGAGTGCCTTTTCGAACCAGATGCTGCGCGAGCAGAGGATGTTCTTGTGCAAGCTCCATGTTCTGTCGCCGCACCTGACGGTGACATCTGAGAATAGGCCGCTCTCGAGGAGCCTGGGGCAGTATTAGCAGGTGCATTTTGGGAAGTCGCAGCGTCATCATGGACGGCGACATAGAGGTAATGGGCCCGCGGGGCGAGGGTGATGACGGGTGCACTTACTTTTCGTCGGAGGACAAAAACCGCTTGTCCATGGTGTACGATTGCGCCTGAAGGATCGAATGTGTCGAGAAGTCAACGATGGATGTCGAGGTCAGAAGAGATCCAGTGGTTGATGAGGGTTGATGAAGGAAAGAGGAAAGAGGAGTGAGACCACCAGATGGCCGACGCGATAAAATACCGTATCAAAGGTGGGGCTGTCCATTCACTGACGGTTGTATTTTACACGGGATTATGTATTATTCAGGTTCAATCCCCTCCACCTCTTCTTCACCTCCCTCCTAACCTCCCTCTTCATATCCCTCATAAACTCCTTCTTCCACTCCCTTCCCATGCCGACTGTTCTAACCTTGAAGATACAAGCTCTCACAACTTTCTCCACCTCTTCTAGTTCCCAGTCATTTCCCATCCTGAGAACCTTTTTGACCCTCTCCTTTTCAACAGTAACAGGATACACCTCTCTCGCCACACCCCCCATAAACCGTTTCCTCAATTTATCCCCCTTGCCCAACCTATAAACTACCTCCGCCATCTCCTTAAATACATTGTGTTGTTTGTATATCACAACTAGCGGCGCTAACCGCCTATAATGCACCACCACCTCCTCCCTCAACTTTTCAATATCATACTTATCCGCCACCACATACACCCTCATCAAATGTAGCAACAGCCCCGCAATCTGCTGCTCCTCCGCCGCTGTGAACCTCATAGTGATAAGGTCTTTATTTGCCAGCTGCGTCTCTAGCTCCTGGTCGCCCTCTAGCCGGTACAGCGAGTGTCCGTAGCACCAGCGTATTGCAGACACCAAAGCGTCGGCATCGTCATCGTGGAGAGTGATTAAATGGTCTGGGTCAGATGACTCGCGGAAGGGGAGGGTATAAGCGGAGGCGAAGAAGGGAGAGTGGAGGGAGAGGATGAGGCGGTGGACGGGGAGATGGCACTTGTCGCCGTTATGATCATCGTATTCAATTATGGCATCAGAGTACAGGGGTGAGTTGAAAAAGGCTGTGAAGTCGAGATTGGACATTGTGAGAGTGTTTGTTCGTGGCTCGAGGGCTGTATTCATCTTGTTGCTAGGATGACAGACAGGACCGGACTGGACCAGACCACCGAGACGAGGCCGGGGGTGTCTTCATCTTAAGGGCCGGGAGAGCACAATGCGCCATGTCGAGCAATGAATGCCCTTTGTTGCCATGTTGACGGACAATGGTCATTGAACGCCTTTCTTTGTTCGTGACAAGATTTCGAAGTAAGCCAAAATGAACTCATCCACCATCGTCGTCCAGTCGGATTCTTTTTATCCCCGCGGTGGGGGCCGGGGGGGAACTTGTCACCTGGGTACCCCACGATGCCCAGTATAAGTGTCCCGGAGAGCGGTGTGTCGATGTACTTGAAGAGATTCAGAGTACCCTCGAAGGGCTTCTCTAGTTGTACGAACGCAATGTCCCGAGATTATTCGAGGTTAGTGATGAATGCCGTTGCAGTCAAGACTTTGTAACCTCTACGAATTTGGACGGACGGGTTGTAGACCGAATCTTTCCCTCAGTACCCGATGTACGCCCGTATGCTTGTGGCCCGGCCGTAGGTCTTGTGGTAAACACGGGGGTGGGGGGAGGGTAGTGGCGAGGGGTATACATAGAGAGGATTAAAGACTAGTGACGAAGAGAGGGAGATGTGCTATCGTTGTTATTGGTAGTGTTGTTGTTGGGTTTGGTTACCGAGCTAAGAGATCCGGGCCGTTCCTTTTTCCTGCCCCAGCAGAGCGTTCCGTCCCTGAACCCGGCCTGCAAGGGCGCTAGAATGGAAAGTCGAAGGCAAGGCTAGGATACCATCTATGACAGAAGATTTAAGGTGAAGAGGAGAAAAGAGGAAGAGAACTAGATACATGCGTATAGACCCGAATAAATACTCTGGTCGCTGTCCGCCAATCCCTTCACCCGCATCCCATTTACCTGCATGACAAACCTGGGCAAACAACTTCAATGGGCTTGGTTCCCGCCTCAGCAAAGACCGGCACCGTCACACGGCCCCTCTCCCCGTATTATACCGGGGTAGTGATAAGGTTTACCCAAAGGAATGGAATATTCTATCGGAAAGCTGGACATTCTTGAGTGAAGCGATCAGCATACCAGAAAACAATGTACATTGGAATATCAAACGCTACCTACATTCCTAACCAAACAAAATTAGGACCGCCTCTCTAGAACTACAATAGTCGACCAAGCTTTCAATAACCTATTTTCGAACGGAAAGCCTCCTCCTACAATCGCTCTATTTAAGCAGCTCCCAGTCTATACTACTTCCGATACACTCAAATGGGCAATGTGAAAGCGTGATCCTACGAGTGATAAGACAACAAGACTAGAAGTCACAAATCAAAGTAATATTAAGTGTAAGGAGGAAAAGGAAGCTGTCAAACGAGGGCATCACGGCTCTGGACATATAAGTCAGAACTGCCACTCGTCGCCGCCTTCCTAATCCGTACGGCTCATCAATAAGAACATGAGCCTCATTCCATCCGATGTGTCATGGTGGCCTGTGCTGGGAACCTGTCCAGCCATGCCATGACAGGCAATATATCTTCTCGTCTTAGAAAACCCCGGTTAACGTCCAGCTATATATATCGGTAGCGGTACGAATAAAGTTCATGATGTTGGAGCCCGCTTTGCAGATTATAAGAAATTATGTAGACACTCAATAATACTGTGCTGCTACAACACCTCGACGACAGGACTGATGCCAGAAAAGCCAAGTAGGCGGCAGGGAGGTTCCAGGGAGGGAAGGTGCACGAGCTTGGAAGTACGTCTGGTAGAGAGATCTGCGAGTGTCTTGGAGCATGTTGGGACAACAATAAGGTATCCATTTTCCTGAGCAATGACCTCTCACGGTCTATTCGAGGTCTTCGATGTTCCAAGATTTCGCAAAAGTTCCCATCACCTGCATTTTTCAGCATCATTCCTTGTCCGTTTTCTTCTTCCCTAGGTACTCTTGGGGTTCCTTCGACCAATAGACCAAAACGCAACCAGCCAGCCCCTCCCTCTCACCTCGTTACCCTCATCCTTCACCCTCACCTCCTATAATGCTGCGTAAAATCATACCTAACCCCCATCATCCCCAAAAGCACCTCCTTCACCCCCTCCTCATCCCCCTTGACCTTCCTCAAAACCCCCAAAAACTCATCCTCCTCCAACTCAACCTGCCCACTCACCCTCCTAAAGTTCTCCTGACTCAACGGGTTAATAATCGCCTTCCACTTCTCCATCCTCTTCTCACTATACAATTCCAGAATTTCCTCCTCATCCGCCTTTCCATCCCAGATCCCCGCTAGACAATCGTACAGTCCGCCTACATCGACGAACCCGCCTGTTATGCCCAGCCCGCCCCAGGGGTTGCAGAGGTGCGCGGCGTCTGCTACCAGCAGCACACGGCCGACGCGGAAGGACGGCGCGCAGCGCTGGTGCATGCGGTAGGGGGAGAGGGTGAGGAGTTGGTATTGGTCCGGGGTGGGCGAGCCGGGGAGCATGGATTGGAATTTGAAGGGTTGGCGGGACAAGTATTGGGCGCGGGTGAGGTTGGGGACTTCGGCGTAGGTGACGCGGTAGAGGGCGGGGTGGGAGAGGGTGGAGGGGGCTATGCGGGCTGCCATCTGTGTTTTTTGCGGGGTGGTGGTTAGTAGGTAACCAGAAGGAAGAGGGTGATGGGGGGAGGCCGGGAGGAAGACGTACGAAAAAGTTCTCGGGGTCGATGATGAAGTTGGCGTCGGACCAGCCGAACTTGTCAAAGTCGTAGTAGGTCTGTTCAGTCAGTCATACACTTGCCCCTTCTTCATTTGCACCTCAACTTTGATTCCCTTGTTCCTTTATCAAGGAATCCTTCTGGGTAACGGGTTGAAGACTCACATTGGTAGCAATAATCGTCCTATCCCACGTGAACCCCGGAAACTCATCCCCAAACAATCCCTTTCTAACAGCACTATTCGCTCCATCCGCTCCCACAACAATGCATCCCTCCCCACCGACCTTCTTCCGTTTTTTCACCTCTTCTCCATCCTCACCAGTAACAGTAACCTCAACCTCAACCCAAGCCCCCTTTTCTCCCCCCTTCCCATCCTCCTCCTCATTACCTCCCACACCCGTATGCCCAACCCCCACAACCTTATGCCTCCACAACACCTCCACCCCCCGCTCCAAACACTCCTCAAGCATCAACTTCAACAAATCCTGCAACACAAGACAATGCGTCCTCATATCCTGCTTTTTCTCCTTTCCCCCCTCAGTCCCCAACCCCCAACCCCCCACCGGAACCCCCTCCAGCCCTTCTAGGGCTACCTCCCTCAACCCTCGCATATCAAACCCGCCCACCTCTTCAAAACTCCCCGGCTTCCTCCACGCCATCGTCGACACCACCAACCCACGCTCTCTAATCTTCTCGACGATGCCGGCGCGGATGAATTCGGGGATGCATGGCGTGCCGTAGTGGGCGGCGCGCGGTTGGGAGTCGAGTTCATGGGAGGCTTCGAGAATGGTGACGGGAATGGGGTTCGGTTGATGTTTGGAGAGGAGGAGGGCGAGGAGGAGGCCGGAGGGGCCGGCGCCTGTTACTAGGACCTGTGATTGTCATTGGGGTATGTATGGTTAGTCAAGATCTCAGGGAAGGGGATGAAAGGTGGGGTTGGGGTGGTCGACTTACCCTCTTAAAGGGACGGTGTTGTTGTTGTTGTTGTTGTTGTTGTTGTTGTTGTTGTTGTTGTTGTTGTTGTTGTTGGTCGGTCATGGTGTTTCTTTTGGTCTTTTACTCTTTGCTGGCTCCGAGAAAGGAAGACAGACAGTGGATTTGTCTCAGGGCAATTCTCACGAGACAAGAAGTTTAGTTGTACCGTACCGCCCAGTTGGATTTGGGAATGCAATCGTTGTTATATCATCCTCCTCCGATACTCCCACGAGGTGCTTCCCCGCACCGGGGACCGGAAGCCACGAGGTCGGAGGGTAGCATCGCCTATGCGGGGAAGTCTTGTCTGCTCAAGTCTATAGGTCAATGGCCTTCGGCAGCTTCGTTAGTTTCGGTAGCTTCTTCTGTCTACCGTGTTTTTGCTCAGATAGTTCGGATAGTCGAGTCTTGTGTCGCGTGACAAACCTCGGCGTGCCGAAGATTAGGGTTCCGATGCGGGGAGAGGGGCCGGCAATGGTGATTTGAAAAGGACCTAGTTACGCAACGATTGATTTGGATAGAATCAACAATGCCACATCATCACCACTCGGAATCCGGCCCCGATCCAATCCCGGTCCACTCCGGATCCACTACAGAGTCCGTCGCCCCTTCCCGCTCCCGGCCTTCTCCCGCTCCCGGCCTTCTCCCGCCGACACAAGCCACCGGACGGGTCTTGGCACGGAGTCCCAGTCCATCGGGGGTTCCGTCCTTGTTTCCCTCGGACTACCCGTCTCCTGCGTGGTCTTCAACGACCGAGCCACCGAGCTACCGAAAGACTAAGCTACGGTCCGGACCGCCGATCCCGCTTCTTTGACGGCTCCCCTTTGACACATTTTAGCTCCCCTTCTGCACTTTCACCGTCGGCATGGCCGACCACCGCATCGCTGCATGGCCGCACCGCATCCCATTCACAGATCGGGATCGAAATTCACGAACTAGTACCACCGCATTTTTCTAACGAAACAGTTCGCTTGCCGTTCGCTTGCCTCCGCTTTGCCGGAGTCCGGGCAATTTGTTAGTTTTGTTAGTCTTGTCAGGCTTGTCAAGCTTATCATCGAACGGAACGGCATGACTCGAGCATGGCCGCAAAATTCGCGGGAAACTTGAGAAATGCCATTTCGCTTCGTCTGGTCCGTCCCATTACATAACAGTCCGTTCCTTTGGGTCCCTTGGGCTACTGTGTAGTAAAGTGTGGTAACCCTGACCCTGTTGCAGTAGTTCGTGGAAACTACGATAGTCCTTGTTCTTTGGGCTTGGCTTGCCTTTGGCTCTTGTGGGCTGGCTGCCCTCTGCCCTACCTATTGGGTGTCCCTATTTGAAGAAATGGTACATTTGAAGCTTTTTGGATTCCCCATCAACGGTGGTGGGTGGTCGGACGGACTTCGGGGATCCGCACTCAGTGTTTTCAATCTTCGGGTTTTAGTGCCCGTTTTGTTGTCCTTTCCGATCTTTGGGATATGCACCCCTTCGGAGTTTACAGCTTCATCTTCTGTCCCGATCCTTGTTGATCTTGAGGCTCCTTTGGGGGTCATGGCAGGCCTGGCAGGAAGTCACCTATCGGAAATGCCGCCACTTGGAATCCCTTCCGCGAGCAAGGGAACGTCGTCGACAGTTGGGTTGAGTGTAACTTGGAATTGCGTTGCCGACTGGTTGTGACTGGTAGCCGACCGACCGGTCAAGCGCAATCCGGTGCAACTTCAACGTCAAAGCACAGGTTGGGATACCCGGCCTTATAGTAGTAACATTGCAAGTGCGGCTTTTATCCAGTCTTCCAGGTAATATTTAGGCGACGTCCTTAGCCGGATCGCGATCCTATTAGTGGCTTTTCTTCGACAGCCACCGGTGATGCGGTTACTGGTCCGGACGACTCGCGTGCTCCAATCTTCCAGTGCCATTGACGACCCGTTCAGGGGCTGCTGTTCGAAAGTCTGGAATGTCTGGGAGTCTGAAACAGGAGAGAGGCCGACGGAGTTCGGACTTGGGTTGTTGGATTGGTAGGATGAGGGCACTAGGGTAACTATCAAACCATAGTGAACTCGAACACACCGAAAAGAAAAGTGTCAGAACTGGCTGGTTATGAACCTCCTGTCTTTCCTGAACGCGGTGCCGGGTACATAGCTGGAAACGTAGGCGAATAGTGGACTTGACGTCATTTGTCATGGCTTCAACAAGATGAAACTACATGGCAAGATCGGTGAAAGGGAACTAGACGATAGTCCGATAATAACCGGCCACGCTGACGCAAGTTACGAAACCCGGAATCGCTCCCACGGGCCCGAATGCCCGTGATTGACGGCAGCGAAGAAAAGAACTGCCACATGCGCGCCTGGATGGCATACATATCACGATCGCGACACGATCGCGACACGAAGTATGTACCTGTATGAACGGATGGAGTCCGTGGTGGATTCCGTCTCACTTTCTACCACCAAGACCAAAATCAAGCATTTCCGTTCGATAGTTTACGACGGTTCCACTGTTCGTCGGGAAGAGTGGATTTCGAGAATCCGTACCTGCATCCGATCCGCCGCCAACTCCGCATTTTCGGATTTTCTCGGCCGTGAGAGGCTGAGATTCTGAGACTCAGCGCAGCGCCGCGGAAATACCATTTGCAGAACTTTCTTCTTGGTTGTCGTGCCTTTAGCCAGTGAGAAGGGCACTCACTGGGACGGCAGCAAAACGGCAGTGGCTGACACCCAGTGAGCGCCACACCCGCTTCACGACACCAACGACACTTACGACACCAATTGTTGTTGCTGGCCGGCTAGGTAGTGTAGATTAGTGACCGTTGCGGCGATCATTTAAAATTCTTGCCCTTCTTCCATCTTCCACCATCCAGCAATTCCACTTGGTTCCCGACCGTAGCTGATGTCTCTCGATCATCCATTTGACCCCGGGCCCTGCCCTTCCCGTTTCCGCCCTGAATTCGAAGCGATGCAACAACATATCATGGTTCTCACTCGAGGGCATCCACTATCCATGTGGTCCATGCTGGTTCTAGGTCCGAATAGCCCTGGACTTGTAGGGACCAATCTAACCACTGAGCGCGAGTGCGTGCCTGGCACTACTGAGCAAAACTAGCATTCAAGCGGCGGAAGATCGACGAAGCTTATCGCCCCTAGATTTACCAGGTCGCGTGGGGGGTTTTTGCCGATTCTTCGCTTGGTGTTGTACCTGGCGAGATTCACTGAATCGAACACGTGTAGTTGGAAAAAACTCCGAAACTCCGGCATAGTCAGTAGAGATCATGAAGTCTGGTCGATGGATAACTGCCGGCAACTCGTTTTCCTTTTTCTGAGCCGCAAACGTTTCGGTTCGGTATTTGCATCACAGATCACGGTGACGAGGACTCGGTTCCATGTTTTCAACCGTGAACCGAGCAAACAACCGAGAATATGTACCCACGCAGTGACCTTGCCTGCCTGGCCCTGCCACTGAATGGATAGTCGTCGTCGTCGTCGGCTCGGGCTCTTGTTGTTGTTGTTGTTGTTGTTGTCGGCACGTCCTAGGGCTTACCGACACCGTGAAAGCCGCGAAAAGAGACGGAAAAGATGGATTCGGCAACGAAATGGGAGAAAGGGTTTCATGTTGATGGACAGCTCCAACAGCGGACTAGTGGCAGCTAGAGAGGCTGAAGACGGCTCTAGTAAACCTTTAGGGCAGAATATGGAGAGAGAGAAAAGAATCGGAAGCCATCTCCGAAAGTCTTCTCCCTGTGTCCATTGGTCGTCGGCCGTTCAACCACTGAGAAGACTCGCTATCCGTAGGCGAGTGCGACGTGCATGACTCGGGAGCTCGGGTAAATGGCGAAAAGGAATGTCTGAAACGGGGAGAGATGAGCGGGAGTACTGCCCAGAGCAGCGATGGCGACGCTGACAGTTTGTAAAGTCAGTAAGCAGTGGGCACATGCAGTGTCAAGGAAAAGAGGGGCGGATGTGAGAGCGAGCAGAGAGCTGAGGGCAGCGAGGGAAGATATTCCCATCTGAAGAATATTTTCGTGCAAACTGGACTTCCCGTCGGCCAAAAGATGCCAAGGTAAAACCTCGGTTATGACCGGCTTAGTTGTGTTTCTTTTTTAAGCTTGGTGGGCTGTGGAGGTTGTTGATGGGGACTCCACCTCCGCTGTTTTGGTGTCGTTAAGGTTGGCAGGTGCCTGGCGGTGCCTGCCTGCCACGAGGGAAGTGAAGAAGGGATCGCGATCAATGACTGGGCTAACAGAAATAGCGTGATGATTTGTGGGCAGATGTTAGTGCCATGGTCCCGCCTAAACTCGGTGAAGCCTGTAGTCCCCGACGCTGCCAGTCTGCCAGATGAGCCCAGTAGGCATAAAGGTTTCATTCGGGCAACTGCCATATTAATCATTTGCTATGAAGGGTATATGAAATGCGAGCGGAAGCACGAGGGTTCGCCCCGGTTAAATATGGACGGCAAGTCGGCGACCAGAGGACACCCAAGACAGGCCAGAACTTTCCCGGGGACCTGGTTGCAGACGAAAATCTTTGCCTCTTCTATGCATGGAAATGGAACATCACACGAGGGACGAAGCCATCGCGTCGAGGGTGTGTTGCGTGGGAGGTGTGGGAGAGTGGGTGGCTGCAACGGATGGCAACGGTCGGACGGAGTTGACCGGGGGTCGACTCGAGGGGGCCAAAAGCAAAGAAGGGGTGCCCTCGGTAGTCACCTGCATAGCGCCGACATTATCACGATACCACATACCTAACACGGAAAATGGCCCAACTGCCTGATGATATGAAATTGCATCAAGATAGCTCGAGATAATCTGCAATTACGACTACCATGCAGGCAGGTAGGGGCAATTGCTCTGTGGTATAGCGTCGCAGTGTCGTACAAGTATCGATAGGGCTTGGTATGATAATCAGGGCTTAGTTTATTAGGGCTCAAGGCCCATAACCCCCAAACCACGAGTTGGGATGCCATGCCATGGTTGGTGAAGGACTATGTACACAGTAATCGTGGAGAGAAACGTGGCTCACCCTAGTTGTGGATGCTTGGCGTCGAATATTTTAGCGTCCTTGTTGGGAAGAGAGCGTGTGAAAGTGCTCGGTTGTGATTTGGTGTTGATGACCGGGAACGGTGATGATCAGTGGCACAGACCAAGACGGGAATTGATGCAAAATGACCGAGAAACCAAACTGCCGGTACGAACTCCAAAGACTCCAAGAAAAAGGGGTCTGAGACCTCTTGTGAGACCTCAAAGTGTTCTGTTACATCCGACGCTGTGGTTGAAACCATCCATGGACTTGCCGTTCGCTTGTGTTGCCCTATCTGTGCACACGCATCGGCACATTTACCTCTACACATGGTTGTTCAATAATCTGTAAACTGTACCTTACATAATTGTTCTGTTCCTGCTTCGATTTTCCCTACGAAAAACATGGAAATAATCTCCACCGAGGCTCGTCCCGAAGTCCGATGACATCTGATCATCATCTTCTTCCAAAAAAAAGACCGCAGCTGAGAACTGTCGTCAATCTCAGTTCGCCAATCGTTTGACTAGTCGCATGTGGGGCAAAGTGGGCCGCATCAAAGAGAGGAAAAGCGCACGGCCACAAGTTGGTCAGCCCCTGTCGGTTTTTGGCAGTCATGTCAACTGTCTCTTGGCAGTCCTGATCGGTCAGTCAACTGTCTTTTGGCAGCTGCCCTGATGGGATCAAGATGCTGAATTTCTGTCTCATCCCACAATTCGTTTCGACATCCATCCCCATCCATCCTCAGCCATCCCACATCGATCAAAGTCCCACCTTCTTACGCATCCACAACCATGCGGGTCACGATGCGAGTCTTCATCTGCCATCTTCCCTTCTCTCGGACAAAAATGTTTGGTCGCCTTTTTTGTGGTGGATCCTGGCGATTACAGACATGATCGAAATTCGGGATGAACAGTCAACAGTCGGCCAGACCTTTGCGCTTTGACTCCCCCGGTAACCGAAGAGAGGTCCTTCTTCTTTCGGCATGGCAGCCTTTTTGTGTGACGGGAGTCCGGCCCTATCCGCCAGGTCCTGTACTATGTAATGAGCCTCAGGGGGAAAGCAGGGGCAGTTTCTGATTCAAAACCCGTAGGTGGTGTCTTTCGTTGCTACGGCATGGTGGCCAAAGACTAGAACCGTTCTACGGTAGTCACTGAAAAACAGGACCTCAATGGGCCTACGCTGATCCGCATAACACTTGCCGAAAACGGACTCCACCAATGTCCCACATTCAACACCGCCAGGGCCCCCATCTCCATGATACCGCAGACATGGCTCCCCATACACTCGCAATGCCCTTCCGTTCTGAGAATCCCCGACAAGGTCAAACCCCTGGGACAATGGGGCTCGAATCGGTAAACTCCCCTCTCTGGGGACGACTCCGTCCGTCCTTGAAAGGAAGGTTGTTCTTGGCGCAGGGTCGACAGCATCTTTAATCCTGTGGTTCCGCTGTCCCAAGAGGTTCCACAGTCTCTCTTTCTTGCTCCTCTCTCTGTTTTTCCACGTTATCTGATCCATACGCCAAACGCCGTCCATATTCGACTCGAACATCAAGAATCCGGCCCGTGTCCGGGTTTCCGAATACCCTCACCCCGACCACGTCGACGACTGTGTGACCGAAGGGTTGGAGCATGCCTCAGTATTCCTAACCATGGGATCCCTCCGAACCACAGTTGCCATTCTTGGCCTGTGCCTATTCTTGTTCTTCACCAATGTCGCCACTGCCGAAAAAATCATCGAGACGCCACCAATCAGTATCATGGAGGCCTTGGAGGGCTTGCCAGAATGCGCTGTAAGAACACCGACGCCAACGCCATGAGCACCTAGCACCAAGCACCAGCATACCTAGTCACCGATCATCCACACCGTCTACGTCGACATGCATGCCGGGAATCACAAGCTGAACAGTGTCTTTTCCATATAGCTCACATGCCTCGTCGACACCGTCAACTCCGTGGGAACATGCGGCACTCTTACTCACCCCGTTCCTAACCTGGCCGACTGTGTGTGCCACAGCCAGCAAATCAGCGACGTTTCGACTGCGTGTATCCATGGGGCTTGCACTGTGAAGGAATCTCTTAGTGAGCACCTCCCATGATTCCCTTGTTAAAGTGAAGCTAACCCTCCCCGAAGCCGCCAAGAACATCACCTCATACCTCTGCCACGAGCCCATCAGGAAGAACAACACCATCATTCCCGTCCTTTCCGTGTTCCTCGGCCTTGCCCTGTTCGCAGTCGTTCTGCGCGTGCTGGCCCGTCTGTTGACTAGGGCTTATTTTTGGTGGGATGATTTGTGCAACCTGTTCGCCTTCATCGGTTGCATTTGTTTCAGCGCTCTCAACTTCGAATCGGTCAACCATGGCTACGGTATTGATATCTGGTTTGTCAAGTTTGACGATATCACCACGATTTTGAGGGTAGGTCTAATCTTTTGGCTCTTTGTACTGCTTCGGACCAACTAACAGGGGTCACACAGTTATTCTACGCCAACATGTTGCTGTACACCGTCTCCCGCTTCTTTGTCCGGGCGTCCATTATCCTCTTCTACCTCCGCGTATTCCCCAAGGACAACAAGCTCAGTCGCATTCTTACTTGGACCATGGCCTTCAACGTTGTCTACAACTTCAGCTTCTTGTGCGCCGTCATCTTTCAATGCCACCCTATCAAGGAGTTTTGGCTGCAATGGTCGGGAGAGACTAAAGGCCACTGTAATAACGTGCAGGCAATTGTCTGGTCCGCTGCCGCTACTGGTATCGCCTTTGACGTTTGGTTGCTTGTCTTGCCGTTCCCTCAGCTCTTTGCTCTCAACCTCCACTGGAAGAAGAAGATCATGGGCTCTTTGATGTTCAGCGTTGGTGCTTCGTAAGTGACAGAACCGTCTTTTAGTTGGGGCAGGTTACTAACTTTGTGGTAGTGTCATGATTATCAGCTTGATCAGACTCAAGACCATTCCCACATTCACGAGGGCCGAGAACCCAACCAGTACGTTCTGACCTCGATTAAGCAGCACGGATGAACCAACCACTAACACACATATAACAGAGGACATTGCCGATCTTTGCATCTGGTCTGGCGTCGAAATCGACGTCGGCGTCATCTGCCCCTGTCTTCCCAGCATGCGACTGCTGTTTCGCAAGCTGCTCCCCAGCCTCCTCGGGTCAACAAACAAGTACGAGCTCGAGCCCGTGTCGGCCAGCGCCAGCACCGCCATCAACAGGAGTCTTGCCCGCAAGAGCAAGCCCATGTTCAACGAGCCCATAACGATGGACCACAACGGCCTCCACGCGGGCCACGAACACGACGGGTCGTCGATAGGGACCAAGTTTACGCATGATGATGACCACTCGCAGCGGCACGGTGCGAGCTGCGAGAGCGTTACCGAGTTGGTTACTTCTGACTCGGATGAGGATTTCAAGAAGATGGGGTCCAAAGTTTGAAAGTTACCTTATCTACGAATGAAAAGTGCTGTTTTAAGCGGGGTTTTGCTTGGGAGTTTTCTTTTTTCTTTTCTTTTCTTTTTCCTTTTCTTTTCTTTTTCTTTTCTGTCTCTCCTCGAGGATACCAATAATACCTGACTGAACCTGGACAACAGACATGATCTCTCTCTCTCTCTCACACACACACACACACAGAACTTGTTCGCGTCTCTCGTTAGAGGTAGGGAAAAGGCAAAAAAGCTGGGAGTCAACACAGCACTCTTAATGATTTAATTTCCGTGTTACGTTTATTATGGGTTGATGGATGGGATGGGTATAATGGATGGATTTGGAGGGATACCAAGGGGGCTTGAAAAGGGAATTTGAGCGATGGGATGGGATGGATGGGACTTTTAAAAGGGAGATGGAGGATGGGAGGAGATTGGGACTTGGGAGGGAGATACATGCATGGATACCCGCTGCCGCTGGGAGGTGGACAGCACACACATAACACATACGTTACTTGAACTGACTACCTTATGTACCGTCAGATCGTAGATCAAAATGATATAGTGTACGGACGGGGTTACTTACTAGACTCACATGCTGTCTCTATAAATCAAAATCAAAATCGAAAGTTTAAATCAAGGAATGAATGGGTGGGGGCTCAGGACAGACATCATTTGCATGTGGAAGTGCCATGGGAATGGAAATGACACTGCAACCTCCTTGTGGTTACCTCCATGCTCCATGGAGAATTCCGTGAAGGAAGGAAGGAGCAATGCCTCCTTCCTGTTACGGTCTAAGGCGACTAAGACCCCAATAGGCAAGGACTTGTAGTTCGTTCCTTCCCGACCTACAGTTACCAGGCAGCGAGGAAATACCCCGCCCCTTCTGCTGTGTCCTGTCGAGAGTTAAGTAAGTGGCTGCCGAAATAAATTGATTGTATTGAGCTTGTGTGTGGCCCCTGCTATAGACTAAAGTCATCGGAACTGTCGCCGTGTCACCGTGTTACGGAATAGAGCTCACCCGCGGCCTCTGAAGTCCGGTGAAAAGTGATGGAATCCGGACGCTAAGCCGGATGACGAGAGCGGTACATCATATAACGTATTCTACACCTTCCCTCCCTCGCCCTCCGCCAAGGTACCTGCTCCTTCATTCCTATTATCAGCACACACCTCTTCTTTTCTTTTCTTCCCCTAAACCTTGTCCCTTGATCTCGTTCTTCGTGTACTTCGAACGCTACGTTGTACACATCTTCAAGCATTGACACCTACCACTTGTCAACAGTCAGTCGTTCTTGACTTGGAGCTCATTCGCAGAAGAAGAAAGGATTCAGATTTCAGTTACTTAAGCTACCTCTATGAAATGATTATCAATTCGTAAGTAAGATGTAGTCTACAACCTAGTCACTTGGACCAAACCGTCGGGGCCGTTCATCTCACGATAGTTATAGACGCTAACAATCAAGTTTGTGGAAAAAAAAAATAAAAAAATAGGAACAAGCCAAGTCCACTTTAGCTGCCTTGCCTGCCTTCTGCTCGGCCTATAACTTGAATCCCAGCGTCTATAACTATCGTGTGGTGAACGGTTTGTTTTGTAGGTACGTGTTGGGCTCGGACTACATACCTCTAGAGAAAGATGGGACCTGTGAAACTGAAGACAAGATCTATGAAACCGAAGACAAGACCTATGAAACCGAAGACAAAAAGCATTTGAGATACGTAGTAGGAAAGCATCATGAGAAGAACAAAGCTCAACCTGACCGAGTAACCAACCGACAAGAAACAAAACGTTGATAAGGTACCGTAGAACTAATCGAAATGTGTCTAAACCGGAAAACAGAAAAAAATCGCAGACTGAGGACGGACAGAACCGATGAAAACTTTGAACCAGACAGACCCTTCAGACACACACACGAACTCAGTTTCGAAAGGCCGGCAGACTGCAATATTCCAGCAAAGTCAGCTAGTCTTCTCTTTCACCCATTCCTCTTCCATCTTCTCCCACTCCGACTCAACCCTCATCCTCCCTTCCCCCTTTCCCCCTTTCCCCCTTCCTCCTCATCCCCCTCCTAATCTCCAACCTCGCCATTGCCCTCTTATACCCTCCCCTTCTTCAGCGTCGCGAGTTTCTTCTCACAAGCCGACGTCTTCTTCCCCTTCTGAACGCTCTGATGTCTGACCAAAAAGTCGGGCCTCCCCGCCCTGAGCGACGTCCCGCATGCGCGGCACACGATCGGGTCCAGCGACAGTCCGATGCTTTTCGCGTGCTCGGGGTGGGTGGTGATGTAGTGCTTCTTGAGCTCTTTGGAGTGAGCTTCGTACCCGCAGCCGAGAGGGCAGGGTTTTTTGGCGGGATATTTTCTGTTGGAGGAGGAGGAGGACGTGGAGGTGGATGGCGAAGGGGAAGATGCACATGCTGATGGTGAAGGGCTGTAGTTGGTGGGTGATGAGTGTGGTGAAGGATGTGAGAGAAGTGAAGTGGGCGATGGTGGGAATTGAGTGGGTGGTGGGTATTGGGTAATTGATGGCCAGGTACCGACACCGTTCATAGGTGCCGCGGGGACCATCATTGTCTCTGGTGGTGGTATGGCTGTAGTCAGTGTAGTGCTGCTGGCAAGTTGTTGGTTGCATTGAGCGTGGATGAGTGGCTCGTGTTGGATGAACGGCTGGTATTGCACGAATGGCTGTTGGTGAACGAATGACTGTAGGTGAACGAATGACTGTAGGTGAACGAATGACTGTAGGTGAACGAAAGTCGGGTCCGGTCTGTTCTGTTCTTCATGTCCAGGTATGAAAGGTTCCTCTCCACCATACACATATCCCTCCCCCTCCAACTGATCATGATGCTGCTGCAATGGGAATCCCTCACGGGGTGGACCAGCCAACCCATTGGCATGGGAATAAGGCCAGCCCAGCTGGTGTGGACTCTGGGTAGAATCGCTCGTCCTCTAAGTCTCGGAGCTAGGATTGCCATTGCTTTGCATCATGAAAGCTGGGGGGTTGGGGATAGAGGGCATGGTGTTGAAGTCATACACCTGGTCCATATTGAGTTGCGCCTGGTCGTAGATATTGGCATAGTTAGTATCTTGGAGAGCAGCAAGCTCATTGGCTGGCATGGCCATATTCCAAGGTCCAGGCGTCTCCGTGAAGACCCCATGCTGCGCGGCTGCAATGTCGTGCATGGTGTCACCAGGAGGCACGCTCAAGCCTGTGGGGTTCTGTGACACAACCAGCGAGTGTGGCTCCAATCCCGGAGGGGAGAAGTCGACGTCATTGGGGCTTCCGGCAGCGCTGCCGGCGTACCACGACGAGCTCGAATCAGTAGACGGAGTCCACGGTGAGGGGACGACAGATGGAGAACGGGCTGAGCCGCCATCCTCGACAAGACTCCATCCATCGTTGTCCCCGAGATCGTGCGTGGATACCGCTGCAACTTGTTGTCAGATCTTGCATGACATCGTCGTGGTTAGTGTGAGGGGGAGAAGTACCTCCGCCCAAGTCCAACAGGGTCAACCGGGGGTCAATACAAGCAATCATTCCACCCCCGTCTCCAGATGGAACGCTGGCGCTCATGGCGTGAGACCGAGCCGCAATGTGCGGAGGGACTGCGGTGTGAGTGTCGGTTGTTATCATGGTGGTGTGTGATGATGTAGCTTGGCGTATCGTTGATGGTGCTGCCCAGCACAAAGAGAGGTGATGTGAGCATGGGTCAGGAAAGAGAAGAGGGGGAGGGGGAGAACAAACGAGGCCTACTAAGGCGCGAAGCCCTTTTTAATCCACTTTGACCAGACTTGACAAGGATGGCGCCGTGAGTAAAAAGAAACAGGAAGACGTCAACAGAGCTGAGGGGGCTGTTTGGGGCTGTAGGCCTCTCCCGTATGCCTCCGTCTGCCTCCGTCTATCACTAGCAGTGACCCGTCAGGTTTGACCACTTGGAGCCGCTCCAGACGTCTCGAATTTCCAGCGACAAACGGACGATATCTCGTGAGAATTCGAAGAAAAACCGCAAAGAATGCCTTGGCCAAAGAGTGGACAACACACCATCCTCATTCGGTAACCGGCCTGATCGTGATTCGCTTGACACGCCTCGACTTCGCGGGCTTGCAGATGGCGTGCATGAAACTTCGGGCCTCCCGCAGAACGATGGGGCAGATGTCGTCGGTTGTCCCACTGGCATTATTCGTGATCCTCGCTCGTCCAGGACAAATAAACGTGGACTCCAGAGCACCATGTCAACGGCAAATTGACAAGACACCAACGAGTTTGTAGGGCTGCAAACAGCTGTTGGAGACTATGAATGACCATGAAGACGAATAAAAGGAATAAAAGTCATGAGAGATATGAAAACCGTCTTGGTGTTTACGGCGATATTATGGTTTTGGTGGTCTGGCCTGGCTGCAGTCTACGTTAATTTGTCCTGACTTACTGATAGTGCACGGACTGTCCCGCCAAGCTTGCAAGCCACATAACCGTAATCCATCTGCGGCAGTGCATCATCCCGCTTTGTCGTGGATATCCTTGTCCTGTCTGCCTCCGTTCAGATGAAATGATTGGTGCAGACACTAACAAAAACTGGAGAGCCGGGGGCTGGTGGAGGGGCATCGTTGGTGGGGAAGGACGGACGAACATCACTTTCATCCAATGCTCAATTGTTTGATCTCAACCACATTTGGACGCCTTCTTGACGCCTTATCTCGACGACACGTGTTGATGTCCAAACACCAAACACGGCAAAAGGAAGGTCGGGAAGAAAGAAAGAAGATGTCTCAGATGATCATCGTCCGTTATTGCGCTGACTCTGCCAAAGACCATCCACCAAATTATTTCTGCACCAGCAAACGAAAGCCCTGATATCGTCGAAAGACATCCATTGAAGATCCCGTCCCCGAGCCCCAAGGACAACCGCATTTCCCACGCCAGCACTGAAACCGCCTCCCGCTCCCGTTCTGACAACCATGGAAACCATGGAATCCTCAGACATCCAATATGGCACCCCAATCGAGCTGGCACCCAAAATACTCCACCGCTTCTACGAGCCTATCATGCTCCTCGAAGCTCTCGGGGGATCCGTCCGCGAGCAATTGACCGTTCCCTCCCAGTCCATGCGCGTTGACGTCGAGGATCCCAAACAACTCTATCAAGCCTTCGTCTACAAGCTTGCCCATGTCTGTGATCGCGAAAAGGGCGGCAAAACGGTCACGTCTATTATGATCCTCAACACTAGCAATGTGCTGACGGATGAGCCCGAGTTCACCTATGTGTTTGGTGTCAACCAAGCTACGCCTCAGCATCTGGAGCACACAGCTTCGTTTTTGCATACGGTTCTGAAAAAGGTAGCTGTTGCCCCGCCGGTTACCGATACCGAGGGGAGAACAGCGGCGGAGAGGGAGCTGAGACAGACAGTGCTGAGGTTCAATAGGCCGAGGGTGAGGTTCTACCTTCAGTCATTGAGGGATAGGGCGAATGTGTGTTTGAGCCGGTGTCTCGCGGAAGACAAGGAGGAGGATCGTGAGATTGCAAAGGTGTTGGAAGATCTGCTTTACTCAGAGAACTTTAGGGTCACGGACATGACGCCCGAGGCCGAGTGTAAGTCATTCACCACTTCCATGTACCGACATGCCACCATCGAGAGCGACGCCGAGTCGTGATCTACAAGTCCACGGGCCACAAAGCTAACGATCACAGACGACCAAAAATGCAAAACCATCTTTCGCCAACTCGCCAACATCTTCTCCTCCAAACGCCTTAACGACATCCTCCTCGCCCGCGCCGCCGCCGGCCGCTCCGCCATGCAGGGCTACACCAGCATGGCCTGCTGGTCCGACCTCGTGCACACCGCCCTGCGCATCCTCGCCTACCGCGCCTCGGTGCACTACTGTTTCCTCGCTCGGGACAAATGGCCGCAGCTCTTCCAAACCAACCCCCGCATCGTTGCCATTCCTTCCGGTGATCTCCGAGACACGCCCCGACGAAAAAAATCCCTAAAGGCCGAGGGGATTGTGGGGAGGATGACTTCCAACCCAAAACTAATGGCCATCTTCAAACGCTTTGTCGAAGACTTGCAAATCCACAATCTGGACGACAGACTGGTAGAAGCCTATAGAAACACACCCCTAGCCGTGCACTCCGAAGTCCTGCTACACCATTGGCTGCTCGCCGATCACGGGAAAGGCGAAATTAGTCCGACCATGTTCTTCAACTCGTGGCCGTACATCGGCTCAAGCAAGCCCACCTGCAAGCTGTGCAAGTACTACTTTGAAGAATCCCGGTCAGGCGTGGAGCACAGGGCAAGCCACGGGAACTTGTATCCCAAGTGGCGATTACCAGACGTGTACGACTTCCACGGCCCCGATGCAGTCAAGAGGAGGCAGATCATGCTGGACAGGATCCAGGAGCGGGTGAGGAAGGACGTTTTTAACGCCATCAAAAAGAAGAGCCCGCTGAGCTATAAGCACGAAGACTCAAACACTTTGTCGGCCACGATGCACCTAGACGATCGGTGGACGCAAAACCAGACAGACGCCGGGACAGACGCCGGGACGAGGGTAGGCACGGTGGCGGATTGGGCTGAGAATGCGTCTGTTATCGTGCATCGAACTGATGCGGAGCCGGTGCCGGGAATTATGAATGACGTTGACAGCATTGCGTCCCGGGACTCCATGGAGGTTAGTGTTGACGACCTCCGGGGCTATCATCTGCATGAGAAGGTTGACGAGGTTGATATGCGGACTCATACGGGTATGGAGCAGGATGAAGACGATGATGATGATGATGACGATGGGGGAGGGGCGGTTCTCTAATAATTGGAAGGGGATTTGGCTTGGACGCAAGTTCTTAAAGCAGACTGCATTCCTGCTTTCTCTCGTCGATGATCAGACCCATCCAGAAGGAATACTGTTTACATGCTCCATCATACCTTGCCGGCCTTCAACATCTCATACTCAACACTCGCCATGATAAACGGCCCAACGCCAATCAACGAGTTCTCAACCCTCTTGATGCCCGTGTAATACTGTCAACGTCGTCAGCAAATATCATTCACCCATTAACCCTCTTAAGTTTTCTTATGGGAAACTTCATCACAGAGAAAGAACTCACCTCAAAATCCCCCTTCCCATCCAAACTCCCCACCCTAACCGTCCCTTCCCAATTCACCACCTCCTCCCCATTCTCCCCCCTCGTAACCTTCAAAAACTCCCTCACCAACCCTTCATACGCCCTCGTCGCCACCCCCACCAATTCCCCATCATCCAAATACCCCTTCCTCACCCCCTTAAGCAGTCCATAAACATACATCGCACTCCCACTACTCTCCACATAATTCCCCTTCTCCCTCCCCCTTTCCCCACCAAACTCCCCATCCATAACCAACCACCAACCCCCCGTTTTCCGATCTTGCGTCTCCTTCAACGCCTTACCCAATTGCCTCGCCCACTTGACCAGCTTCTCATATCCCTCGTGTTCCGCCGGAAACCAGTCAAGAACGTCGACGAGAGCCATGAGATACCACCCCTGCGCTCTGATCCAAGTCAGTGGGCTCGCTCCCGTTTTGGGATCCGCCCAAACCGCTTTTTTGGACGAGTCATAGCCGTGCTTGATCAGACCCGAGGTTTGGTTCCGGCAGTGCATTTCGACGAGCTCAAACTGCCGTAGGATGTCATGCCAGCTTCTTTGCTCGGCGGCCGAAGAAGTCTGGTTGACAGGAGGGGCAGTAGTAAACAAGGCCGTATAGCCCGCGTAAAACGGCTCAGCCATGAACAACCCATCCAACCACATTTGCTCGGGGTATTTGGGGTCTTTATGCCAGAACCCGCCCTCTTTGTTTCGCTTTTGTTTGTTTACCAACTGATCGAACAAGAAGTCCAGGGCCGCTTTATACTTTTCCCTCGTCAGCGTATCGGATGCAGGCGTACTGATGTACAGGAACAAAATGGACGAGGCAACGCGGATGTTGTCGAGTTGATGGTCTGCGTAGTCCCAAGACACAAACGTGCCGTTAGGGAGAAGGAGGGTGGAGATTTGGGTGGTTATATGGGATAGATATTGGGCGGAGGAGGAGGAGGAATGGGAAGAAGAGACGATGGCCTCGAGAGAGCGGTAAAAAGTTGCTTGATCGTAATAGCGCGTGGCGGGTGAGGAGAGGTTACGGGATATAATGCTGGTGGCCATGAGGGTTGAGTATTTGGGATTGGGTTCTGCGCGGGGGAGGGGCAATGGGGAAGGGGCGGCTAATGCCGTGGCTGCCGTGGCGGCGAGGAGGATGGGAAGGCAGATGAGCCGCGGCATCCTGGCTGACTGTAAGGTTTTGAGCTGGTGAGCTGGTGAGTAAATAGAGCAGCGATGCCGCGACATGTTGCCTATCGGAGGGATTGAGGGAAGAAGTTTATACCGCAAACATCCTGTATAGCTTTAACGGGCGGGGATGTCGGAACCGGCCCACTGGGTGACATTGGCGGGACGGTACAGTCATGATACTGCAGGTGCAATCAACGGACGGGACAGTTAGGTGGTCGTTGGAGGGTGGCAACGGTACGATATCTCGACGTTAAACCCGGATATGAAGTGCGATACGTGGATAAACCCGAGTCTCCTGCAAGCACCGTCCATCCATGATGATCACCCTGCAAAGCGACTTGGGAGCAACAGAGTATATATCACTTGAGAGTTGAGGGGTATAAGCCAGGATTTTGAGTGTTGAACCACTTGTATTTTCCTTCTTCGTGTTCTTCTTCTCCTCCTTCCCTTGTACTTCAACCACCACACCTCAACCCACCACACATCACCCACAACCAATCCCCCCCCCCTTCTCTCAATGCGTCACCAACTACCTCACACTCCCCCTGTGCACCCCCGCCAACCACGTCCTACTCATGAACCCCCTCACCCTCTTCCCCCAAACCATAAACCCGACCAAAGCCAAATTATTAACCAACAACAACCCGCCAAAGACCCCCGCAATCATCACCGCGAAACCCCTTTCCACCACCCAATCCAACAGCTTCAACCCCATCCCAAAACTAACCGCCTGCTTCCCCAAATTCATGGCAATCAACATCTCACTCACATTAGCAGTATAACTATCAATACTATACGCCAGCACAAACGTAAAGTAAAAGTACCCCGAGAACGTAGTCATGGCGCTCCCAGCGAAATACGCGAACCAGTGCAGATTGCGTTCGGCAGCGAACCCGAAAACCATAAGACCGGCCGGGCCGATAAGCATCACGGGGAGCATCACGCCCAGACGCATTTCGGCTTCGCGGACGCCGCCGTTGCGGCGGGTGAGGCGCGCCGCCAACAGGTCCGAGGAGGAGGTGAAGGGAATGGCGAGGATATAGCCGGATAAGGAGCCGAGGGCGATGAGACCCGACGACGTCTGCGACCAGGAGTAAGGCGGGGAAGTGATTTTGAGGGGGAAGATGAAGTTGAAGGTTAGGGCGCCGAGGCCGATGTAGATGCCTGAATGGAGTTAGATTTTTTGTTTGAGAGGTAGGTAGGTACCTAGGGAGAAGGGGGGGGGGGGGGGGGGGGGGGGGGGGGGGGGAGGGGGGGGGGGGGGGGGGGGGGGGGGGGGGGGGACTGACCGTAAGTGGTGATAACCCAGAAGACGTGGGGCACAAGGAAGTAGGTGAAAGAGCGGGCTATCATGAGGAAGAAGTGGCTGTCTTGTTCCCAGACGCCCCAGAACTTGAGCGTTTGGATGAACGTCTTGCGGCGCGGTGGAAGGTCCTCGGAGGGGGAGGAAGTCACTACTACTAGGTCGGATGCCACCACCTCTTTGTCGTTTAGGGAGGAGATGGAACTGCGAGGTGCTTCTTCCGGTGCCGCCTTGCGGTGGTACGTTGTTTCCTCGACGACGAAGAATGCGAGCATGAGTAGTGCTCCGGCAAAGGCGAATTCGACGTAGAAGAAGAGGCGCCATGAGTAGTCGCCGTCGATGAGCATGTAGCCAGCAAACAAGGGGCCAGTTACGCCAACACAGAGGCAAACCGTGTAGATGCCCAGCCGCTTTCCACGTTCGTGTAGGTAGAACATGTCGTTGACGAGCTGGACGGGTAGAGCTTCGCAAACCGATGCACCGAAGCAGTGGATGACACGGCAGGCCATCAGAGAGGCATAGGTCTTGGACCGGGCGCAGCCGATGAGACCACCACAGTACTGTGGCTGTTGTTAGCTTCGGTTTTAGGGAAAGACTCCTTAGTTCTTACCAGAAGCAATGAAGCGAGCATGACTGGTCTTCGGCCGATCTTGTGGTACAGTGGAACCATGAGAAGGGAACCTGGTATCTTCCTTCAGCATTTATGTCTTCAAATGGGATAGAGGGTTGTTCTACCGAATCCATAGGCAAGGTTGGCATAGTTGACAAGATCGCTTGCTGCAGTGGGCGTGACGCCGAACTCTTGGATGTAGATGCCGATGTATACGGACGGTCCCTGCAAAGCCGAGTTACTCAGAAAGGAGTAGAGAGAGCAGACGACGAGGATGAGGATCTTTCGGGTTTGGCTCCACTGAAAGGAAGAGATGGTCAGTTCCAATATCTCCATTATGGATACTAGGTAGTCACGTACCTGAAGGGGATCATTGGGGTCGCTGGCTGGCACTGGAAACAGCGCCTGTCCATAAGCTGTGTCATCGCCCTCTGACCTTCTGTTAGCATGAAGTGTAGCAGCATCACGAGAAGACGGTTACTAACCGGCAACCTGCAAGTTGACAGTGCCGGGAATGTCTCCCTCCTTCGCGTGGCTTCCACGTGGGTTAGTAGGGGTTCAAATCCATCAACGGCAAGGGCCAAGATTTACCTGTGCGCAAGGTGCCTCCCCGTTGTCTTTGCTTGATCAGTTGTCATGATGCCTTTTGCTCTCAGGTATTTCCTTTGCTTCTGGCGCAAGTCGGAAGGTCAAAAGAGAAGATGTCTCAATGGTGGCAGTATTAGTATGTGCTCCACGGATATTGATCTGGCAGTATATCTGCCAAGAATCAAGGGCATCTGAATGGTGTGGCTACTAATGCCGGCAAAGAGGGTGTAAGCCATGCATTGTATAGAACTCCATTGACCAATGTTATAAAGACGGGCTATTTGAGAACTACCCCACGCTGATTGCCCATGGATCGGGAGTTGGTGTCTCCAATCATGGAGGCTCGGGTTGAAGGAGAAGCTGGCTGACAGTCACTGTGACGCTCGGTACCACTCGATGATCTTGGGTGAGGGAGAGGAAACTGATCATGCCATTGAGGATCATGACGCGTCCGTAATGAGTTCACGAAATAAGTGGCAAGGATTTTTCCATGTTGACATGAAAGTGTTTAGACAGCCCGGGACTGACTGTCAAGGAACTGTCTGCCTTCCGAGCTTGATCATGTTTCAGGACGTCCAATGACTCCAATGGTCGAACTGCCGGAGCCAGAAATATTGGCGAGTGCGGGGAAGGCATTGAAAGAACGGTGTTCTAGAAGCGGGCAGCATCGCCTTCGGAGAGCGCGTGACGGTCAATGGCTGCATGTTCACGAATGGACGTCGAGTGTTGAAGAGGGGAAGAGAAAAAGAAGAAAGTTGAGAATTGGGGGACGAATTGACATTGCGCATCAATTGCACATGTACCCGGTGATGTTAAGAGTTGCGCGGCAATTCAGGGTGATGCCTAACAAAAGTACCTCCTGCAAGCCACAGCAAATAGTGGCAAGTGCGATACCGGCAAGGTTGACGCAGATCCTAAGGACCGGAATGGATGGACAGCGCTATATATAGCGGCAGAGAATGGGCATGAGGCGGTTGTTAAGTTGCTTCTCGATACTGGCAAGGTTGACGCAGGTGCTAAGGATAGGGATAAACAGACAGCGCTGCATATAGCGGCAATGAATGGGCATGAGGCGGTTGTTTAGCTACTCCGCCTTGCATCCCAAGAAGCAGGCTTGGAGGACAACTCCACCTCGAGTCAGCCTTTCACAATCTTTCCTCCTGCAAGAATTGATCTTGGTTACTTCCCAATCTTTATTGTTTACTCCCCATTGCTTCCTATCATATTGGGAGTCCCCCTGGTCGTCGTACATATCTGGTTCCACAGAGTCGGCATTCTTGAGTCGACAAAATTCAAACTTGGAGTGGAGTACTGAGTCGTCAACTTGCATTGTTATCCTCATAAGACTAGTGATGGTATCCCCAATACACCGACATAGTTCGTTCGATTCGGTGACTGTTTCCGAGTCTGCGGTTTCCAGCTCATTCTTTTTGATGTAGTTTGCAAATTCACTGTCTGAATCTTCGGAAGAGCTTATATCCATATCATATGGTGGTGTGTTTATGGAAACTCTTATAGGGCTGGCTGAGCCAGCTCTAGGGTTAGGGTTCTGACCGCCATATCTAGAAACACAGCTCCCCACAATCACTATCGGCTACATTTGCGCACCTCTCGAAGGATTGATTGATTAAAGAGATGCGAGAAAAGAACGAGCAAACGCCATTTCTCAACCCGTAACGGGAACATGTCCCAACTTTTCTCTTGTGCGGGGTTTGGATGACTCGGGCAAAAACGCCGCCGTTTCTCGAACCGTTTTCATCACCTTCGCTCTCGCCAAGCCCAGCTGAGGCCATGAAGTGGGCTAGGCATACATTATCCTGGCTGCCTCATCGTCAACCTCCACAAACCCGAAACAGATCCTTGGCTACTTGTTGCAGGAACTTGTAAAGTCACTACATTGCGTAACAGCTAAGTTGCCTTACTGTGACGGCGCGAGGCCTTGGCACGTGCAAAGACTGAGCGTGACACACGTTGAATCGAAGATACTGAATTGAAGAAGCAGAAAGGCATAACTAGGAAGGTGAACCAGAGGGAGAGGTTTTATACCCACGACCCTATGGAGCCACGAGTGCAAGTCCAAGTGGATCCATATAATGTAATGTGCCATGAGCACCCTGACGGCCATGCCGTCACACTTACTACAACGCAATTCCAACTTTATGTTCAGCCTTCCGTCGATTTAGATGGCGTAGTTCTCGTAGAGGTTCTGCGTATCTTATCTCGTAAGTTATTCCCAATTTTTGAGCGCCTCCTCTTCAACGACGTCTTAGTTGCGGCTGATGAACCTAATTGAAGCGGAGCTTCTACTATCGTGGAGGTAATTTCATCTGCCGAAGAATAATTGAACGACGATTCGATTTCTAATGATGAACGTAGTTGTAAATGTTAGCAAACTTAACTATTAGTTCTTGCAGGGAGACGCTACCTTTTGCAAGTTGTAAAGATGCTATATTCTCTATGACAAGAAGAGATTTCGCGTGGGACGAGCCTAAGGCTACTGAATAACCAGACAGCGCTCGCTGATACATCGTTTCAGCCTCCTTTAGCCGGCTCTGAGTCTTATAGAGGCTGCCCAAGTTGTAAACTGTATCGAGAGTCGACGTATGATCCGGTCCGAACGCCTTCTCCTTGCCTTCTAGCGCTCGCTGATACATCGCTTCAGCCTCCTTTAGCCGGCCCTGATCCGAGTAGAGAAGGCCCAAGTTGTTAACTGTATCGAGAGTCGACGTATGATCCGGTCCGAGCGCCTTCTCGTAGCCTTCTAGTGCTCGTTGATACATCGCTTCAGCCTCCTTTAGCCGGCCCTGAGTCAGATAGAGGCTGCCCAAGTTGTTAACTGTATCGAGAGTCGACGTATGATCTGGTCCGAGCGCCTTCTCCTTGCCTTCTAGTGCTCGTTGATACATCGCTTCAGCCTCCTTTAGCCGGCCCTGAGTCTYATAGAGAATGCCTAAGTTGTTAACTATATTGAGAGTCGACGTATGATCCGGTCCGAGCGCCTTCTCGTAGCCTTCTAGTGCCTGCTGATACATCGTTTCAGCCTCCTGTAGCTGGCCCTGGTCCAAGTAGAGGTTGCCCAAGTTGTTAACTGTATCGAAAGTCGACGTATGATCCGGTCCGAACGCCTTCTGCTTGCCTTCTAGCGCTCGTTGATATATCGCTTCAGCCTCCTTTAGCCGGCCCTGATCCGAGTAGAGAAGGCCCAAGTTGGTAACAGTATCGAAAGTCGACATATGATCCGGTCCGAACGCCTTCTCCTTGCCTTCTAGCGCTCGCTGATACATCGCTTCAGCCTCCTGTAGCCGGCCCTGATCCGAGTAGAGAAGGCCCAAGTTGTAAACTGTATCGAGAGTCGACGTATGATCTGGTCCGAGCGCCTTCTCCTTGCCTTCTAGTGCTCGTTGATACATCGCTTGAGCCTCCTTTAGCCGGCCCTGAGTCAGATAGAGGCTGCCCAAGTTGTTAACTATATCGAGAGTCGACATATGATCCGGTCCGAGCGCCTTCTCGTAGCCTTCTAGTGCCTGCTGATACATCGTTTCAGCCTCCTGTAGCTGGCCCTGGTCCAAGTAGAGGTTGCCCAAGTTGTTAACTGTATTGAAAGTCGACGTATGATCCGGTCCGAGCGCCTTCTCGTAGCCTTTTAGTGCTCGCTGATACATCGTTTCAGCCNTCCTGTAGCCGGCCCTGAGTCTTATAGAGGCTGCCCAAGTTGTTAACTGTATCGAGAGTCGACATATGATCTGGTCCGAGCGCCTTCTCCTTGCCTTCTAGTGCTCGTTGATACATCGCTTCAGCCTCCTTTAGCCGGTCCTGAGTCTCATAGAGAATGCCTAAGTTGTTAACTATATTGAGAGTCGACGTATGATCCGGTCCGAGCGCCTTCTCGTAGCCTTCTAGTGCTCGCTGATACATCGTTTCAGCCTCCTGTAGCTGGCCCTGGTCCAAGTAGAGGTTGCCCAAGTTGTTAACTGTATTGAAAGTCGACGTATGATCCGGTCCGAGCGCCTTCTCGTAGCCTTTTAGTGCTCGCTGATACATCGTTTCAGCCTCCTGTAGCCGGCCCTGAGTCTTATAGAGGCKGCCCAAGTTGTTAACTGTATYGARAGTCGACATATGATCTGGTCCGAGCGCCTTCTCCTTGCCTTCTAGTGCTCGTTGATACATCGCTTCAGCCTCCTTTAGCCGGTCCTGAGTCTC
>RAOO01000047.1:0-252133 GCA_009805345.1 Neurospora sp. FGSC 26628
CGGCGGCTCATCCGACCGTGAGCTGTCCCGGCTAGCGGCTCATTACCATGAGCCGTTCGCCGACGGCGGCTCATCCGACCGTGAGCTGTCCCGGCTAGCGGCTCATTACCATGAGCCGTTCGCCGAGTTGTCTCATTCCACGTGACCCTTGCTCCTGTTGGTCCTTATCTAAGTGTGGCTATCTATTGGTCTGAGGGGTTGGTTTGTAACAAAAACTTTTATAACTTGGTGGATAACTTTGTTATTATCTTTTAAAATTAATTATATAATTTAAAAAATTTTGCTTATGATTTGCTTATAATTTGCTTATAAAACAATTAAAATCTTATTAAAATTGAAATAACTACTACGTTGCATCATTCTAACTGCTACGTCGCAAGGCCCACTTTTAATTGGTATAAACTACTAGCTATTCCCGCCTTTTAATTTTAAAATTCTTTTCCTCTTTTCTTTCACTCATCCCATCCTCTCCCTTTGATTCGTTTGCACACCTTTCCATACTCCACATCTCCCTCCACCTTCACCTTTATCACAACCTCTCACCGCGCCTCACCTGCACAATCAACGGAGCGCAGTCCTCCTCTCACTCAAATTCACGCACTGCACTACATACATAGGTACTTGAGAATCATCACTCATACTTGCACGACTGACGTCTGCATTTACAACTGTCTGATGCACATGCATATACATGGCATCGCTTCTTCATGACTAAGACATGAGAAGCTATCAATCAATCAAGATCAGATAAACCCTCGATTGTATAACCGTCAAGTCCTCTCGCGCTCGCAGTCGACTTGAAGGTGACTTCCGTTTGATGGCATCGTACCGGACTCGGAACGTGAACATCAAACAGAAGCAGTTTATATATAGACAGTACTCAATACCCACAACTCATTCATAACACTTGGAGGGTTGCTCAATTGCTCAACTACATACGCAATCCGTCGCTTGACGAGTGACGACATACCACTATTCCATCGCATCAATTCGTCGCATCAAGGGGATTGTTCAACGCATTGCGGTGCCTGCCTGTTGCCGAGACGACATTGATTCATCCCACCTTCAGTTCGGCGCTCTTGCTGTCGGGGTGATCCAGTGAATCGCTCCTGCCCTTGTCAGGACGGCAGCTTCCCACTACAAATAAGACTACTTCCAAAGTAAAAGATGAAGGAGCAACCTAAACAAAACCACAAATCTGAGTGCGGCCTCCACAGAAGGAAGCATTCGCTTTTGTCACCTACCTCGCCTCAAATAATATCCAAGAACCGTGGACGTACCGGGAGTCTTTCTCAGAACGGCATCAAAAAATCTTCAGACGTAAGTCACCCCATCATCGCTTTACTTTCGTTTTCTCCCGAAATCATTACCCTTCACTCTGGCTTGCCCACCCACCAGTGCGGTTCCTTCACTCGGATCGCCATCGCACCCCGCGTGATATTCTGGAGGAATGTACATACTTTTACAATTCCGATGCATGTCCCAATCATCCACCCCATCCTGTCCCTGCTAACTCGTATCAGAAACAGAGAATACGGCGTACACCGAAACTCAAATTGCCATCCGAGGCAGTCAGTGCCCTCCCTACCATTTCATCGACACCGCAAGTGCAGACGCGAGTCCCAGTAGCCGACATGGAGTCTCCCGGCGAGCCTTCTGGCCAAATTCTGGCTTCCCGGGATTCAAACCTGCCTTCAAACGCCACTCCGACACAGCTTCCTTCCCCGGTAACCGATAATGATACCGACAAGGACGTCGAAATGACTCAGCCGACGGTTGAAGCTACTCCCGCGGACGAAAACACAGCTAGTGTCTGGGTTGACTCTGTTAAGGAGGGAGTGAGACAGCTCAAAAAACTTCTCTCCATGACAAAGAAGCGGCCTGACCACGCGCCGAAACCCACTAAGGAAGTAATACAAAGTTATATCAGAAATATGCGCGTCTACCTACTTTGGCTTCAGCACGAAGTAGAGCCAAAGCCTGAGTTCAAGCAAAAGCTTGGCCTCGATAAGGTACTCGCGTTGTATTTGCCCCCCAACTTTCCGGAAACATTGGACAGAATGGCCCCAGACTTGTCGATACTAGCTCAAGAAGTACTGAACAAGTATGAGGCCGAAGAATGGGGCAAGGGCTTTACAGATCACGAAGAAGAAGAAGGACCCGAGGCAGATGATTTGGGTTCCGCCGTTGTTACATCCAGACAAAGCCCTGACCCCCGCTCTTCCACTCACACAGAGGTTATCCAACTTCCCCCCGTCTCCCATCCGATCTGGGGCCTCCGAGGCATCATGCACGGCCTGGCTCGCAAGACAACAACGACAGGTCGAGCTGTTTTGTTTTTGGATCCTCGGTACCATAACGAGAAACGCAAAGCCAAGGTCTTTGGCCACAACGACCACATTCCCGGTGCTTGGTGGCCGTATCAAAAGGCTGCTCTCTTTCATGGAGCTCACGGTGCGCCTCAGGCGGGCATTACCGGCGACCCTAAATTGGGAGCCTACTCCATCGTTGTATCAGCGACCTCAGTTTACCGGGACCTAAACGAGGATAAGGGCACCGAGCTCTGGTACAGCGCGGACAAAAGTACGAAGAATGCCAGTCCTGTGAGAGCCGGAGAAACCAGTAACGCGACAAGAAGTTTGGAGATAGCATTGAAGAACGGCAAGCCAGTGCGGGTATTGCGACACGCAGGAGCCACTTCTGATCCTCGCCGCAGCCCCATCTACCCTACAGTTGGCATTCGATATGATGGGCTCTACAAGGTCGTCGATCAAGGAACCGGCACAAACAAGAACAATGGCGTGTTCAAGCGTTTCAAGCTTGAACGGCTCCCGGACTCAGGGAATGCCGGTGTCTCATGGGAGGAGGTCCAGAGATACCCAACCAGGGAGCAACGGCAGCACTTCGACAAGATCAAGGATGGATACTAGAGGGATCTCAAGCTTGTTTCCTTCCACAGCAGAGCCGGACTTCTCAAGATGCTTCGCCTTCACACCCCACGATTGCAGTCAAAACACACGGCTTATCAGTGGGCTTGATGGCCTCAAGCACATCCCAAAATGTTATGAAATGTACATACCTTTTCACCATCACCTTGTTTTCCTCCCAGCACTTCCGCTATTCCCACTGTCTCTATCACAATCACACAGGCGTCAACCATTTCGATCCAACACAAAAAGAAAACAACCACAAAAACAAGAAGTTACACACCAAAGGGGGGAGAGAGGTTTAAGGACCACGAGGCGTTGCAGCCTCTTCAGCCAGAGGGGGCAAAGAACATGAGGGAATGCGATATGAGTAAGAACGAGATTGACAAGTGCGGCAGTTGGCAAACGGGCAAAATTGGTTAGTAGTAGTACTGTCGAGCAGGATACCAGAGAAGCAACCAGTCTATTTTCTTTTTCAGTTTGAGGCTTTGAGGATGCCCTACCGTCGTTAGGCAGAAGTTGGCTTTCGGATTGTCGGTCACTTTCACATCGCTCTGCTCTTCTGTTCAACCTTTTCGTATATTGCTAGACAGGAAAGTCTTTCATTATACAAATACCACACTCATTTCTGATTATATCCAAGCTGATCGTGCAGTGAAACCGTGCTTAACTCCTCAAGTGACTTTTTTCCAATGCTTTGTGACCTCACACTTGATAAATGTGATTAAAAAATGTTAAAGCTTCGCTTGCAAACCCGCCGTTGTCCCAAGAACCTCTTCCACAATGGCACGGCCAGCTGCTCTGCCAGAGAAGATACATCCTCCCAAAAACGTTCCCTCGAGAGAGTTATACCCATGGACACCACCCCCTCCAAACCCTGCTGCTTCTCCGACCGCGTATAGACCCGGGAACGGAGTGCCATCCGTCCTCATGACATTACTGCCAAGGTTAGTCTCAATACCGCCCAACGTCTTCCTAGTAAGCAGATTCATCCGCACCGCAATCAGCGGACCGTGCTTCTTATCCAACAACTTGTGCGGCGGCGCAACCCGGCTTCTCCGATCAGGCCAGTAATTCCGCGTGCTGTTGATGAGCATCGCCTGCGCGTCCTTGGAGTACGGGTTATCGAACTGGCTGTCTCGGGCCTCAACTTCCTCCTTGATAGCGGCGTAGTCTAGGCGGACACCACCGCCCGTCTTCTCCATGAGCTCGTTCATGCCGGCCACCAGGTCCTCGAGGTTGTCTTTGACGACGAAGTCCTCGCCGTGCTTGACGAAGTTTTGCACGGGGACCGTTCCGTTGGAGCTGAAGACGCGCTGCCGCAGCGTCTGCACGATGCTCTTGTTGGTGATGTCCGGGTTTTGTTCTGATCCCGAGAGTGCAAACTCCCGCGCCGCGATGGTGCGGTTGCAGATGAACCACGAGTAGTCGTAGCCCGTGCTGCAGATGTGCTTGAGCGTCGCCAGCGTGTCGCATCCGGGAAATAGAAAGGGGGGCAGTCTCTTGCCTGTGGCGTCTAGCCAGAGCGACGAGGGGGCAGGCAACACTCGGATGCCGTGACCGGGCCAGATGGGATCCCAGTTCTTTAATCCTTCGGTGTAGTGCCACATCCTGTCCTTGTTGATCACGCTCGCTCCCACGCCCTCGGCGATGTCAATCATCCGCCCGTCCACATGCGCCGGCACGCCCATGACCATGGTCGCCGGCACTTTGGGGCCCAGCCGATCCATCGGCCAATTCTTCTTCACCTTCTCCAGGTTCCCTCCGATTCCTCCGCTAGCAATAATCACCGCCGCGCCACGAATCTCAAACCCCCCCGTCGCCACCCTCGAACTGCTCACCCCCCTCGGTACCGCCCCATCACCTTGATCCTCCAACACCCTCCCCCTCACCCCGACCGTCCGTCCCGTTTCATCAGTCAAAATCTCATCAACACAATGCCTAAACCTCATCTCCACCACTCCCTCCTTCTCCTTCCTCTCAACGGGCTCCCTAAAAACCCTCACCACCTCCGGCCCCGTGCCCCAACTAACATGAAACCTCGGCACGCTATTCCCATGCCCGCCCGCCCCCCTCCCATCCCCGCGTTCCGCCCACCCGACATTCACCAAAAAACCTAATCCCCTCGCCTTCACATAGTCCTCCATCTCGTCCGTGGCAAAATTCACAAACGCCTCCGCCCACCGTCGGGGCCAGTAATCTTCCTTTTCCAGCTTGTCGAATTGTGCACTCGCCAACCAGTCGCGGAGCGCGAGGGCGCGCGAGTCGCGGATACCCATGCGTCGCTGGAAGGAGGAATCGACCATGAAGAGACCACCCAGGGACCAGAAGGCTTGGCCGCCCAAGGAGGAGCGCGGTTCTTGGTCGAGCAGGAGACAGGGGATGTTGGCGCGCGAGAGCTCGAAGGCGGCGACGAGGCCGGAGAGGCCGGTGCCGATTATTATTATGGGGTGTTGTTTGGTTGGGGTTGGGAGGGGGGTTGGACTTGGACCCGGAGAGGAAGAAGGGGTTGAAGAGGACATTGTGATGGGGAGGTTTGGGAGGTCGTCGTGGTGGGAGTGGTGGGAGTGGTTGTCGGTGGAAGCTGGGGGAAAGAAAAGGTGGTGTGGGTATTGCGATTGAGGTCGAGAGTGGACGGTGCGCTGGGCTGTTGATTGTTGCGGACGATCGCTTTTTACTGGTCTGAAGACTGATACCGGATGGCGATGTCTTGCTGCAGTTGGATGTCAGCGGATGAGGTGCGATGGGCTCTCATGTTGGCGGTCACGCGGCCTCTCTCGGGTGCCTCGGTTCAGAGACAGTTGGCGCAACGTGCATTCGGAGAAGCACTTCCCCGCACAAGGGTTTCAGGGTCTGGTTGGGAAGGGAGAGGGGAAGGGAAGGAGCATTGGAGATTCCGACCCTTGATATTGAGTCTGTGTTACTCCTCCGAAAGACTTCCACTTAAACTGTGCTGGTTTTAATTTGAATGGCCCAGGCGATGCTCACCGTCGGAAGCCCGCACCGACTTACACCGGCAAAGGACCCACTGTGAAGTCTCCGAGATCCGGGTCTCCATCCCACGGATCGGCGATGAGTGTGGGCCCCATCCACGGCTCTTACTCCCCCGGATTCGGGGTAGCGTGTACCCGAGATATTAACACCTTGGCAAAATAAACGATATTTGTCCAACACTGAAAGGAGCGGGTCGGTTCAAGATGAGTTGAAAAACGAGTCAATCTGCGGTTGCAGCAGACGGACCCAGTCGGTACACCACCATCGCAGCGAGGCAAGGTAGTGGCACCTTCCGTTGTAGGTCTATATGACACATGGGCAAGGCAGTGTCATTTTACAGCTCTTGCCAACCATCACATATCCTGGAGTTTACGCTTGGAAAGAGCACCCCGCCAAGAAGTAGAAGCCAAGGTGTGTGTATGAGAATTATGAAGGAATATTAATGTGAAATTCCCTGATCACGGTGTCCTCATCAGAATTGACGAAGCAAGCTCATTGTCCTCCACTGCCTTTACTCGACCCCAATCCCACCTCTAAAACACGCTCGCTGAAGTTCCGATATTTCCTCGAACAATCTCTTTTCTTCATCAATATCTTCCCCTTCCTTCGTGCAGCCCATGAGAGAGCCTTCTACTTATAGCAAGGCCTTAACCAATTTCCAATCGAATTATCCGACGCCTCCTCCCACCAGGGACACGAAATCTTATAAGCCTTAATCCCGCCCTCGGGCGCCCAGCATCCGTTACCGCTCACGATGCCCGGATCCGAGCAGTCGGTCTTCTGGTACAGCGTGATCTGGCACTTGGGGTTGAGGTAGGCGTCGCTGATGGTGCGGGCGTCGAACGTCTCGGTGACGTTGCCGGTCCACTGCCGCTTGGACACGGTGCACTCGCCGCAGGCGGCGCCGAAGTTGACCGTGTAGAACTCCCAGTTTTGGGAGTTGAGGTCCATGGGGCAGGTGTCGGAGGTGGAGAGGCGGAAGCCGCCGAGGGTGGGGACGCGCTTGGTGTTGGTTTTGGCCGCCTCGTAGGGAGAAGAGGAGGAGGAGGCAGGCAAGGCGGCGGTGGCGGCGGTGCCGATGGAGAGGGCGGCGGCGAGAGCGCCCGTGAGGAGGGTGGTGAGTTGCATTGTTTGGTTTCTGGTGGTGGTGGTAGTGAGGTGGATTGTAGATTTGGTAGATGAAGGAACCGAGTTAGAAGTAGTCAGAAATGAAGGGGGTTTTGTGAGACATTTGTATCTGTCTAAAAGATCTCCTGGCGTAGGTCCCAAGGATTTGGTGATGTGGACTTCACAAGGATATCGCAGGACCCGGGAAATGAGTGCCTTTATATCCACTTTTCGTATTGCTGGAAGCTTCTCAAAATCAGACAAGGAGCTTTGAAGACGAACATCGTGGCTCCCCACTTGTTTGACTTCCTTGGCCGGGGAAGCTTGGTAGCTGCATTGTCAAAATTAGCATGCTTGGTCAACGTGAAGCACGTCCGATCTCCGACCTTCCGTAGGGCTGAGGAGGCTTGATGACAACCTCACTTGTCGGTGGACGATATCCTACGCTATTGGCTCATGTCAAGTCTTACAAGCTGTCATCCAACTTTTGATCTTTCCTCAGCCTCCGCCATACCACTTGTCACCTGTTGAGTAGGATGGTAGCGGCTTGGCATCCCAGCTGCAAATAACCACCATTCAACTTCAACATCGCTCCATATAAGACGGGGTAAATACCGTCCGAGGCTGAACTGTCAAGTGTCGTGTGTCGAGCCGAATCGAAAGAAGTTAAAGCGATGAGTGGTCGGATGTTCCAGAATACACCACATGTGGTTTGTCTGAGCCGCTGCCATCTTCTTTCTCCTCCAGTCCTCCATTATCCTTAGAGTTAAGTCTTGAACCAATGCCGGTTGCCTCTTCTAATACCCCATCCAGTCAAACACCTTTCCCGGATTCATGACCCATTTGGGATCAACCGAAGCCTTGAGCTGCCTCATAAGCCCAATCGTCTCCTCTCCGAGCTCGTCCACTAAGCACTCCTTCTTCCCAATACCAATCGCATGCTCCCCGCTTACGGTACCCTCCATCTCCAGTGCCCGTGTCATCATATTTTTGACGCACTTGGCGACAGCCTGCTTCTGCTGCGAATTTGTAGGGTCATACATCATGGAGACGTGAAAGTTTCCATCACCCACATGGCCAATCACGCTCGCAAACAAGCCCAGAGATCCGCACTCTCGCTTCGAGATCTCGATGATTTCCGCCAGCCGTGAAATGGGCACGGCCACGTCCGTAGACCAAATCTCGGTGCCCTTGGGCCGAGTGTTTACCATGGTGAAAAGGGCTTCCTTGCGCGCGGACCAGAGGTCCAGCTCATCCTGCTTCGTCTTGGCAAAGTGGAACTTGCTGTCTGTCAAGGGTTTGACGATGTCGCCTACGCGGGACACATCGCTCTTGATGGCGTCCTTGGTGGTCCCGCTGAACTTGAGGAACAAGGTAGGTTTCTCGTCCCATACACGCTTGCGAACTGCGTCGCTTCCGTGGGTGTTGAGCAATTTCATCTGCTCGTCATCCATGAGCTCCAAGGCAGCAAGCTGGATGCCGGAGCGAATCAACTTGGAAGCGGCGGCTGCGGCAGAGTGGATGGTGGGGAAAGCAACAACGGCGACGCTGGTTTCCTTGGGGATGGGAGCGAGCTTCAGGGTGACCTCGGTTACCATTCCCAGAGTACCTTCGGCGCCGACAAACAGAGAAGTCAGGTTGTAGCCAGCCGAGGTCTTGCGAGGACGCCGACGAGTCTTGATAATGCGGCCATCCGGGAGGACAACGGTCAGGTTGAGCACCCAGTCTTTCATAGTCCCGTAGCGCATGGCGTTGGTGCCGGAACAATTGGTTGAGACCATTCCACCAACTGTTGCAGTGGGTGAGGGATCCAAAGGCACGAAGAGCCCTGTATAGGCGATCTGGTTGTTGAGATCAACCCAATTAACGCCAGACTGAACGACCACATCCATGTCATCTGGGTGGAAGGCGATGACTTTGTCCATGTAGGTGAAGTCGATGCAGAGGCCGGAATATGGCTGGGAGAAGTTGCCCTCGACGCTAGAACCAGCGCCAAAGGGGACCATGGGGACATTGCGAGCACTGCATATCCGGGCGATGGCAGATACGTGGTCAGTTGTGCGTGGATAAACGACCGCAACGGCACGCCCGGGTGAGTTGGATGTCGACCAGTCCGAATGGCCGTGGTGTTGGAGAACATGGGTATCGTAGGTGACGGCGTCTTGTCCCAGTATCTGAGCAATCTCTTTTGCAGCTTCAAGCATTTCTTTGTGGCTTGCGTAGGTCGGCTTTGCCAGTGAACGCTCTTCCTTCTTCGAGTCCTTCAAGACAACAATGACCATGGCCGATAACGCAATGATGATCCAGCCTTGTCTGGAAATCAGGCGTAGCGGATTCCTGGAATTTTCCCGTCCAGCCCTCTGGTGAATATTCGTAGGCCGCTGTGATGCCCATCGTGTCGACTGATATGCCTGGGGAGCAAAGGTTGGCCGATATAGACGCTGTACTGGGGAAATCAGGTTTCGGGAATGGGAAGTGAGAGTGAGCCGTGCTCGCGGAAAGCCAAGCACTTGACGTGTCGCCATCTTTGGGTAAAACGAATGGAGAGATGGTGTCTCGGACTGCGGAAGCGGAGAAGCCCTCGGGGCGGGGGGCCGTGTTGGCGTCGTCGGCGGTTCCACATGACCCCCTTAGGGCGGGAATCGAAATCCGGGGTTGTACTCGCCAACGTCGCAAAGAAGGCTTGTACATATGGGCATTCTCAAACAGTTGGTATATAGTCTCATCTCGGCCGGCAGGAGAAGAAGCGAAGCGAGAATGGAAGGTCCAGTTGTGAAAAACAAGACAGCTGCAAGAACAAAGTGGAGAGGATCGTCCACATAAGAAGAATGATGACAAGGGGAGAAAGTAAGTCTCAATTGGCCACGCCGGGGAAGTCAATTTGTACCTTTTGCTTCTACCAGTCGCTCCTTCGCTTCGATGATGTGATGGGAGTCAAAGATATCCGTTTGACGGAAAGAAGACAGGAGGTTAGAGTGGGGCACATGCCCCAAAAACACTTGTACATATGCAAGGGGCAGGCAGCGCTCAAGCGTAACAAGCATACAGTAAATCGGAGAAACCCGTCTTCAACAAGTCAACCGAAGACTCCCGTCTATGGCCTTTTCAATCATGACTTGGGGATAGGAAGTTGTTGTTCATATGTGAATGCCATGAAATGGACTGGTGGAAGGGCGATCAGGGTTTCATACTTGGTGCGACATGGCACTCTTGGCGCAGGCCTTACACTAACAAAGGGGCCTAGCGTTACAGCTTGGACGGCACCGTTACGGCCAAGATGCGGAGTGGTGCGCATGTCATGCATGGATAAATTGAATGAAGATTGGGACGCGACCCTTTCAGTCTCATCTCTGCAACTTTTCGACATGGATAGACCTCTCTATGGACAATATCACCCGGCCGTGGGCGTGCCCGCCGTGATACGCAAGGCGATCGGCTGAAATCCACAGCACTTGAGAGCCAGTAAGCCCCATCCGCGACTGCCGATCCACTGAATCGCGTACCTGAATTTCCAGTTCATGATGGGAACCGGAATACTGTAAGATTAATTCCCACTCGTGCCACTCGACTCGTCACACGCACACATTGCACTGCCCACTCCTGCTCGCCGGCTTCAGCTATCTTATCGCGTGGAAACTGAAGCACTCGGACCACCAAGGTTCTACAAGAAGGACAAGGGCAGGCCGGCCTTCATCGATGGCAACCGAGAACCCCTTCCGCCGCGTCATCGTGTGTGGTACCCACTCTCCCGATTTCAATGTCTCCAACTGAAACCGTCTCCAGATTCTCTTCTTGTTCTTTTCTTCACTTTTAATTTTTATTCCGCACACCATAGGGCGTCGTTCCTTGTAGTTCTAGACCCCCATCACGTCGGTCTGATACCAGCCTTTCGTTAAACCATATTTCATTTGGGCTTATCGTTTCTTTTTTGCCCTTACAATCTCTTGGATTTCGCATTGTGTATATTGGAACCGACGAGGACATATTAGAACTCGGAATATCTTGGCGAAATCGGATATCGAGCTGAGCGGCGGACCGACCACTACTAATTAATCATGACGACAATATCATCGCCAAGAGGAGCAACATGGCTCACAGCTGTCTTTGCCGCCGCAGCTTGCTTGCTGCCGGCAGCAAATGCCCAAGGCTACGCAGTCGATACCCCAGGTACTGCGGCCACTTGAGCACTTCAACCTATTGCAGACGCAACTAACAGCCCCCCTTTCAGATAACATCCGTGCCTCCGCAAAAACTCTAGCATTCGATATGATGAAATTTTACAACGGCAACCAGTCGGGCGAAATCCCAGGTATTCTGCCCGGACCGCCCTCCGACGGCAAGGGCGACTATTACTGGTGGGAAGGCGGCGCCCTGATGGGCACCATGATTGACTACTGGCACTTGACGGGCGACACCACCTATAACGATGTCATCACCCAGGGTATTCTTCACCAAGTCGGCGATAATCGCGACTTTCAACCCTTGAACTTCACGGCCTCGCTTGGCAACGACGACCAAGGGTTTTGGGGCATGACCGCCATGCTCGCCGCCGAGAACAAGTTTCCCAACCCGCCCGCTGACCAGCCCCAATGGCTTGCCCTTGCTCAGGCCGTCTGGGCCACCCAGGCCGCGCCTGACCGCCACGACGATACTTGTAACGGTGGTTTGAGATGGCAGATCCCTCCCACAAACAATGGCTACGACTACAAGAATACCATTGCCAACGCTATGTACGTATACATGCCACAACAAATTTCCGAGCTGCCCAGCTAACCAAACCCCCTAGCTTCTTCAACATGGGCGCCCGTCTCGCCCGCTACACCCACAACGAAACCTACGCCACTTGGGCCACCAAGCAATTCCAATGGATCTGGGACGTCAACTACGTCGACCACGAGTCCTGGAAAGTCTACGATGGCGGGCACGTCGAGCACAACTGCACGGACATCAACAAGGCGCAGTTCAGCTACAGCGCCGCCATACTCGCCCAGGGCGCCGCCTTCATGTACAACTACACGGACGGCGACGCCGCCCAGCAAGACATTTGGAAAACCCGCGTCCAGAAACTCACCGAAGGTCTTTTCCGCGATTTCTTCCCCAAAGACGTCGCCTTCGAAATCGCCTGCGAGAGCCGTCACGGCGCCTGCACGCCCGACATGTTATCTTTCAAGGGGTACGTGCACCGCTGGATGGCGACGGTCACGCAGGTGGCGCCCTTTATGCGGGATACCATCCTCCCCGTCCTCAAAACCTCAGCGGAAGCGGCAGCAAAGCAGTGCACCGGCGGAGCCACGGGGCGAGTGTGCGGCTTCTACTGGTCGGAAGGTGCCTTTGTCGATCCCGCCGTGGACAAGACTACCGGTGCGGGAGAGGCTATGGATGTTCTCGCGGCTGTGTCGAGTCTGCTTATTGATGAAGCCGATGTGCCGGTGACGAATAAGACGGGTGGTATCAGTAAGGGAGATCCGAATGCGGGACAGGGAAGTCGGCGTGCTGTCGAGCCGGCGAAGCCGATTACTACTGCGGATAAGGCTGGGGCTGCTATTTGCACGATATTGTTGCTGGCGGGAGGGATTGCGATTTGGGTGTTTATGAATTTGGGAGATTGAGGTGATGATTTGATGAATGAGGATGGAGATTTGAGAGGGGGGTGTATCTGCAGTTATGTTCATGATTTTGTATACTTGCATCTTTTGGGTTCTTTTGTAAGAGACGGGTAGATGTTGGGTTCTCCTTGTATATTTTGATACCAGCACCATATATGTGACACTACGCTGTCACGGGTTAAGATGAGGCTTCTGTGTCGTCGTCTTTCCTTTGTCCTTGGCATTTAACGAGAGTACGGTCAAAATAAGCTTACTTTGTTAGCGCTGGCCAAGCCAAGTCTTTAAGCATCACCAAATGGTCACCCATTCAACAATGGAACCCGAGATTTCGCATGACGGCCCGTGGAGGTGAGGGGAGGGTGCCTTTTTCACCTATCCCCAAAGCGCCCCGCGGGTGGAGAGTGGGGATGGGTCACCTAGAAAGCCACCCTATCTCCACGGGTACGCCAGATCCCGTAGTGTTGTGCAAATTTTATGCATTGATCGGCAACGGCTTCCAATTCCCGAGTCGAATCTCTACAGTAATGTGCCCTGTAAATGCAAACAAATGTGGCAGGCCATTGCATTAAGTGGGCATTTGCACTTAGGGGTACCGGTGCACAGACCCCATACCAGGCTATTGCCCATTGACCCCCCGAGAAGAAGTAACCTTTGCCGAGAGCCAGAGATCCTCTCTCCCAGCAAAGGCGCGCCCCTGTAAATGCAAAATTAGGCATAACCGGTTTGCACTTAGCAGTTAGCAGGCCTTGCCATAGTAAAAATGGCTTGCATTAATTGGGCATTTGCATTGAATGGGCATTGCATTTACAGGGCACATTAACTGTATTGTGCATTCGGCGGTTCCGTCATAAACCCCACGCAGAAAAGCTACAGATACGAATCATGAAGAGAGACCGTTGAGTTCGATCCGATTATGCGTAGTAGCGCGTGGCAATATTGAACTGCTCGGTAGACTTATCCGTTTCGTTACATCGAACGCAGTCCTACATACCCCTCCCTCTCCGGCTGCCGACCTCAACAAGCTCAGCTCAGCAAGAAGAAAACCCGGTTACTAGTGACCGAGAATGTTAGAGGTGTTGTGCATCCTACGAACGATATCGCCGAAGTCGAAGGCTAGGGAAGAAGAGGCACGCTTTGTTGCAACGTCTTTTTACATCGAATGGAAGGTGCCAAGCCAAGGTGGTTGCTGCTTGCCCCTACTTATTGTGTTTCCTGGGATATGACGGATAACTCGAAAATCGACTGCACCTTCCCCGTTTACCTACCTAGATAGGAGGCATACCGGCAGGTGCTAAGGTATTGATCACCTTGACCGCCTCCCGTCATAACTGAAGACCGGCCCAAGCGAACCGACCTCGGCTGTGTCGTGGCTCATGGCAAAGCGGAGCCGACTTATGTCTAGTTCCACTGTCGATCACCACGCTACTGTATTTGTTCAACGGCAGAAAGGCCACCGGCAAGATATGCAGCAGTTTTATTATACTTTGACTTTATGCTCAGATCGGCTGTTCCCATTCCCGAACCACCAACAAGTGTTTGGACAGGTGGGATAGGTACGTAGCCAAAGAGTTCAAAACTCGCTTCACTGGCTGGACAGGACGAGCGGGAATCCGGCGTAGGGCATCATAGACTAACACTATAGTGTATGAGTGAGGGTGGGTTCCGACCTGGAATCTCCGATCGAGTTCTGTAGGCACCTCAAGTGGACGACACGACCAGTGGCACTTCATTGACCGAATGAACGATTTTAGCTGGCCGCGTACACTACTTCGTAGTGGTGGAATTTTTATGCACAATCCGCAACGGCTCTTCCCATTCCCGAACCCAAATTTATACTTCACTGCCGCTATGACGAATCCGCCGTTATGAAACAGGAACCATGAACCAAGTTATGAAAAAGACGGTGGCCGATTGGGACTCGAACTTCCGCGCTATTCTAGAACGCTAGAGTTGTATATCCATTCGAGGGGCTGTCATGCCCAGTGGGTATATATATAACTCTGGGATAACCCCATCTAGTGTAGACCTGGAACTACCAGACACCAGTCCTCCTTGAATACTCACCTCTTGTTGCCGCGTTTCACCCAGTGCTGCAGTTCATAGAGATGATGGATCTCTTGCACCTCCTCCCACTGGAAGTACTACCCAGTCCCACCAGTCTAACGGGGATTGTCCTCATCGGCGTAAGTACTACCTACCTACCTACCTACCTACCTACCTACCTACCTATCCTCAACTCATCGTCCCGTCTAACAAGGAACCTAACTAACATCTTTCCCTTGTAGACCACCCTCGTCGTATCCTCCATCCTCCTCTCCGCCATCTACAACCTCACCCTCCACCCCCTCGCCTCCTTCCCGGGCCCCCTCCTCCACCGCGCCTCTTTGTTTCCGTACCTCTACCGCCAACTAACCGGCAAGCTCCCCTACTCCGTCCTCGACTTCCACGCGCGTTACGGGCCCGTGGTCCGCATCTCGCCCAACTCCCTCTCCTTCGCCGACCCGCAAGCCTGGAAGGACATTTACGGCCATCGCTCCCCGGGCCAGGAAGAGTTCGCCAAGCCGAATGTGTTTTACAGGACAAAGGGCATCCCGCCGAACCTTCTGAGTGAGACGAGAGAGAATCATGGCGTGCTGAGGAAATTGATGGCGCATGGGTTCAGTGAACGGAGCATGAGGGCGCAGGAGGGGATTATTGGGGGGTATGTGAATGCTTTGATTAAGGGGTTGAGGGGGCATTGTTTTGGTGAGGACGAGAAGAAGAAGGAAGGAGTGGTGTCGGAAAAGGATGAAAAAGCGACCAGTACCGCTCGACATGGTAAGCTGGTACAACTGGACCACCTTCGACGTCATCGGCGACCTGGCCTTTGGCGAGCCATTTGGATGTCTGGAGAAGGCCGAGTACGACTCGTGGGTGGACGCGGTTGGGAAGAGTGTGCGGTTCGGCAGCGTCTTGCAGGCTATCAGGGCTTTGGGTTTGGAGGACGTGGTGCATCCGATCATTCAGAAATTGAGCAACAAGGCCAGACAGTTCCATCAGAAACGGACGATGGATAAGCTGCAGAGGAGGGTGAATCTGACAAAGGAGAGACCGGACTTTTTGGAGGGGATGTTGCAGAAGAGGGAGGAGTGGGTGAGTCTACCTCTTTTCTTTGGTTCAGTTGTCTGCCAGTGTCTCCTTGTGGAACAGACACGTACGGTGGTGTGGTGATTGATGCTGACAAGTGACTAGGGCATGGACATGGAACGACTCGCAGCCAACGCAAGTCTCTTGATCATCGCCGGTTCGGAAACAACTGCGACGCTCTTGTCTGGCGCAACGTATTTGCTGCTTAAGCATCCCGAGGCAATGAAGAAGATGACTGAGGAAGTTCGGTCGACGTTCAAATCGGAGGAAGAAATCACCCTTTCGTCGGTGGGCAGCCTCGAGTACATGCTGGCTTGCTTGAACGAGGCCATGCGTCTCTATCCGCCTGTGCCCATCGGCATGCCCCGCGTTGTTCCCAAGGGCGGTGCAAAGGTTGCGGGCACATTCGTTCCAGAGGGTGTAAGTTTCCACTTCCTTCAAGAAGAGCTTTTTGTTATGGCGTTCTTGGGCTGACCATTCTTGCTTTCCGTCGACAAAGACCGTTGTTGCTGTATGGCAATGGGCCACAAACCACAACGAGCAGCATTTCGTCGAAGCTTTCGAATATCACCCCGAGCGTTGGATGCATGATCCCCGGTTTGCCACCGACAGGTTGGATGCGGTACAACCCTTTAATGTTGGACCTAGGAACTGTCTTGGTCGGAAGTGAGTGAAGAAATTTCCTTTGGTGTTTCGGCATCTTTATTCTCCTCCTCCTTGTTTCTTTGGCTGACAAATTACCCTCCTCTATCACAGCCTCGCGATCGCGGAGATGAGGCTCATCCTTGCCAAAGTCGCTTACAACTTCGACATGCAGCTCGCAAACCCTGGCAAGGACTGGTTGGATCAACAGATCTTTACCTTGTGGGATAAACCCGCGCTTCCGGTCTGTTTGACTCCGGTGGAGAGGAACGGTGCATAGCTTTAAGGCAGTCATACGGTACCTTGAGGGTTTCAAAGTAATGGAACAGACCGAATGGTTGACTGATATGAGTGCGACTGGGAAACTGGTCCTGATTCGGAACGTCAGCCATGGTCTCACTCATGTTTTCTTCAACTAACGTGTACGCTAGGAGAGGAAAAGAAGTGTTCTGGATGGAAGGAATCAAGAAAGTCGACATTAATGTAATGCCTCTTTATCTAGGGCAAAAGATTTCGTTAATTAAATTGTATGTGCGCAAAAAGCCCTTCAGCATGAAGACATTGCCGATGTGACAATGTTCTCTGTTTACTTGCCAAGCTTCTCCCTGAGAGTTCTACCCACAAATACTCCACGACTTGGTTTGGTTGACTGACGCTTACTGTCTAGCTGGTTGGTGTGAGTAGCCCCAGCATGCAGACCGTAAATATTCGAACGTGACTAGAAACTGATCAGTACCTGGCTGCGAGGATGAAGCGGTGGGGAGATCGGTGGTAGCAGTCAAGACTTGTATCTGTAATATTGCATCGGTTGTAGACCTGTCCTCATGGCGTCCAGCGACCAAGCAACGTCCAACGGGCCAGGCACCGTCTTTGTCGTCGGTATCCTGTTTCGGTTCTCATGTCATGACAAGCACTAATCAGCATGAACACGCCCGCAGGACGAAGCTCAAAGAAGACACCACCATGGAAACTCATTGCCAAGCAACTTGTGTGAACCCACTGATTGATCCAAATACCAATCATCATTACGATGTTATCCTCCAGTCTTAATCCCCTAGCATAGACGCCTTGTAACCGTTTCCCTCACTACCCATACATAACCTAAGCACCAATACCGGCCAGTTCACTCTTGTGCTTCCCCGCAACCGGATAGACGGTACCATCGCTGATATTCTTCAAATCCGGGTGTCCGTGAACTATTCCCTTGTGGTGTACGATCTTGGCCTTGGTGTTATTATGTAACTTCCTTAAATCGTCTAGTATGTAGAACACATCGGATGAGGATCTTGCATACGATCATCGTCAAACGGGGCGTTCGGCATCCTTCGGCGCGCCCTCGGTTGATTTGCAGGACGTGCCAGCTAGTCCTAATTGAGAAGGTTGATGCTACCCCTGACTGTGAATAGCATGGCACTTTAGCATTTCCACCACTGGCACCTCCAAAAATGGCTCCTTGGCTACCCTGGCATGATGTTTAGCAGCGTCGCATAGTGATCATCTTGTAGATTTGCCAAGAGAGTAAGGTGTCTTTCGACAGAACAGATTACATATTGATAAGCAGGACGTGCCAGCTAGTCCTAATTGAGAAGGTTGATGCTACTCCTGACTGTGAATAGCATCACACTTTCCTCTTAGCGACCTTCAGAAACGGCTTCCTCGTCCAAGCGCTTGAGACCCTCGGGCTAGGATACTTGGGGATGCTTGTGGAGGTTGTGGTAGTAATCGGTCGAGGCTCATACAATAGGGTATGTTTGGCCGGGCTGGGAGAGATCGATATCGGGATGGTCGAGTTTGTCGTGCCCCGTAGGATACCTACTTATACTCCTGTATTCCCCCCCCCCCCATAATCTCTTCCCCTAGACAGGCTATCCAGACAACTTCAAATCAATCTCAGTCTCGACACACATCACCATGATCTCCAACGTCCTCACCGTTGCCACTCTGGCCGGCGCAGCCATGGCTGCTTGCCCACTCTCTGTCCAGATTGTTGGTGCAGACCACCACGTCGCCCAAGTCTCCGTCACCAACACGGGAGCCGAGCCCATCACAGTCTTCAAGGGCAACACGGTGCTCAGTGAACACGCTACCAAGGATCTCCTCGTGACTGATGGCTGTAAGCAAAGCCCCCGTCCCCCTCCCCTTAGCATTGTCCCAACGCATCATGGCTGACATGTCCATAAGCCGGCAAGGCACTTCCCTTCGAGGGCGCCTACGTCAACTACAAGCGTAGCGGCGTCTCTCCTGACATGTTCCAGACCCTCCAGCCCGGCGAGTCCGTCACGGCCTCCGTCAACGCCGCCAGGACCTACAGGCTCTCCGGCGTCAAGAGCGCCAACATCTCCGCCCTCCAGGGTTTCAAATACGTCACGGGAACGACCGCGCCTGACTCGCTCAAGGACCTCTCCTTCTGCGAGGCCAGCTCGGACTCCTACACCATCACGCCCGACCAGAGCAAAGCCGCCGAGTAAGCCCACCCACCCACCTGTCAGTCACTCATGAAGCCCCGTCCCCGGCTAACATAGTCCCACTCCCCAAAAGTGACCACATCTCCAAGCGCCTAGCAGGAGCCCCCTCCTCCCGCATCGCCAGGCGCTCCGTCACCTACCACTCCTGCTCCACCGCGCAGACCAACTCCCTCAAGACCAGTGTCTCCGACGCCATCTCCATGGCCGGCGCCGCCTACACGGCCGCCGGCTCGGCGGCGGACTACTTCACCACCTGGTTCCGGTCCACCTCCCAGGAGTCCAAGGTGCGCTCCATCTACAACGACGTCAAGAACGTCCAGACCACCTCGCCCGCCATCTCCTGCACCGACACCTACGGCGACTGCTCCGACGGCAGCGCCCTGCTGTACACCATCCCCAGCGCCAACACCATCGTGCCCTGCCCCAACAACGGCTTCTGGGGCTTCCCCGAGTTCGCCAGTACCTGCGCCGACGACGACTATGACAGGGCTGGCAGCATCCTGCACGAGATGACGCACCTGTACGGCACGGATGACTATGCGTACGGCCAGGCGGCTGCGAAGCAGCTCTCGGCTACGCAGGCGTCGGCGAATGCTGATAGTTATGAGATCTATGCTGGGAGTGTGCGTCTTGGTGGGTGCAGCTCCTAGAAGAGGATGGGTGGCGGGGATGTGACAGATTTTGGTGACAGATTCCATGACGATCATGATAATTTATGACCATGGCTCCGATAGTCCGTGGTTCGATGATGTAGTACGAGATAGACGAATATGAACTGCTTCCTCCGAGTGGCCCGAATGTCGGTGGCCAGTCCCTCACCGTCGATTCGTTCGTTCAGTCTCGATGAATCGCATGATTTGCATCGATAGCAAGTGGGTGTTGCAGCCGAACCTAGCAAGATAGTTGATGATGTCGAAGTGATATTCGAAGTATAGCCCCAGCCAGGAAAGCAATCCCGGTCACGAGTTGCTGCAGACCACCATGTCATAGAAGACTTGCCGATAGAGGCGAACATATCGTTGGCCTAGGGCCTGTTGCACCCATGCGCGGGGCCGGCGCCAGGACTTGGTTCCAGGGCAGACCTCATCGTCCATCTCCGAGTTTGTTGTGGACGACGGGGCAGACCTGGGGGTTCGTGGTGGCGCCAGTCATTGTGATGTTGGTGTTTTGTTTATTGGAGAAATGGGCTGGTGTGCGATGGTATCTGGAGACTTATTGGTTGAGTTGACTGTGCTTTCAGTTGGGAGGCGGGGACAGAGATCCAAGTACCTAGCTAGGCCCGTTGTTAGTGGAGCTGGCTTCTGGCTCCGGACCAATGAATCGTCGTACATTTGATAAGCTGCCCTTTGGCCGTTTCATTCAGCCTGCTGTGCCTCCCGTCACATTAGCAAGATCGTCCCCCAAAGTAAAAATGCTTGGAGTGCCTTCGACGAATATCATCCAAGATATCGCTACCATCTTACGTAGAGAGAGGGGGCCAATGAAGTTATTAATGCAGCGAACTTTGGACGACGACAGCAAGAACACCGCCTCAGCGTCAGCACCTGACAAAGTCAATCGATACTCGACAAGGCATTATCTGTCCAGTATTTGATGCCGACTATATTGGACGGCTCGCTCATTCACAGCTCAAGGTGTTTGGGTGCGGTCAATCTGCTCGTCCCCGCCATTAACAGTTGGGGCTACCGCAATGGTTGCAACCTGCAACCTCCGACCTCCATCAGCAACAACATCAGCAATGAGCCAACCAGCCGGCAAAAGGAATGACCACCAGCTAAAGAGACAAAGGCTAAAGTGACAAAGCGATCGGAACCACTGGCAGGCAGGTCGTCGTGAAGTGGACATGTCTTGCCATTTTTTATTTATTTTTTGAAACCATCCGATCGTACTCCTCCTCGCTTCTAACAGTGCCTTTGACTATCTACCAAGTAATATCGGCCAAGTTGGCAACCTCGAGCATCGGATAAAGACGATTGTCGCGGTCTGTCTGGACGGCAAACGGCGAGCTAACGTGCCAATGCGACCGACCACATGGCAGATGAACGGTGGGACGGAAGGTGCGAGTTCAGACCAAAATACCACATTCATTCCCGTCGGCCGATTTCATCCCAACGTTGTCAGCTTATGAGCTTATTTCAACCTCAGCCGAGCCATGGATGGATGGATGGTGTTGTGTAAGTAGGTAACAATAGCCACAAGAAATCTCGTTCAGAAGCGAAGTCGTCTTTTCCTTTTTCGAAGACTGAACTTCAGCTGTATATATTTTTCTGCCGGATTCAGTTGGCTTGAGCAATTAGGCTTGAACTTGGGTACCTCTAGGTTTAACCGTAATATATGAGGTGGGGAGGAAACCAGGAAAGACAAGACAGCCTTGTTGTCTCCCTGCTTTGCAAAGTGAAGGTTGCCTTACTTTGACCAGTTATTCTTCTCTCTCTCTCTCTTTATGTCTCTCAAAATGAGACCGAGACACCCGACCCCAGAAGCTTCCAACTTCGCGTGTGTCAATATAATGACTACTACCATTTACGTATCTACTTTATTCAACACGTTGAGTTTTTTTTTTTCTTCTTTTTTTTTGCTTCTTTTTTTTTCTTTTTTTTCACACGTGACCCGGCAAATACCAGAAGGTTCAAAGGTTCAGAGGTTTCAGAGGGACTGTTCCAAACATGTCCGGGAACATGGTTGTTGTGAGACTGAAACTCTGCTGAAACTCTGAAACAAAAGGGCTGGATTAACCAACCTTCTTCTAGAAGAAGTGGAAGAAAAGCCACGAGTACCTAGGTAGGTACCTAACGACATGACGTGATGCAGTGGACACGGCAGACTATGTCTGATAATGAAAATTTCGCCATTCAGAACACGATATTAGTGAGATTTGAGCAAAGGGTTCATTACAGGTAAGGTATGTAAACTGCAGTCGAGTCTAGTCAACGTCGGCTTCAAACTCACGAGATCCTCACGCGAGGCTCACGAGATTTCGTGTCTTGAGTTAATAATAAGGATACGGTATTATAATTGCTGTGGCTTTGGTAGTCATAAAGATGTGAGGAGTTGGTAGTTCCCCGATAGTTCCTTGTGGATTGTGTGTATGGAGGCGAAAAGAAAAAAGGTAGAATAAAAATTGTAATACGTATATATACTATGCGGTTGGGAATTATATAATCAAGCAGCCATTACGCCGTTATCCAGAAAAAATATTGACACCCGACGGACATACGATTGACTGTGTGCGACCGACCAGCCTTGTTGTATGTACATGGCGTTGCTTGCGTGGCCTTCACTGACTCTCATGTGCTTTCAACAACAGACATTTGCCATTTCTTCTAATGCGACTTTCAAACCGTCAAGTGTGCGTGTGTTTGCGTTTGCGTTTGGGGGGGTATCTTCCTTTCACCAACTTGTTCCCTCTCAGATATGACTACAGCTTGTTTGTTTTCTTTTTTGTGCTTTTCTTTGTTTCGTCTAAAAAAAAGACTTAGAGGAGCAAGCTAGCAGTTCCGAGGACGGCAGCCATCAGGACACCGGTGGCGGCGCCCTTGGAGACGGCGCCGTTCTCCTTGATGGGGCCGGCGACGGTGGTCTTGGGGCAGATGTCAGTGCCCTCAAGAGCAGACTGCTTGACCCAGACCTTGGGCTCGCCGGCGCCCATGTAGGCGGTGATCTGGCCGAGGCCGTCGGCGGTGGTGGTGGCGCAGCTGAGGACCTCGACGACCTTGTCCGAGTCGCGGAAGCCGCCGGGGATGGGCAGCTCGTAGCTGTCGCCCTTGGAGGACTTGTTGGTGACGCAGAACACGACCGAGTTCTCGGCGGGGCCCTTGGACTGGCAGAAGTGGTTGGTGTCGGCGATCAGAACGTTGGACGTCTGCTTGACGTAGTCGGGCGACACCTTGATGGCGTTCTTGCGGACCTTGTTGAGAATCTGGGCGAGTTGGTAGAGGGGCGCCGAGGTGTTGTAGTTGGAGGTCCAGAGGGGCTCGCGGTTGTCGGGGGTCGCGCCGCCCTTGAAGTGCTGCTCCTGACCTTGGTAGACTGTTGTGATGTGTGTCAGATTTGTGATCTCATGATGTGCAGAAAAGCCGGAGCAAATGTGTGAAAACCAAGGTGTCTTACCAGTAGGGATACCGTCGTTCATGATAACGTAGGTCATGGCGTTCTTGGCGAGGGCCATGTCGTCGTTCTGGCTGGCGAAGCGGGGCATATCGTGGTTCTCAATGAAAGTGCCGAGGGCAAGAGTGTCGTTGCATTGGTCTTGGGCCTGGGAGCGGATCTGGCCGAGGGTGGTAAAGTCACCACCGTTGAAGGCCGCGTTCAAGGGGTAGTAGTCGAGGTAGTTGGGCATGCCGGGGAGGAGGTTCTTGGTCTTGTTCTGGTAGCGGCACATGTCGGCGGTAACGCCGGTCAAAACCTCACCGAGAGCGAAGACGCCGGAAGCCTCGACGAAGGCGGGCAGGAACGCATCGTTGACGTGCTTGGCGGCATCGATACGAAGACCGTCGATGGAATAGGTCGAGACGAGATTCTTGATCCACTTGGTGAAAAGGCTGACAACATCGGGGGACTCGGTCTTGAGATCGGCGAGGGCGATGCCATAGGGATAGAGCCAGCAGTCCTGGTAGTTGGTGGAGTTGTCCCACTCGGTAACGTTGCAGTACGGGTGGAAGTACTTTTTGTCGTTGAAGGGTTTGAACAAGGAGTAGTCGACCTTGGGGGGTACAACGTTGTCGAACTCCTGCGCCATGTGGTTCACGACAACGTCGACCATGAGGAACATGTCACGCTTGTGCATCTCGTCAACGAGGTTCTTGAGGTCCTCCTCGGTACCGAATTTGGGGTTGACGGTGGTGAGATCCTGCGACCAGTAACCGTGGTAGGGCTCGCCAACGGCGGTGTTCTTGTCCTCGTTCTTGATGACAGGGCTGATTTGAATGGCATCGAAGCCCATACCTGTACGTATTCTGTCGGCTGCTGGGCTCACAAAAACGGGCATGAGACACAAACTTACCTTGGATGTAATCCAACTTGTTGAGAAGGCCCTTCCAAGTACCGCCGCAAAACTCGTACAGCTTGCAGTCGGCCGAACCACCGTCGTCGCGGGCGAAACGGTCGATCATGACCTGGTAGATGGATCGGGACTTCCACGCCTCAGCGTCGGCGGCGGCAGCATAACCGGAAAAGCTCAAGGCCGCCGCAATGGCGCCTGTCAAAAGAGATGACCGCATCTTGGTGTGTGTGTTTCTGATGGATGTTGTTTTTGTTGTCGTTGTCGTCTTTGAATAATTCTGGTCTCAACGAATGACTCTTTCTCGTCCCTTTCTTTCCTTCTTCCTTCTCAAAGAGTGGCTGTTTCTCCGTTCTTTCGACACCGTCCGTAAAACGAGGGGAGGGATGGCGCAAAGGGGAGTAAACAAAAGCGAGTGTCTACGGGCAAACCGAGGGTGGAAAGACCGATGAAAAGAGCGTGGGCGAAAAAGAATAAGGGATTCAATTCGCGATATAGTACAAAATGACACCGGAAGGACGGGATTTTGGTTGTGGAGAGAGAGGACGGAGTGGACGGGGGATGGCTAGAGGTTAGGGGGGGAGGTCGTCCAAGTACGAGGAGTTACAAGGACGGTACCAGGCCAGGAAAGGCTACGATTGGCCGGCAGTGCCTCTTTTACCTCGGAAGGGATGGACGGCCCTGCTTGGGCATGCTAGTCGCCAGCAAACCACGAGACCCAAATGCCGCTGAGATCGGCTGGGAAGACTCCAGCCACTACAGCCTCGACATAGTTTTCCACGGACGACGGCAGAAGGACGGCAAGACAACGGCCAGATCGTGGAGAAAGGCCAGCCAGGGGGGGGGAGAAGGGGTTACCCTTTTGGGGGCAGTCTAAAGCGTCTCATGTGTCGCCCAAGAAGATCCCAAGAAGATCCCAAAAAGTCTCATTTCAGAACGGACAGGGAGATGAGGGTTAGCTGAGGGGGGACCATTAGGGTTGGACGAGAGGGCAGCAGCAACAGGGACTCAGGGAATAACAGTGTGGGCGAAAAGGGGCGAGCCGAGGGAGGATCATGGAGAAAAGAAATGAACAGGCCACTTCGGGGCAAGGCCGGCAAGGGTTGCCGGTATTGCTTTAATTCTTTTATTGACGCGGCACCCACTGGCAAATTCATGTGCAATTCCACCTCGTGGGTTTCCATAAATGAACCGAACCCACTTGGTGAGCATCTTCCAGTGCTTTGTCGAATTGTTGCAGCCGTTGTTTATGGCAAAAGAGTCGGTGAGATGAGGTGGTGACTGGACCGTGGTGGAGGGTGGTGTGTAAGACGGAAAGGAAAAGTTGACAGGGACTTGTCATTACCCAGCTTGCATGACCCAAAATGCAGGAACAAAGTTATCGACGGAGCATTTCGCTGACCACAGTGTCGCTTTGTAACACAGTGTGCGTAAGGTAAGGTAAGTAGTGTACCTTATGTAACGTAACGTACCTTACCTCTACTAGTACCTTACCTCTACTAGTACCTTACCTCTACTAGTACCTTATCGCATCGGCATCACCATGTAAGAATGGCATTGTCCGGCCCATTGTGCAGGAATGTTTGATGCCATGATTGATGTCAAGATGCAATTCACGATCGAGGGGTAGACGGAGACGGGATCGCGGCACAGAGGCGGATATTGCCTGCCATCATGGTGCCTCGTAATTCATCGTATATCAGTGTAATTGGTTACCAGCGGACCAACCTACGGTGGAGGGCCCAAGTCCCAGCAAGAGATGGATACGAGTACCGTCTTAACCCAGAACGTCCTAGTTCACATGCTAAATTTACGCGAGATTTTCTCGGATTTTCCCGAGCAGAGAAGCACGGTCCACCTTCGACTTGTCCACACTCTGGCTGCTTGGCCGGCCAACCCCTTTCTGCCGTGGCAGCCCACTGTAGCCCACCCATTTCCACCACTCTTTCTTGCCAATCAATCAGCAACCCGGCTATTCGTTCCGTCGTCGGTTCAGCCAGAACACCCAAGCACCCATGCTCCCATACTGAAGATGGACAGCGACAGAGAAGAAACGACCGAATGCAAGAGCGAGCCGTAAGTCCAGGAGGGAGGGTTCTTGGTGCGGGGATGGGCACGCTGATATGAGTGATGACAACAGTATGTATTTCCACCACGACCCAAAACTGCCGTGATGGGGATGGATCATAAGGTATGCCCAAAAAAAGAACAGCGTTGTTCGACAGCTTGTTCTAGCTCCATCCCTATTGGCATGTCGCAGATCGCCACCTCCCCACTGCAAAGATTGGGAGGCGTCAGAACATGACCATGCACGGCGAGACACCACCGCAGTACAGACTACAGAGAAAGAGAGCCCTGTGAGAGCGCGGAAACCAGACGTGCCAGACACTAGAATACTCTTCTACACGAACATGGAAGAATACCACTCCTCTGCCAAGCAAAGCGAGCTCCAGCAAGACAAGGCTTCGTCTCGTACCATGAAACTAAGCCCTCGGCTGCCAGGTACGTACTCCCCTTCTCCTGCTGCCCGGGCTCCGGCTGCTCTAACTACCTGCGTTGGCTGACTCTTTCTGTGACGGACCAGACAATACCTATACATCGTCCCTCGTCCCTCCCTACCCACGTGCTACTATCGCGCCGATATACACCTCAACATATCACAGTATATGCCGACGCAGCCACAAGGCACAGAAATGCTATTTGCTACACACACATAATGGTGGGTGGTAGTGGTGATAGTCCAGTGCCCAGCCGGTGTGGTTGTTCCTGAGCGTTCAGGCCTCCCGATTGGCCAATCATACATGCTTTTTTTTCGACCACTGGCCGTAGGTAGAGGGCTGCCAAGCTTCTCTAGCCCTGCACTGAACACCTCACAAAATCTCCTAGGTCGCTCGTATACTGGAAAAATGTGGTTTTTGCCAAGAACCTGAAGTTGCTCTCGCACTGGCCACAAGACCCCTCATTCAACACGACAATTTGTTGGCCGCCGGATTGCCTACCACGTCGTCGAATTAGCCAATGGCACGGAGATAGCGAATCGAGATGATGGACAGAAACACCGAGGGTCTCGCAGAAACTACTAGCCTCTACTAGGTAGCCTCTAGTTCTAGGGGCCTCCTCTTAGGGCCTACGGTATCGCGCCCCATCAACCCGCGCCAAAACTTGATGGAGATCCGGTGGCGTTCTGCGTAAAACCAAACGCTGTGATGTGAGAACACAAGGACAGTCGACAAGTCTTCAAACAGCCCTGACGCCTGACAAGGACGCTACTGGACCATCTCGACGGCTTCTTCGTCGCAGAACCACCTCGAAGGGTGAGAGAATGCCGTTGTGCCTCCTTTTCTGGGCTCCTTGGAACGTTTCGCTGGTGGGCCGTTCGGACGACACGACACCCTAGACACCGCCAAATAGGGGCCGCACAGTACGGCACCATGGTCGCTTGATGTCGAGTGGGCCGGACGGCGCCCCCTATCGCGCCCCCCTACTGGCTGCTACTGGTCGACGGCCCCTTGTCCACCGTGCATCACAAATGGGCGGAAGACACGGATGCGCCAACAACCATGAACGCATCCGAGCTTTGGCAGGCCAGACAAGTTGCCCCAGAATGGCTGAAGCCCCTTTCTGCCTGGTGGGCCTCTCAAAAGCAACATGTTCATGTCGTGGGGTTGCCAGCCACCAAGGACGGCCAGATCCGTTCGTTACGTATCCAACACCTTGGGGCAGCCAGCACATCTTTTCCTCTTCTCAAACTCACCTTGTTCCATATTCTGTATCGTCCTTCATTCGCGTGGCTTGTGTTGGAGATCTTGGGCCGGTTCCGTCGTCGTCGTTCGTTTTACACACGTTTACACGCCTATTGCCTACCTACCTACCTACTACTACTACTTATCCCGTCTCTCGTTACAGCTTTTCCTGTCGCTCCCCATGAAGTGGTGAGCGACGGTGACGATGACTCGTCTTGCGTTGTTTTCGATTCGCGCTCTCTTCACATTAGCGACAACATTCACACTCACTGACGCCCTCCGATACGATGCCACACAGATAGACTACAATCTCAACCGGAACAAAACCGCCACAAATCCTCTCGACTACTGGGGCGACCGAACAGAGGATGACCCGAACTTTGAATACCACCCCTCGCCCAAATCATGGCGAGTACCCTTCTACACCGTCTTCGTTGATCGTTGGGTAAACGGCGACCCAGACAACGACAATGCCAATGGAACCCTTTTCGAGGCCGATATCATGAGCAATCAGCTCCGGTTCGGCGGTGACGTGGATGGAATAATAGACTCCCTGGATTACATTCAGGGACAGGGAGTCAAGGTACGAACGAGCCGACTGTTTGAACCCCCTTCCCCAAAAATGGCGGAAACTAACAAAAAAAAAAATAATCACAGGGCATCTACATTGCAGGATCCCCCTTTATCAACCAACCGTGGGGTTCGGATTCGTACTCGGTAGGTTTCTCCCTTGACACTCGACAAGACCTCAAAGCTGACCGTTTCTGCTTGCTAGCCACTTGACTTGACTCTTCTCGATAGGCATTTCGGTAATATAAAAAAATGGCAGGAGGCGATCGACGCCATTCACGCTCATGGCATGTGGGTTATCATGGATAATACAATGGCAACGTAAGTGAAGCCTGGCCCCGAAGGAGAGAACGGTGATGGCTGACCTGATTTGTAGCATGGGTGATCTCATTGGTTTCGAGGGTTACCTGAACACAAGTACGCCTTTCCTCACGGAGGAACACAAAGTCCTGTGGAAGAGCGATCGGCGTTATTTGGACTTCGACATCGGCAACACATACAACGCGACGTGCGACTATCCAGAGTTCTGGTACGAAGATGGCAAGCGGATCAAGCCCGATGGGCTAAAGGGATGCTACGACAGCGACTTCGATCAATATGGTGATATTGAAGCCTTCGGTGTTTTCCCCGATTGGCAACGCCAGCTTGCCAAGTTCGCCTCCGTTCAGGATCGTCTCCGCGAATGGAAGCCCGACGTCATTGCTCGACTCGCCCGATTTTCCTGCATGACAATCGGCATGTTGGACGTCGATGGTTTCCGTATCGACAAGGCCGTTCAGGTTACAGTTGACGCTCAGGCGCATTTTAGCAGCGCGATGCGAAAGTGCGCAAAGGAAAAGTTCAAGAAGGACAACTTCATTATCGTCGGAGAAATCACGAGTGGTAACACTTTGGGTTCTATCTACCTTGGCCGCGGTCGCGAGCCCGAACCAGCCAAGGAGCTTTCGGAAGACCCCCAAAAGGCGATGACCCTCGGCAACTCGACTACCGATGTCTCCAAGTACTTCGTTCGCGAGAAGGGCAACAGTGCCCTGGATGCTGGCGCGTTCCACTATTCCGTCTATCGTTTCATGACCCGCTTCTTGGGCATGAGCGGCAACCTCAGAGCCGGCTACGATTTGCCCACGGACTGGGTTGAGGCTTGGCAGGAAATGATCGCAACAAACGATTTCTGGAATGCCAACACCGGTGACTTCGATCCTCGCCATCTCTACGGTACATCGAATCAGGACGTGTTCCGCTGGCCAGCCATTGAAAAGGGTACCGAGCGCATGCTTCTCGCCTACTTCATCACTACCTTCCTCTTGCCAGGCGCCCCCCTGATGTATTACGGTGAAGAACAGGAGCTGTATGCGCTGGACGGCACGGCCAGTAACTATGTCTACGGTCGTCAGGCTATGGCTCCCAGCCCGGCATGGATGGCCCACGGCTGTTTCTCGTTGGAGAACGATCTCTACGTCGATTGGCCGGCCACCAAGGCCCTACATGGCTGCAAAGATCCGTCCGTTGGCTGGGATCACCGCAATCCTGCTGCGCCCGTGCGCAACATCCTGAAGAACATGTTCGCCCTGCGGAACTCTTCCGAGCTCGGAGTCCTCGAACACGGCTGGTTGCTTGAGAAGCTTTCCAACCAGACCGATTTCACGTTGCTTAAAGGCAGCGGTGACCCTACGGAACGTGGTATCTGGAGCGTCGTCCGTGGACTGTACCCTGGAGTGCAAGACGATCTCACTGACAAGCCTGTTTGGTTCGTTTACCATAACCGAGAGAACACAACGACTTACAAGTTCAACTGCGACCAGAAGGAGGGCGCGTTCCTTTCGCCCTTTGATGCCGGAAGCAAGGTCAAGAACCTGATGGACGATGGCGATGTCCTTACGCTGTCTTCGTCCAACGTCAAGAACAACTATACCAACTCGGGCAAGAACATGGGCTGTCTTTCAGAGGTCACTCTGGAGCCGTTCGAGTTCCGTGTCTATGTGGATGACCCTGCGGACCGCTGGATGAAGCCGGCACCGATGATCACCAAGTTTACGCCAGGACACGACCGCCCTATTGACTCGACGACATTAGTGAACGGCCGTCAAGAGATCACGTTTGAGTTCAATACTGAGATGGACTGCGATAGCGTGACGAAGTCGCTCACTGTCAACTTGACGCAAGATGGCGTGAATGACCCCACGCCGCTCTCTTGGGAAACGCCCAGGTGTGGACTTTTTACACCCCAGGATAAGGACAAAGTCAAGTACACGGGAGCCATCAACTCGGTCTGGCAGTGGTCCGCTAATTTGACAAATGTTGCTGACGGCATCATCAAGCTCACTGTTGGTCCCACCGCCTCATCCAAGAACAAGCCCCAGGTGGCGACCGGCACTCGCGATCACTTCTTGCTCAGAGTTGGCAAGCCTGTCAATCCTGTTGTGTGGGGAATGGGTGCAACCTACAACTGGGACCTTCTTCAGGGCGTAAACGGCAACTACTACACGATCAAGCATAGCGCCCCCGGCGCAACGAAATGGCGTTACAGCACCGACTTCGGATCTACGTGGAGCACGTGGGCTGATTATAACGGCAAAGACACCACTATTACCGGCCAGCTGTGGAATGGAACTCCTTTGCAGGCCTGGGAGGGCAATCATATTCAAGTCCAATACTTCAGCAAGCCTTTGGGCTCATCGGCGTTCATTCAGCACTCGGACAAGGGTGTCAACTTCCAGCGTGTGTTGCCGCACATCAAGCTTCACGGTCCCTTCAACAAGTGGGGTTACGACACCGGCCTGCCGGGTTCGATGGATCTTGTCGGCCACAACACTTGGGCGTTGCATTACATGTATGAATGGCCGGCTAACTTCCAGCTCAACGTCTGGGGTATCAACGCGGACAACCAGCCTGATGTCTCTTTCATCTTTGGCGATATTGATGGTGACCACGTTGTGGACCGCCTTCCCCCTAGCAGTCTTGCCAACAACGTCATCAACATCACCGATCCTCCCCCAATGCCAGCTCTTGCGTGGAAGGTTTACTACAATGACGCGACCTGGACGTACCATTTGGAGCCGGCTGGCAACGTGAACGTCCAGATTGCTCTCTTCTGGCTCTTCGCAATCCTACCTGTGGCGTTGGCATGCTTCGCTGGTTGGATCTACGTCACCAGTTTCTACCAAGTCAAGGTCAACAAGTCCGGTTTCGCGGCCAAGGGCTGGATGCCACTCAAGATTGGCAACCTCTCGAAGCTCAACCTTGGGGGCGGCAAGGGCGTTGAGATGAACTCCATTACACCACCGCCCCCGAGCAGTGCGCTTTCTCCCCTTGGTGCTGCCGGTGGCCGGAGAACCGTGTTGATTGCCACCATGGAGTACAACATTGATGACTTCAAGATCAAGATCAAGATTGGTGGCTTGGGTGTCATGGCCCAGCTGATGGCGAACGCGTTGAACCATATGGACATCGTTTGGGTCATTCCCGTGGTAGGCGACGTTCACTATCCCCTCGAGAAGATGCAAAAGGCCGACCCCATGTACGTCGATGTCATGGGTCAGCCCTATGAGATCGAGGTCTACTACTATGTTGTCAAGAACATCACCTACGTCCTTCTCGATTGTCCCATCTTCCGCAAGCAGACCAAGGCCGATCCTTACATCGCCCGTATGGACGATATCGAAAGTGCCATCTTGTACGCTGCATGGAACAGCTGTATCGCCGAGTCTATCCGCCGCTTCCCAGTCGATATCTACCATATTAACGATTACCACGGTGCCGCCGCTCCCCTCTATCTCTTGCCCCAGACCATTCCCATCTGTCTTTCGCTGCACAACGCCGAATTCCAGGGTATGTGGCCGATGCGTACCCCCGAAGAAGCGAAGGAAGTCTGCGAGGTGTTCAACCTGCCGCCTGAGGTCGTCAAGGATTACGTTCAGTATGGTTCCGTCTTCAACCTGTTGCACGCTGGCGCCAGTTATCTCCGTATTCACCAGCGTGGTTTCGGTGCTGTCGGTGTGTCCCGCAAGTACGGTGATCGTTCATTGGCTCGTTACCCTATTTTCTGGAGTTTGAAGAGCATTGGCCAGCTTCCCAACCCCGATCCTTCCGATACCGCCGACTGGGATCCCAGCCAGGATGCCAATGACCAAGCAAAGGGCGTTGAGGTTGACCAGGCAGCCGAGGAGAAGAGAGGAGAGTACCGCCGCCAGGCACAGGAATGGGCTGGTCTCGAGGTTGACCCTTCGGCTGAGCTCTTCGTCTTCGTTGGTAGATGGTCTCTTCAGAAGGGTGTGGATCTGATTGCTGATCTGTTCCCCAGCATTTTGGAGAAGGTGAGTCAACCCCCATTTTACATACTACTTACTGCATATTGTTGGCTGACAGAGAATCGGAAATAGTACCCCAAGACGCAGCTCATCGCCGTTGGTCCCGTCATTGATCTCTACGGTCGCTTCGCTGCCCTCAAGCTGGAGAAGCTCATGCAGAAATATCCCAAGCGTGTCTTCAGCAAGCCCGAGTTCACCTCGCTTCCTCCCTACATTTTCACCGGTGCCGAGTTCGCCCTTATCCCCTCCCGTGATGAGCCCTTCGGTTTGGTCGCTGTCGAGTTCGGAAGAAAGGGTGCCTTGGGTGTCGGTGCTCGTGTCGGTGGTCTCGGTCAAATGCCTGGTTTCTGGTACACTGTCGAGTCCATGACGCCCTCCCATTTGATCCAACAGTTCAGACAGGCTATCGAATCCGCCCTTGCCTGCAAGCATAACAAGAGAGCTGTCATGCGTGCGTGGTCCGCCAAGCAGCGTTTCCCCGTCGCCCAGTGGGTTAAGCAGCTCGACGACTTGTACAGCGAGTCTATCCGTATCCACATCAAGGAGCAGAAGAAGAAGAAGATGGAAGTCCTGAGCCCTGGCCTTAGCGTGCCCGGTGCCTCGTCGCGTGCTAGCTACGCCGATCCTGGCAGCGGTCGTTCGTCTCCTGGTCCTCTCACCGGTCCCTCCCGTCCCGTTACACCCACACTCCGCGATCTCGCCTCTCCCGATCTCCCGACACCGGGTGCCCCCTGGGCAGGCGGAAGGTCCGAGTCACCGGGAGCCCGCGACTCGACTGCGAGCTCCATTGGAAACTTCTACTTGCAGCCCAACGGTGCTCGTGAGAGTACTATGAGTGTAGACAGCTTTGCGATCCGTGCCCAGAATGGAGGGCCCATGTCGCCTGGCCTTGCTCCCGATGGCGGCCTTGCCTTCCCTCGTCCTGCGTTTACACAAGCCCATCGCAACAGCAGCCTGCTCAGTCTTCCGGATGTTGTCGGTGACCGACACGATCTTAAGCTTCAGAAGGTTGACCAGTTCTTCAACGATACCAACGGCGAATACTATGCGGAATTCGAGCAGATGCTCGAGGCCTTGACCGCTGGCAACTCTTCTAGCGACCTCTGCATTGAAACCTTCTTGAAGAGGAGTGAAAAGGAGTGGTTTGCTAGATACAGAGACGCCAAGCTTGGTCGCCACAGAGACGCCAGCCGTATGGGCCGGAGTCCTGGAGGCAGCAGACCCGAGTCGAGAAACGGGGATCGCAGCGAGTCGGTTGTCAGCCGTGGCCGCCAACCTATGCGCAGCGCTACCCCCAGTGGCTTGGCTAGGTCTGTCTTCGAGGAGTCGCCACCGGGTGGACGCGCCGATTACGACGATGAGTTCTTGTTGGGTGACGGTTACCAGGCTCCCACTGGTCTGAAGAAGCTCCTCTCCGTTCGCATCGGTGACTGGCCGCTCTACGCGTTCCCCCTCGCTCTTGGTCAAATCATCTCTGTCAACTCTTACCAGATCGTCCTGTTGAGTGGCACGCAAGCCCAGACGCCCGAGAAGCTCTACACGGTCGCCGGTGTGTACATCGCTACGACCCTCGGGTGGTGGGGTATGGAGCGCAACTTCAAGTCGGTCTACGCCCTGTCTCTTCCCTGGTTCTTCTTCGGTCTCGCCTTCCTCCTTCTCGGTATCGCGCCATTCATTGGCGACTGGAAGGTGGCTGACGGCGTGACAAGCGCGGCTACCGCCTTTTACGCGGCCGGAGCCAGTCATGGTGCCTTGTCGTTCGCCCTCAACTTCGGTGATGAAGGTGGTGCTCCTACCAGGCAGTGGATTACTCGTGCCCTGATGGTTTCCGGTATCGCCCAAGTCTACAGTCTTGGTCTCTGGTATTGGGGTGCGACTGTGTCGAGCGAGGCCCAGACCATGACCAAGTTCATTGGCGAGTCGAGCGTTCCCCTGGCCGTTGTCATTTGCGTACCGATTGCCATCTTCCTCTGGGCGATTGGCGCGATTCTTTACCTCGGTTTGCCAGACTTTTACCGCCAGTCTCCGGCCGCGATTCCCGGCTTCTACATCTCGCTGTACAGGCGTAAGATTGTGCCCTGGTTCTTCGTCATGATCATCCTCCAGAACTACTGGCTGTCGGCGCCCTATGGCCGCAGCTGGAGCTTCCTGTTCTCGACGCAGTTCATCCCCAACTGGGGCATCTTCCTGATGGCCCTCGGTTTCTTCGTGGTGCTCTGGAGCATCGTCCTCTACGGCTTCTCCTACTTCTCGGACGAGCACACGTGGCTCCTGCCCATCTTCGCCATCGGTCTCTGCGCTCCTCGCTGGGCTCAGGAGATGTGGGGCACCAGCGGTATCGGCTGGTACCTCCCGTGGGCCGGCGGCCCTGTCGGCTCGGCCGTCCTCTCCAGGTGTCTCTGGTTGTGGCTGGGCCTGCTGGATAACATCCAGGGCGTCGGTCTCGGCATGATGCTGCTGGCGACGCTGACGAGACAACACGTGCTGACGGTGATGTTGGGCGCCCAAGTGGTCGGCTCCGTGTTTACGATGATTGGACGCGCGACGAGCCCGAACGCTCTGTCGCCCAATACGACTTTCCCCGATTTCTCGCAGGGCTTGTATCCCGGCATCGCGAGCCCGTACTTCTGGGTTTGCTTGCTTTTCCAGTTGATTATCCCAGTTGGGTTCTTCAAGTTCTTCAGAAAGGAACAGGTGGCGAAGCCATAAATGAATTTTTACATCTCTAATTTAATGGCGGAGTTGAGTGTTGGCGGCGATTGGTGGTGTGCGATGCGGCTCCTGCGGCGAAGTTTGGCTGGAGTTGTGGTATCGTCAACAGGTCACAGGTTTTAAGGTGGTTGGTGGTGGATTTGATGGTGGTTAGACCGGGTGGGTGGTGAAACGTCTTTTTTACATACACTCACGCACACACGCACGCATACGCACACATACGCAAGGCTACTCTCACGCGCAAAGCATATTATTTACATATCATATATATTTTTGTTTTATCTCACATCTTCATCATCATCAAGAGTGCGAGCGTGTGTGTGTGTGTGTGTTGGGAGAGGGAGGGATAAAAAATGGGGGACTGATTGACTGAACATAATCGTCGCTTTTGGATAAAGAGATACCACCATCCTTTTTTCTTTTTCTTATCATCACGTCTGTCTCTTGTCATTTTGTCTTGTCATTTTTTGCGGCGTCATTACAGTACTTATAGAAAGCGAAAAGGGGGAACGAAGGAAGGGAAGGAAGGAAAGGCGGGAGGGATCGACCACGCATCACATAGCGTCGTCTGTCATCGTTGTCATGAAGAGAGCCAGCAACGTTTCCATTTTACCACTCAAGCAAAGGGTATTCTTTTGTATATATAGTCTTCATACGAAATTTGTTAATAGATGGGATACAACTTTACAAAGTAAAAACATGAACTTCAATGCTTCTCTGTGAATCTGATAAAGCAATTCATAAACTCCCGCCCGGTATATCAGTTACTTTTCAGACCTACCTGGACGCAACCGCCCGTGTGAGAGAAAGAGGAAGAAGACAAAGCAGACCACGAACGGTAATATTAACAAGGTTATCACTACTTTCAAGGATGCTACTAATTATACTTTGAAGAACTATGTAGATATGGGAATAATAAACCTTTCGCATGCTTCCATGAGTCAAACTGAAGCATCAATCGCACGTAGACACCATCATTCTCATCTGGCGTGACAGTCCGCCACTCTAACATTCTTATCCAGAATACATGCCTTAGACACAACTCATTCAGTACGCAAACAACCTCACCCCCTCCGGCACCACACCCCCATTCGCCTTCAAAGTCCTCTGATTCCTCCACCCATAATACAACCTCAACGTAATACACCCAGCCGCAACACCAAACAGCAGCGCAGCATTGACCCAGTGGCCCGTCGGGTACCCCCTTTTCGCCTCATTGGCTTTGTAAATCCACACGCCGGCAATCTGACCAGGTGCACCTCCGAGGCCTATGTTCAGCGCAATAGCCAGTCCCGTGGCGGCCGTGCTGAAGATGTTGGCAGACAGCCAGCCCAGCAGGGGAGGGATGCAGGCGAAGGCGCCCGAGGCGGCGACGATCAGGCAGCCGTACCGGCTGAGGTAGGCATCGACGGGCAGGACGGCGGAGGCGAGGAAGCCGGCGGCGCCGATGGCGGAGAGGGCGGCTGAGTGGAGGGCGCGCGAGTTGAAGCGGTCGGCGGAGTAGGAGGTTAGGATTGAGACGACTGTTGTGTTCGTTAGCAAAACTTTTCAGGAGGAGAAACATAAAGGGAAAATAACATAACTCACCATAAGCAACAGCATAAGGCGGCACAGTCATCAACTGCGCCCTCAAATCCGCATACCCCAGCCCGGCCGTGATGCTCGGCGTAAACAAACTCAAGCTGCTAAACGGCGTCGAAATCCCAAAGTAAATCAGATAATGGCCATACAGCCTCCAATCCAGCAAAGTCAGTTTCGCATCCTCCCAGCTCATCGCCTTATCCCCCCCTTTACTGCCCTCCACCTCCAGTCTCTTCCTCGCCAACTCCTTTTCTTCTTCCGACAACCACCCCACCGTCTCGGGGTAATCCGGCAAGTAAAACCACACCAGCATCGCAGACAAACAACTCGGGATCCCCTCAATAATAAACAGCCACCGCCACGCCGACAACCCACTCACCTGATTCATTCCCTTGCCAATCCCAAACGCGATCGCCCCGCCAAACGCGCCCGCCAGCGTCGCGCTCGCCAAAATGAAACTCACGCGCAAGCTGCGCTCATCATCCTTGTACCAAAAAGTCAAGTAATACACCAAACCAGGGAACAGACCGGCCTCAAACACCCCCAGCAAAAACCTCACGCCCGTCACCGCCGCATAACTATTTTGCCCCTGCACACCCCCCAAGCCAATCGTAATCGCACCCCAGGAACACATCAAAAACGCGATCCACCTGCTCGGGCGCAGTTTTTTCAACAGGATGTTGGAGGGCACTTCGAAGAGGCCGTATGCAACCAAGAAGATCATAAGGGCAATGGTGAATTGGCGGTTGGTCATGCCCGTCTCGGTCAGCATGTCGTGTTTAAGGGAAGCGTTGAGGATCTTGGCGTTGCCGATGTTGGAGCGGTCGAGGTAGCAGAGGAAGTAGATGGAGGCGGAGAGGGGGACGATGCGGAAGTCTTGTTTGCGGATTAGGGCGGCTTCGGCGGTTGAGTCTCGGGTCTCTTGTTGGGGGGTGGTGGATGATGGGGAGCGGGATTGCTAGATGGGGGAGGAAGGGTTAGTAATGTTGAGAATGAACAGGACGAGGGAGATGGTTAGGGAGATGAAGGGGTCAAGGGGGGCGTAAGGGGAGAAAGCGTAGCGTAGCGTACTTCCTTGTTGAGGATTCCATGCTGCTCGACGTCAACGTCGGCTATCCTCTTCTCTTGCGGGTTGAGGTCCGCCATGTTGGCCAGGTTGCTGTGGTGAAATCACCGTTGGCCCTGATGGGAGTTTAATGATGGCTTGCCGTCAGGACTCGATTACATTGATTTCACCCCTAGCACTCACACGGCGCTGCGTCTGCGATGGTCCTCGGCGAGAAGCAAAGGAAAGCCCCCTTGTGAAGCAAGAGCGACTGAAAGCACCAAAGGGGAAGCTGGAGAGAGGTCGTCTCGTGGGACAACTCTTCCTTTTATGCAACACCGGAGCCCTTGAAGACACCGCCCAACCATCTTGCTTTGCATCTGTACATGTAACCTGCTGTTGGCATGTAACTCTGGTGATACTACTGCATAGTACCTAGTGCGGTGGAGTCCAACTTTACCGTTCGGTCCATCATCACCGCGACGGGGGACTCACTTAGAGGTTGGAGGTTGGAGAAAAGACCGGGGAGGCAAAGTGCGGGGATGAACATGCGGGTTTCTTATTGGAGAATGGACGGGGTAGGAACGCAGGCAGGTGGTGTGAAAAAAAGTCCGGACACTCACTGGGCCTGGTTTACTAGTTTAATTGTTAGCTCGAGACCTCGGGTCAACTTCCCTAGGCGTTTTCATGCTGTGAATATGCTTTTTGTAAAATAAAATACACTGTATTGGATCTTGTTAATGCCTTTCGGATCCGTAATTAGCTATTCATTCTAGTCCTTGAAAGGTTTGGGACAATTCGGAAGACATTTCGTCCAATGTACCAGGAGTACCTATACAATCTAGTGCTGTTAGCTTGGTACCTAAGCGTGTCCGGACTGTTTTTTAAGAGCACTTGGAGGACAGTGTCGTCTCGTCTCAGTACATCTGCCCCTGGGTCCGGGAAGCTTGCAATCCGAAAGATGGGTGTAAATCATTGGAAAACAGAACGGACGAAATGTCGAGACGAACTGGTTCCTGGTGTAAGTCAGCCCTATCGGCCGGGAAGCTCCACACTTCCTTGGTGATGCTCGTGCGGTACCGGAGCCAAGAACGGTCCACTTCATCCGAGGTTCCCAGTCTGTCGATGGACATATATGGATGGACTCGTTGAATCTTGCAATTGAGAGAGTCGAAGAGATAGACGAGTAGGATGGTATCCACACGTTTATTTTGTTTGTAAATGATCATATCAGATCATGACCCCCCTCTAAAGTCCCCCGGCCCAGTTCTCCTAAAAATCGCTCATAAACTCGCTATACAGTACATACAATACAAAGACCCAGCCCTAGGCAAACAAATCCCTTAGTCGGTCAGGTTGTAGATCTTCTGGATATCCTTGAGGATGGTCTTGAAGTCGACGTTGAGGTCCGTGAGCAGGCCGTCGCGGAAGTTGAAGACCCAGCCGTGGATGACGGGGAAGCCGTTCTCGGCATACGACTGCTGGAGGGCGGCAGTCTTGACGACGTTGCGGCACTGCTCGTAGACGTTGAGCTCGACGAGGCGGTCGTAGCGGGACTCCTCATCAGCGATGGTGTCGAGCTCCTTCTCGTGCAGGCGGTAGACGTCGCGGATGTTGCGCAGCCAGGGGTTCATGAGGCCCAGGTCCTTGGGGGTCATGGCCGCCTTGACACCGCCGCAGCCGTAGTGGCCGCAGACGACAATGTGCTTAACCTTGAGGTGCTTGACGGCATACTCGATGACGCTCATAACGTTGAGGTCCGTGTTGCACACCAGGTTGGCAATGTTGCGGTGCACAAAGGCGTCGCCGGGCTGCAGGCCCGTGATCTGCTCGGCGGGGATGCGCGAGTCGGAGCATCCGATCCAGAGGTACTCGGGGTTCTGGCCGGCCGCGAGCTTCTTGAAGAAGTCGGGGTCCTTGGCGACCTGCTCGGCGGCCCAGGACTTGTTGTTCTCAAACACCTTGTCGTGCGTCTCCTGGAGATACATGGTGATGTCTTTCTTGCGGTCTTTATCGTCGACGACGGTGTGGGAGCTGCAGAAGCGGCGCGGGGTAGCACTCGGGAGCGTGGTAAGACGGAGTCGCAGGGGAGTCGACGTCGTTCTCGGGATGGCGATACGCGATAGGGCTGAGGATGCTTGCTTGGAGGAGTGAAGCAGGGGAGAAAGACCCAGGCGTGTGCTAAACATGGTTTGAGGGGGTGGGTTGTGGCCTGATGTGTGGATCGTGGATCGAGGGTCTGGATCTGCGCAATTGCCAATGTGTGTTGCCCGAAGAGAAACCGAGAGACATTGGCTGAGGCCGATAATGACCCTAACCCTGTGTTATCGATGCAAAAGGTGGAGAATCTTCTTGTCAAGCAGAGTCTCGATGTCGAGTCTCTGGGCATCAGGGAAAGTGCGAGATGAATGTCGCTTCGTGAGATTGCCCCTGCCCTGCCGCAGTGGGATTGGGCAATTGCCTCAACGCACTTGCTCGCTCAAGTGACTCGCAGGTGCAGACCAGTACATCATTTCCAAAGAAGTCACGACCAAACTGGAAGTCCCCTCGAGATACCACCTGGCAGCTATCCTTTGACCAGATCCGTCATCCATAACCCCAGCTCGACCAGCAGTGAGCCTTTGCCGTGGGCTTCTACTCATTGCTTGCTCCTTCAAGGTCCAATGCAAGGCAACAATCATGGTTTTGGCATCACCTTCCCTGTCCGCTTTCACCATGAATTATCACCTCTTTACCTCTCCTCCCCGGCCCCCTGCTGCTCTCTTCTCTTGACTTCAGGCGGATCTCCGACGAAAATCAGGAAAGAATGCTTCGACCATGCCCTCTGTCAACTACACGACCACTGCTCCTCATCAGGAGAGGTAGTGTAGCTCATGTACTCTCCATGGTCGTCCACTCCTGCCTCGCCTTTTCTCTGCACAGCTCAGCAGAAGGCATCATGGTTAAACAGATTAGCCCTCTTTCATCATCTTCACCACCAGGCCGCACCAACACATAGAGTCTCTAGACGCCATTTTACCAATCAGCTTTGATAGTATCGATAAACCGGTCTTGCCCAAAGCTCTCCAACACGAACCCGTTGCTCTCTTGACACTCGCAGCATTCCCTCTTCTTCTTTCTCCTGTTTCTGACTGTCATATCTTGATCTGCAAAAGTAAGTCACATCACTCTTCTTCTCCCAGCTACACTTGCTGACTATGAGGTATGGCCACAGGAAAACGCCAGAAATGTCCTCATCAGGTAGCCACCCCGGGCCACTGCCACAGATCTGCGACATCTGCGAATTTACCTGTGAATCGGAACAAGCACTTCAATACCACCAAACGACTCACGTTGAATTGAGACCTTTCGACTGCCCACATTGCGATAGCAAATTCACAAGGAAAAGCGGACTGACTAGCCACCTTCAGAGTCATAGTGAAGAGAGGCCTTTCGTGTGCGAACTTTGCCAGAAAGGATTTAAACAAAAGAGCAACCTGGATCGGCACAGTCGGACTCATACTGGAGAGAAGCCTTTCGAGTGCGAATATTGCCATAAAAGATTTACACAAAAGAGCCACCGGGATCAGCACAGTCGGACTCATACTGGAGAGAAGCCTTTCGGGTGCAACCAATGCGGAAAGAAATTCTCGCGGAAATACAACCTCGAAGTACACCTGAATAGTCATTGCATTCCGAGGCGGCCTTTGGCGTGCCGTATATGCAACATAGAATTTGAGGAGCAAGAAAGTTTTGATGACCACATGGAAGACCATGCCGAGGGTTTGTTCGAGTGCCCGATATGCAAAGAGGACTTCCCAGATCTTGACGAGCATGATTGTGAGGGGGGGCCATATCCCGTCTCGCAGCCTTTAGATGGCGATTCGAGTGGCCAGGAACAACCTCCCCGCAAAAAGCGCCGTACCTTCTAATCCCCATGACGTCCACGACTCGCACTCTGCCCCGCCGTTTGACATCAGGCAAGTATTTGATCCAGCCGGCCATCTAGGTAGGCGTGGGCGTATATGTCAGCGGCTCCGAGCTTTGGTATATTGGTCTCGCTGACTCTGGCCTCCATAGAACACAGATATAGCCACTGATGGCCCATGACTTGACGGTCGTATCAAAGGGGCCCAAAGGTCTGCCTGGATTTTCAAGTGTTCTTCCCACCTGTTTGTTGTTGGAAATAACTTGAAGCGTTGGGCCGTTGTAATTGGGGTGCCGGTTTGAGCAACGCCAGCGAAGACCACGCGAAGGTTACGAAAGAAATGGAGAGAGGGTCATGAATGTTGGAGGAGAATCCGAAGAAAAACATGCGACGGAAACCCAGGCCTGAATGAGAGTTATCAACAGCGATGATCATCTTGGGTAGGTAACAGCATTAACAGTCATTAGTACCATGTCTCATTTTTGTTTATCCCCCAGTCTTCTCAAACCAGCCAGGCAGCATAATCACAATTTTTTTTTTTTTTTTTTTGTTAGACCAAGCCCCATTACTTAATGTTGCCCGCCGCCATTACTAGCATGAACAGGTAAGCCCCCAACTCTCAGCTTCTCCCTCCCTGCTCCTCCTCCAAACAAGCTATACCTCATCTTTCTCCTCCCCGGTAGTGCCGTCGAAGCAGGCACCGTCGTTGTGATTGGCATCGGCATCGCCATCGACATTGGCGTAGGCAGCGGCCCAAACCCAGCGGCCGCAGCGGCAGCAGCAGGGAAGTTCAAGTTCAAGTTCTCAGGCGGGCCATTGCCAAACCCCTGATGTCCACCACCACCACCACCTCCTCCTCCTCCGCCGCCGTAGTGTCCTCCACCGAATCCCTCTCCGCCTTCCTCCTTCTCATACAGCGGCGCATGATGATCATGATGACGGAAACGCTCCAATCCTATTCCCAGTCCCAGTCCCTTCGGCATATGCCACCCCGTCCCCGCAGATCCAGATCCAGACCCAGACCCAGACGATCCCGTCGAGCTCGAGTTCGAGTTCGTCAAGTCAACAACAAACCCCTGCACCAACCCCGCACCGTTATTCCTCTCTAGCCTCAACCTCGTCTTCTTTGCCCGTTCCCTCAACACCGCGTTCGTCATGATCCCCCCTTGTCTCATAGCGCCGCCCAAGCTGATCCTAGCCTGCCCATCCAAAGCCGTCATACCCGGCAGCGCAGAACTCTTGAAGATTTGCATCCCCTCCATTCTGGTTTGGACGATGATGGCGGTGAGGAAGATGGCTGATAATAAGACTTGGACGAACAAGAAGGAGAGCCAGGACCAGTTGATTTGGACGAGCGTCACGGCTGCCCGGTTACTGTCGAAGGGCTCGCCGAAACTGTTGCGGTGGGGTTGCGGGGGAGTGTAGGTGATGAGGAGTTGGGTGAGGGAGGGGGTGAAGAGGGTTAGAGCGGTGATGAGGGTTGCTAGGAGGCCTAGGGGGCTGTTTTTTTTTTTGTGTTAGCTGGAGGGAAAGCCTGGGAGGGGGGTTATGAGGTGGGATGGGAGAGATGGGGGAGTTGGAGGAGGGGATGGGCGTGGACTAGGGATGGAGATGAACGTACCCTCCTTGGAAACCGAGTAATTTCCAACAGTGGTGGATTCCCCTCGAGGCTTGATCGATGGCCTCAAAGTCGCTTGCTGGTCGGGACAAGTTCCCCCGCCGTCCGCCGGCGTAGCGAAGCCAACGGAGCTGGCCGAGGCCTTCGATGACGGGGATCATGTAGCAGGCTGTGGCGAGGGAGGTCATGAATGAGAGGAAGACGTTGAGGTTGAGAGCGCCGGGCCGTGTGGGTTTCTGGTCGTAGATATCTAGGACTAGGCCGATGACTTGATGAAGGGAAGGTTTGAACTGTTAGCTGGCTCATCTTATGACTGGACTGTCTGCATGTTGCAAGACCTTGTGTTGTGTCCATCCATTCCCCGTCTGACACCCGATTGAGACAGGGGAAGGGGGTGAGAAGGGTTGATATGAGAATGAGGAGGAAGAAAAAGAAGAAGAAAAAGGCAACATACTAACAATACACACCAATCCTCCCAACACCCCCAGCCCCTCAAGCCACCACCCAAGCATACTCTGCTTACTCTGCACCAACGTCTCCGTCGACTCAAAGTCGAAGTACGACAAACCTTGCTCCCTCCTGTTCATCCCACCACCGCCAGCAGTAAGAGTAGTAGTAGAAACCCCCTGCCCCCCGCCTCCGCCGCCATTAATTGGCATCCCTTTGACTGATATCGAATCCGCCGCATCAATCGAAACTTCACTCATCACCGTCCCTCGCCTTCCCCTTCCCATCGGCCTCCCCCGTTTTGTGTCTGTCCTCTCCACCAGCATCAGTTTTCTCATCCCGCCCTTGCCGCCCTTTTCCTTGATGCTTCCAGTACCTCTACCACGCGGTGTCCCCATCCCCATACCTGTCTCCTTCTCATACATGTAATCATCCTGATCAAGATCATGAGGATCATCACTACTATCATGGTCATGGTAGTTTTCATGATCATCCCTGTGGCCGTGATTCCCGTGGTGATGGTCCCCTTCGACCTCTGCCGTCTCCGGTAATGGTGGGAATGGCGATTGCCCTGGATGATGGTCTCGTGAGTGTGGTAGCCCATAGCTAGGCTTCCATGAGCGGGAGTACTGGTTTACGTAGTTGGTGCTGTCTCGGGAGGTTGAGCGACTTTTTCTTGGCTCTCCGGATGCGATGGAGCCAGAGCGAAAGCGTGAGCGGGAGGATCTTGAGCTTTGGGTTTGGTGGTCGGTGGCCTGTTGACTGCTCGGCGTCGATGTGGTGGTGTTGGTGACGTTGACGTTAGAGAAGAACGGGTTGTTGCTGGTGCTTCTGGCTGGGCTTTTCGGGGGGATGAGTGGTGCATCAAAAGGCCCGGGGCGTTGAAGGACCGGAAGAGTGTTGTGTTGGTGATGATCGTCTTCGGTCCCGGTCCCAGAATCTTGCCGATCGCCGCTGGCATGGACCGGGCCTCCGGTGGGTGGGCTTCCTCCTCCCCCGTAGAGGGCGGCGTAGACAGCCCTACTACCGGCACCGCCTTCTTCATCATCTTGCTCGACTGCCGTGTATGATGATTTTGAACTCTCTGAACTTCCAGTGTGCCGCCGCCCGTCATCCTCATCATGGTCCTCAACCTCATTGTGTGTTACATGATCCTCCTCGTCATCGTGATTCCCATGAAGGGACTCGTAGCGGGCCATTGTATCTCTTCTTCCCGTCTCTCCGTCTATGGGTAGATCAAGTCCTGTCCCCCTTCAACACGACGCTGGTGAAACAAGTGCAACGAACGAAGAGACGAACAGGCGGAAAGAAAAGAATAGTGGGCACCTATACCATGGAAAGATGATGGAACATGAAATGGAAGATATGGAACCTCCCTAACTTGCCATGGGGTGTGGAGAAAAAGGGGAAAGTGAAAAGCCGAGTTCCCTTCAACAAAATCTGCACATGGGGTTCGTACTAACGCGTCACGGAGTGGATGATAATTGATGAGAAGGGGGAAGGGGCACGACGGGGAAGGAGGAAGGAGAGGCCGCCACTGCCGCCAAACACGCGAACCGAACGACTATCCTAATTTCCGCTCATCATTGCCAATCCGGTTAAGCGAGACACTTGACTCCATCGTGAATATCGGATATCAGGATTCAGCCCAACGTTCTTGCTTTTTTAACCTAACCCATTTCGTTGGCTTTGTGTTTGTCGTATACTACCTCTATTCATGTTGTGAAACAAACCATGGGGGAAGGAGGCAATCTTTTTGTAGAGGTAGTAGAGCGAAAGGTATGCGGCTGGAGCGACACTTAGCGAGTCATTGCCGGGCACGTTTTTGATTGTAGCAGCCCAAATTCAATTCAACATGTAAGAGCCGTAGCTCACTCCAAAGACCTCCTCGACCTCAACAAGTTGTTCTATGCTTCATTTGGTGTTGGTCTAAAAGGAACGGCAGCAATGCTAGCGAGAAGGGTTAGGGTTCAAGGCCCAAGCAGACAACCCGAATCTACCCCTTTTTGAGCCTCCAGGGGTTGAGCAGCTCGGTTCCTTGGCACAATCCTGGTTGAGAAAAACAAAAGATTGATTCTCGTCCTTGGCATTCGACACATGACAATATCTAGAGACGCGTCAACGATGCATACGTATTCGTAAACTCATGAATACCTTGTTCAAGGCTAGACGCCGTACACCGAGTAAATCTAAAGATCACCAAGCGAAAACACACTAGTCTAGCGGGCTTAGGCTTATCCTTGCCGATCAAAGAGCCTCGATGGCCCTCAAAAGCACATCCACGCCCCTGTCGCCCACTTCTCGCTCCTTTCCACTTTCACTCCTCAGCAGACTGGCCACGTCGCTCAGCACACCGAGAGGAATATAGCAGCCCGTCTTTGCTCTGTCCAGACTCTCCTTCAACCGGCTCGTGTGCTCCCACTCCTTTGCAGCAACCTCGGATCTTCGGATCACCTTGTCGGGGATACCACACATGGCTGCGCAATGCATACCGAAGGAGCCTTCTGCAACGCCGTCTTCGAGCTTATACAGGAACGTTATTCTCTTGTTTTCCTCGTCCACCTCGATCTGCATTCTCCTGGCGCGGATCTCAGGATGATTCTCGAACTCGGTAGCAAGACTGTGATAGTGGGTGGCGAAGAAACCGACGCAGCCAATGTGTGATGCGATATGGTGCAGAACTGCCTGGGCGACTGCAACGCCGTCGTATGATGATGTACCACGCCCGAGCTCGTCAAGAATAACAAGCGAACGGGGTGTGGCCTCTGACAGGATCTTCTTGGTCTCGGACAGCTCGACGAAGAACGTGGATTGTGCGGCAAAGATATTGTCGTTCGCGCCCAAACGGGACATAATACGGTCGACGGGGGTAAGGCGGGCGGACACCGCGGGGACGTAACAACCTATCTGGGCCATGATCACGGCAATACAGGACTGCGCGCGGTAGGCGGTTAGTAGATGGATACACCATAAGAGGAGGTGGATGCCTCCGCGGTCAAGGAAAGCACTTACCATTCGAAGAATCGTGGACTTGCCGGCAGCGTTTGCGCCGGTGAGAAGGTCAATGTTCGCCTCATCACCACCCAGCTTGATGTCATTCGGGATAAAGTCGTCAACGGTGTTGAGCATGCAGGGATGGCGTAGTTCGTTGAACTCGACAACGGTCCGCTCATCATCCACAAACTCTGGGCGGCAACAAGGCTGGCCAAGCGCAGATGATGCTTTAGCCAGACTGATGAGACAATCCAGTTGCGAAATGATGCGAATTGCCTGCAACCATGTCTCGTAATCGAGGTCGAAACGCTTAAAGAATCTGGAGGCGACTTCTTTGACGATCTGAGAATGTGTTTCTTCGGCTTCCTGGAGCTCTCGAACAAGGTCCTCAAGCTCCTTGAAGTAGTACCGCTTGACCGCGGATGTTGCGGACATTTGGCGCCACTTGGGGGGAACCTTGACTGTCTTTGGGACTTCAATCTGGTAGACTTCCTTGCCAACGGCGGTGAACTTTGCGGTCTTGCACCTAAGAGCAGTCTTTTGCCTCTCAAGCAGCTCCTGCAGCTCTCCCTTAATCCGGTCCAGTTCTTCTTGGCTGCGGTCAAAGTCTTCTTCTATGCCTTGTTCAGGGATAAGAATCTTGTCATCGCGGGCTCTCTTCCTGTCGAAGGCGGTCTTCCAGTATCCTAGGGGTTCCTTGAGGTTCGGCATTGAAGCAATGAGACGGTCGACCACGCCATTACCACCACCATAGGCCTCGAGGAGTTCCATGGTACGATCAATCCGCTCGAACCCTTCCAGAACCTTGACAAAGTCCTCGGGCCTGCAAGCGCCAGCATGAATTCGGGAAATCAAGCGCTCCAGATCCGGCATCTTGCTCATCTGAGAAGAGAATTGCTCACGTAGGCTTCGTTCATCGTTGAGCATGTCGACCGCATCCAGTCTCTCGTTGAGCTTCTGTATGTTGCAGAGAGGATGGCAGACCCATTGCCTGAAGAGTCGCTTTCCGAAGGGAGTTATGCACCTGTTTAGCAGATGAAACAAGGTTCCTTCGGGGCCGCCATTGGCTGTATTGGCAAAGATTTCCAAGTTGATAAGAGACTGGCCGTCAAGAATAAGGGTGCCGTTCCGGTGAATGGGATTGTACCAGGCAAAGTTGCCCTGGGAGAGCAAGTTACGCTCCAACTTTAGCATGCGCAGATACTGAGTCAGGGAACCGAGAGCGGACATCAGCAGGTCTTTGTCGCGAGCCTCTTTAAGCTTCTCGGGCCAGACCTCCTCCTGACCTTCGCCGGAGACAAAGTAACCGCTACAGTCAAGTTCGCGCCTTGCGACGTCAGCGTCCCAAAACTCGGTTCCGGGTTTGAGATAGTTCCAGATGGTGGTAGGAGCCGTGTTGTTCTTGAGAATCCGGAGAGCCTTGGTGGACAGGTGCGATTTCTCCAAGATCAACTCTCGAGGGGAGGTCTGGGCTACAAAAGTCTCAAACTTGGTAAGGTCGACATCGTCCTCAAACTCTGAGATGAAGAACTGTCCAGTAGCAGCGTCTACAAAGGCGATGCCAAATGCAGGCTTATCATCCACGACGGACTCTTTGATGGCTGCGCAATAGACGGCATTATCGTCTTGAAGCATGCTACCGTCCACCAGAGTGCCACCTGTAAGGATGCATGTGAGCTCGCGGCGGATGATCTTGTCCGCCTTCTTGGCCTTGGCGTCACGTTCTCGCATCTCTTTACCCAACGCAGACTCCATTTGGTCGACCCGGGCAACCTTGTACCCCTTGGCCACAAACTGGTTGACCCACATGTCTAGTGAGCTTTCGGGTACGCCAACCATGCGCATGTTAACCCGATCAGTGAGCTTGAGGTCAAAGAGCTGATGTCCGATGGTGGCATCGTTTTCGTAGAGTTCATAGAACTTGCCCTTTTTGAAGAAGACCACCGTGTCCCATAGATTCTTCTTGATCTCCCAATACTGCGTCTCGAACGGCGAAAACTGCCTCCAGGCAGATGGGGGCACATAGACGGAGCCAGGATTGTAATCCGGATATCCTGGTCGATTCTTGTTGGCATCTTGGATATCGGCCAACCACGGGTATCTCTCTTCAGGCTCTCTTGTATGTGCCTTTGGCTTTTGCTTGGTGGCCGATGGTGTTTGTGCGGGACGGGGAGTGGCAGATCGAGGTTCGGCTGGTTGGATGTTGTCCGGATCATACTTCCATTTCAGAGCGGTTGAGGTTCTGGGAACATCATCCAACATGTCCTCATCTTGTTCATCATTATCTTCTCTTGTCGATGTCCGAGGGCCGGGAGGAGAGGACATGGCGGACTTTTTGCGTGGGGCGCTCGGGCGTGCTGCCGGTCGTTTTCTCTTTTTGGACTTTGAGGTGCCATCATCTGATTCGTCGTCGTCGACGACAAAGTCCGCCATGTCGTCATCTTCATCTTCATTGACTACGTTCTCGTCCATCTCGAAAGCATCGTCTTGGTCGTCGTCATCTAGGACTTTGGGTCGTGATCGAGAGCGTGGTGGACGAGAGCTTTTTGGTCTCCCTGAAAATGAGAGGAAGACATCGTCGCCGTCGTCGTCTGATGACTCTGCATAGTTGACTACCGCCTTCGCCTGAAGTGATTATGGGTTAGCAGAGAAGGACATGAACGAATAGCTCATAAACTCGCCTTGCGCCTAATGGGACTGCTGGGCATCATGATGGTCCTGGTATCGTCATCCTTGGAATAGGCAGTGCCTGGATTTTCCTGGGAGCTCGGGGGTAGAACGGCGTCACTACTAGGGACTGGCGTCTCATCAAGTCTCCTCCTTCGTCTGGGCGGAAGAATGGAGTTGGATTTTGTGGTTTCCTTCAGGTATTCCGGTGACTTTTCCTTTTGGCCAGCGCGAGGTGTTGCTGTGGCATCAGAAGCAGGACCGGAAGCGGTGATAGTGGCATTGGCATCGGCATTTGTGCTCGCATTCGTGGGAGTCGCAGAAGTGGAAGTCGCAGAAGTGGAAGTCTTGTTGAAGAAGCCAAGAATACTCGACTGCCTGCCCGTCGAGGCCAATCCAGATCTCTTAACGGTGGATGGGGTCCTCGCCGGGGTGCGCGCCGGAGTCGAAGTTTTGTCGCCCATTTTGCGCCAACAGTGGTCGACTTCCTCTTTTGCTGGTTCGTGTGATTGAATGGCAGGGAGAAGACGAGTTGGAGACTGGAGACAGAAGGAGCAGATACAATCAGAGTTTTCACAGATTTTCTGGACAAAGTTTGGATTGGAAGGTGCTTTTGATAAACCACTTGCCCAAAGAGAAAGACGCGTAAACAGGTGCTGGGGGAAAGCGCGTCCGTGTCTCAATTTACCCTGTCCGATCACTGACGAGGACCCACTGCCCCGCTAAAGCATCGCACTTTTGAGGTTATTGTGGAGCCATGGAGCGATGTGGGACTCCCGTTCGTTCCCCCGTCGACATTGAGAAGCAGCTTCTCTTCCTCTCATCATGATCATGCCCTTCGTCTAACATGTCTTCCCATCTTCTCTTTCTTCCCAGACCAGAGATTTCATTCAGCTACCTCGCCGAGTGCGCCTTTGTCAGGCCAAACGCGCCAAACAGTACCGAACCTGGACCTGGACCATGCCCATCAGCTCATGCGACGAAAAGGAGAAGGAAAAGAAAAAAAAGAGAAGAAAAAGCAAGTAACGGTCGAAGCTTGTTTGGTTTGGGCTGGTTGCGCGATCGCGCGACACCAGTCCGTTCTGTCGTCAGTCTCATATGGGGCATGATCTCCTGGTTGTCTGGATCCGGACGTTAGCAACACGGAGTCTCCAACCGACAACCATTGATGGTCCAGTCGTCAACCGGTAACGGGTTTCACTGTGGTCCACGGAAGGTCCAAGGAAGGTCCACGGCACGGGCGGATGGAAACTGGGCGCAGCGAGTCTGGTTGAGCTTGGGTATCACACCCTCTTCTTCTTCTTCAGACCAGGAACCAGGCCAAGTGATGGTTCAGGAGTACGATGGTTAAATATATCCAAAATGCTCTCCAGCTCCGAAGGGCCAATGGGCTCATACAACTGACGGGTAAATGGGTTTTGACTTCAAAATGGGGTATCCCACCTCCGTCGTCGCCAATCTATTAACGGCCTGGTTGTTACCGTTCCACAGAGAAACACTTGGTTGGTCCAAAATCGTCGTTCCGAGAGTCCGAATGAGACTACTCTAGAATAATAGCTAAAGAAGAGCAGTGTTGTTGAGGCGAAAGCTTTCCTCGCATCCATGCCATGTTTACTTTCATCATTTTTCATCTTACCATTTCAACGACGTCGACCTCTCACTTTCCAGCACCGCAGAATACCTGCTGGGTTTCACCTGTCAACGCCTGCCAAACAGCTGCCGCCACCGTTTTGGGGTCTTTTACTACGGTGGGGTTGAACATCGGCAGCCCGCGGTATCAATGACCCCGCCAATGCTCTCAGTCCGGGAAGGAGAAGGGTGCGAATTCACATACCGCAATTAACAAGTCGCGTCGAATGTGAGGAGTGGTGCTCGTTTTGCACAACTAAAACATATTCACTACATATCATTCCCATCATTGGCATCTTCATGGATATGCCCCATGTCACAGTTGCTGCTCCGTCCGAGGGCACTCGAGAGTCCCTAAAAGACAGCAACAGTCGAAGAGCTGCCGCATGTCTAGTCTGTCGTCGATCCAAAATCCGATGCGAAAAGGGAAAAGGCCAACATAACGATGACGACCGATGTCAGCGTTGTCTTCAGTTAGGGGTACAATGCGTCCGCCCCGAGTTCCACGTGGGCAGGAGGAAGGGTGTTAAAAAGCAAGTTCTGCTGGCTCCTCATGACGAAGCCCTGTTACTGACCACCTCCTCAGTAAGCGCACCGGGCTGGAAAAGGCACTGCATCAAGTCGAGCAGGCTGTGAAACGATCAGGAGCCAGTCTGCACGGTATTGAGGCCACCAAATTCGTCTCCGAACTAAAGGTAATCTTAGGTGCCGGCTCACTTACACCTCTCGCCGATGGTGACCCTAAACAACCCAGAACTGGTCATACAAGGACGTCCTCAGCCATATCACGAAGGCCCAGTGACGTTCTCATGGCGGATGTATCCGATGATTCCGGTGATAGCTCCATCTCAGATCATGACGACATGAGCATTCCGCAAGACTCTACGCCATCTCAGAGCCATGTGGCAGATGAGAGCCTTGCCGTCGACGACGCAGAAAATCCCCTTCAGCTTCTCGCCCGAGCTTCTGACATGCATGTTTCTCCGAAGCCTGTTGGTGAGCTTTCCACTGCCGAGATTATCCACAGCCACCAACGCCCACGCCAAAATAAGCAATCCGAAAAGCTGTCCGAAGTCGAAAAGTTCTTCAAGTTCACTCACTTCTCCCTTGACTGCAGCCCTGATCTGGATCCCATTGACCTTGGCTTACTTACGTCGGAGGAGGCAGAGTCCCTGTTTGACTTCTTTCATAAGAGTCTTGCCCACACCAGATGGGGTCTGGATCCAATATTGTACACGGCCTCCTCTACACGCTCGCGTTCGGCCTTTCTCTTCACTTCCATCTGTGCCGCCGCCGCCCTCTTTATGCCAACACAGGGAGCCCTGTCGCGGAGGTTGTCCAATCACTGTAAAACCTTGGTCAACAGGATCATGGTTGACCGATACCGGTCCGTCGAAATTGTCCTTGCCTTTATGGTCAACGTCCCCTGGATGTTTCCTGGAAAACACAGCACCGACGACGAGACGTGCTGGTACGTTTCCATGGCCACTACCATGGCTCTGGACCTGTCCCTACACAAGATGGTGGTTGCTATGGATACCATACGAGACGGTAGCTACAGCGGAGGTATCGCACGGGCAGACTGCATTGACCCCAAAGTTGCATTATCTCTCGATGGTTTTGGTGACGTTGATTCCGAGTCAGAACTAGGGAGACGGCTGTTGCGGCGGAGGGAGAGATGTTGGATTGCGCTGTTTGTTCTGGAGCGAGGAATGTGCTTAGCGCGAGGCAGAAGTTATACCGTGCCTCTCACGCCCCTTCTTCGACGCTGCGATGAATGGCACATGTCAGATATTGCGGATACCATGGACGGGCACTTGGTGTCCATGGCTGTCTTGCGGAGAGACTTGGTGAGTTCCCAGGCTGATTCCTGTAATTCAAGCGCTGACATGATCAGGACGATTTGTTCAACTCCATTCGGGCAGTTTGTGACGGATCTCGTGAAACACTGGCAGACGGTGGCCTCATTGCCCAATCGTTCGTCTTCCCTCTTCTTCCTTTCTGACTATAAGATGCATTTCTAACAAGCGTTCCAGAATACAAATGTCGGTTGACAAGTTCTTTGAGCAATGGCACGCTAAATGGACCATACCCATCGGCACCGGACCTCGTAAGTGCTTTTTGGGCCTCTCCTCAGAGCCTCCATTTCACATCCTACTAACACCAGTGAAAGAACATCGTCTCCCACCCTACGTCCAAATCCTCGTCACCCACACCCGCCTCTCCATCTACAGCAGCGTAATCAACCACCCCACTGCGCCCACCGAAGTCCGCCACTTCTTCCACGCCGCCGGTCTCTCCTCCGCCCTGAACGTCATGCGTTCCGCCATCCAAGGCGAAGAGCAGCTCTCGAGCATGCCCAACAACACGGCCATCATGATCTCCTTCGCCGCCTGCTTCGCCCTGCGCCTCAGCGGCCAGCTCTCCGGCGGGACCTCCAGCCTGGCGCCCAGCGTCCGGACGCTGATCGAAGAGACGGCGGGCGTGCTGGAACGGATTGGCACCGCTACGGACCATCGTAACGGTATGTCGACGCTGTATGGGAAGTATTTGAAGTATATCGTCAAGAAGGCGGCGGCTGCTGCGGCGACGTCGTATGAGAATATGGTGGCCTCGACCACGATGCGGCCGAGGAATGGGGTAGGGATGTCATCGGACCGAGGCCCGTCCGTGGTCTTTTCTCGACACGGTGGGCCATCCGCATCATCGCCAACACTAGCAGCATATCAACGCAGCAGCCAACAGCAAGGGACTACTAGTACCACAAACATAGGCAGTAGTTACGGTGGTGTTGTCCCGACCGATGCTGCTTTGTCAGCGACATCATCCGGCCCATTTCTCGAGCCATCATCATCAACCCCCTCCTCCCTATGGGCAGCAACCGAACCAATCCTGCTGCAATTCTCATCCATGTCCGACGATCAAATCCGGGAGGCACTGAATAACGAGTTTCACGTTGATCCGGCTACCTCGGCTTCAAACTCAAACAGCATGTACCACCAACACCATGCTGGCGGCCCAGGCCTGTTGTCGCTGTGGGATGATGCTGCTGTTCTTCCGGATTGGTTAAATTCGGCGAATTTGCCTGAGTTTGGGGTGTGATTAGATTAAGTGACTGACTGACTAGGTGATTGAGGCGAGGAACGGTTGGTTGAAGGGCTGGATGGACCTGGAGGGAGGTGTGAGAGGTGAGAGGTGAGAGGGAAGGAGGAGGAGGAGGTTTGACTTGTATGTGTTCATAAGGTACCTGGCGATGTGCAGGAGGGAAGAACATCCTAAGCGAATATCAAATAAATCACTGGATCAGCGGCTGGTACTAAGTAGGCAGTCGGATAAAAAATAAAACTAAAAAGAGAACGCAGCACCGACGATGACTCTGCCCGGAATTGAACCTGGGACCTTGCACTTTCAGACTTTTTCCTGTGCGAACTCGGGGCGCCATTAAGTGGGTGCTTGGTTAATATTTCCGTTTTTGGGTGGTGGAGAAAGCTGAATGAGATGCGGGCTTAACCCGAACACTGCGAATCTTGGCTGGTCGCTTGATAGGCAAGTAACAAACCGGCTGACGACTTAGTCGCCGGTCGGTCACCCTTCTGGCGAGTGCCAGTTTCAATGAGCGAGTGTTCCATCCACACCTGTTTGCAACAATGAATTTGCCGAAGGGAAAAAACATTAAATTGCCGTATAACTTGGAGGAATCGGGCCTCCAGGTATTTTACGAAGCAACAAACCAAACAGGCATTGCAGTCTGCTCGGTTGAGGCTAGGTATCCTTGAGACTCCTCCTAAAACCTCAAGGTGCCTGAGCGGTCCTACAGATCATCTTGGAAGGAGTATAAGACACCATCACTTCTTTTTTCTTTGGAAAATCCAGTGTCTGTGGGTGTCCGCCGGCGAACGAAATGCATCCCGAAATTGTCCGATCCCGACACCGAGCGATACGCGTTTCCATGGTAAAATGTATGTATGTATGGGAAGTTAAACAGTGATCAAAATATGTTAAAATGGAAGCCACAGCTTTACTTCCACTTGTGCATTTTGTGCGTTGCCTATCAAACTCCCACTTACACAATGTACATATCGCGTGCTTCAACTGCCCGTACCCATGACCTTGCGAGCCTCTAAAGTCTCGAGAGGGGTTTGTGTCGGCGAGGTCCGATTGTGGTCGTACTGTATGTATGTACGTACAATGGAAGTGTGCGACAGAGTGTCCCCCAAAGTGCGAGGCATGGCGCCGCGATTCGTTGGGCCGATTTGATCATTCGAAGCCATGGCAGTCGCGTGGAGGACTTCCGGTTTGGGATGCGGGATGCGACTTGTGCGTGATGATTCTTGATGATTCTTGATGATTGTGAGACACGAAATCGCATCATGATGGTTTGCGATGGCACCGATCCAAAAGGTCGTACCCAAAGTGGCAACCAACGGGAAAGGTGAGCCGGGGGGGAAGCGGGGTTGATGTTTATCGGAGGGAGTGCAGCCCGGGTTGCGCCGTCTGCGGGCGACGGTCTGCCCCGGTCTAGACGGTCGACTGCTTAAACAAATGCCTGTTACACATGGGTGATGCTGGTCCAGCGGCACCGATGCGTCGAAAACATCATGGGGATTTGGGGACAAAAGTCTGAACATGTGCAGCGAGAATCCGGAGATGAAGCGGCGTTCAGTCGTTACGAATACATGAATTATTCACAACTGTTACAAACGTCTTTGAACCTTATCTCTCAACAGCCATTCAGAGCCCTTGACCACGACACCACCAAACCTCTAGCGCCGGACCACCAAACTCGGCCGGTTTAGCGCTCGCCATCTTGAAGGCCCGGGTTCTGAGGGTGCATCAGAGTGATGATGCAATTACAACGGAACTTGCGGCCATGGTTCGTGTGCTCTTTCCGCCTCCAATTTTTTTTTTTTTTTTTTTTTTTTTTTTTTTTTTTTTTTTTTTTTTTTAGACGGAGTGGGCAATGGGAAATGGCATGATCACAATGCAAGTTGCCAAAAGAGTTGTGATCAAAATGCAGTTCTTCCCTCCGGCTCTCGGGGCAGTGTTACGCTGTGGTAACACCTTAGCACAAATTAGTGCTACTCTGATGCCCAAGTGCTACTACGCTACCCCGTCCATGGGCCACCAACACGGGCGGGCAAGCGGGGGTCACCGCACAAGAGATTTTGATTGGTTGGGACCAAATGGGATGCCTGGGACATTTTTCATATGCAGCCTGTTCTCCATTTTTCGGCAGCTTGTGAAAAGTGGAACTGCGGAAGGTGTGCCCTTTGCAGCAAAGACAGCCAACTGTTAGTTACGAACAGTAATAAATCTCGCGCCCGCCCTCGCTCCCCGTTGTTGTCCAATACAGTCCCGTCCTGGCCGCGAGTCTCGAGAGTCGAGTCCAAACTAACTTCAACCCCCCCTTTGGTCCCATCTCCTCCGCCCCGGCCCGCTGCCAATTCGTCCAACCGTTCAGAACCTAGCCGACCATTCAACCGTCCTGCCCGCCCCTTCGACCTCCGCTGTCCACAACCATCGTCACACTGCCCGTCGTCTTTTTTTTGTGGTGGAATACCCAAACAAAAAAACAACCGCAGTTACCCACCTGACTTATTGCCCCTGAAAAACGAGAAAATCTGTCAACCGATCCAGTCGACAGACTAGCTTTCCCGCCTCCGCCTCCGAGTGCAGCCCTACACGAGTCACCGTTGTCACCGTTTCCCAACGTCAATACACCCAACCCTCAAAATCGCAACCATGTTCGCCGCCACCAGAGTCCTCCGCCAGGCTGCCGCTCACGCTGAGCGTGTTCCTTCCATCAAGTTCCTCGGTCGCAGAACCACTCCTGGTATGTTCCTCCCCGTCCTGCGCCTCCGAGCATTCCGGTGTGGTGCATCTGCCATCTTGACTGGCAACCTTTGTGTGTTTTCGGATGACGTGCTGACTACTCTTTGTCCAACAGCTTCCGTCGACCACTCTCCCAAGCCTCACCCTGCCTCTCCTACCCACTCGCTCCCGGCCAACTGGGGCTCTTCCACCACCTTCAGCGCCTATCGCCAGCACGCCCAGCAGCACGGTCCCCTTCGCAAGACCATCCGCCCTGAGGTTGACGGCATTGGTGGCTCTCCCGGCGCCGCTCTTGGCCCCGTCAAGCCTCCTCAGGGTCTCTACTTTGACCGCAACGAGCTCCCCGCCCGCTTCCGTCGCCAGCCTCTCACCGAGGCCGAGATCGAGGCTATTGAGAGCGGCTGTGGCTTTGCTTAAACGCGAGATAAATCAACATAGACTAGACGCTTCGTTTATGAAGATGGATATCGAACCCGAAACGACCGACACAACGCAGCGAACCTTTTTTGAGAACCCCTTTGACCTAGGAATGGGCCTACACTTGAGCTTCCCAATCATCTAGCGCTATCTATCCCTATCCCCCTCTCACATCACACACACAGCGTATGATCACCAATGCTTCACGCGATTTTGAACCGAGCAAAGTTTGTATATCAGATTATCTATGGACGGCACTGCATTGGCGTTAAAAAACAAAGAGCTCACCGGGGTTTGGCTTTAGAGATACACGTTCCAAGCATGGCACGGTGTTAACGGATCGGTGGGGGAGAAGGTCGTCCAAAGGAGGCCGGGCCTTGTCCGGACATCCGGGCTTGAGTGACCGGGGGACGGATGCAGGTCTTGTGTATATAGTCAGTGCAACGGGCTACCCCCAAAGCCGGGCGAAATCCCAGCGTTGGGTGTCAGCCCGCGAGCCCAGAATAACATGTAAACACTTCTGAACACCAACCGCTGCTCGTATCTGGTTTGCACATGCCGAGAACGACGACGTGTGAGACAAAGAGGCTTACCACGCCGTTGTTTGGACGGAGAATTGCTGGGGATTACCGGTCTCGAGATTCACATGATTGGGCTACGCCATACGTAAACACCTGCCTCTTACCCCCGCTGTGTCGAGGTTTTAACCATCAACACAAAAAAGGAAGCCCACTTACAACAGCATCGCCAACACCATGTGCTCATGCTTCTACACTACACCACAGACACCTCGGCATGCTCGGAAGCGCCCTGAGCGTAGCACATCTCATCATGGGAACATGTGACGTACGAGTAAAGGCCTCTACAGGGGACATTTCGGCTTCTACGGAGATGATCTCTCAAGTGAGAAACAGAAGAAGCAAGCGGACTGTGACGGGAAGGTGATCAGCCCTGTGAGATTGCCGGCCGGGGGTCGAATTGATCCATGTGCCGTGCCTGACTGATGCCATGTGCCATGTGCTGAGTTCAGTCACCACGGTGAGGATGAACTCGGTGGGGGAAAGCTCGTCTCTGTCAGCTGTCAAACAACTGGATAGGGCCGGCCAATTGATCGCCCAAGCCCCACTAAAAAGTTGGAGCTCCCTGAGCAGGAGCTCTCGGCAACTTCCACAGCGCTGACGATAACAGCCGCCGGACCCAATCGGGAGCTCGATGATTTACCTCACTTTCAAGGTTCTTAACTTCCCAACAACCGATTATAGAGGAGGATCCCTGCTATCCTCATACGCCTATATCGACAACAAGAACCTCGCCGTTAGTCAACCAACTTATCAAGATGAAGGAAATGGCCGGACAGGCCGGTGCCGGCAGCGAGGACAAGTGCCCCGTCGACCACAAGACGCGCGAGCTGTGGTTGCAACAAGCAAAGCAGGCAAAGGCCGCACAAGAAGCCGCGGCTGCGGCGGGCGGCTCGACGACGCCATCGCCAGAGAACGCCTTCACGACGCCAGTAGCACCAGCATCAGCACCAGCACCAGCAGCTGCAGTACAACAACCACCACAATCCCAGATCCCCCAGCCGGCGCAACAAACAGCAGTCCCCGCGGCTGCGCTTCCCACCACGCAACCATCTTCCTCGTCGTGGTCCTCATGGTTCCCCTTCACGTCCTCTGCTTCCGGCTCCTCCGCGCCGCCCTCCACACTAGCGCCTCCCCAGTCATCACTCGGCGAACAGCGCGAAATCTCCTCCATCCCCCGCGCCGCCACCACCGGCCCCTCCGCCTGCCCCTCCAACGCCGAGCAAGAAACGGGCGCCGACACCGCCTCCGGCAACTGGGTCTACCCCTCGGAAAAGCAATTCTACGAAGCCATGAAGCGCAAAGGGCACGACGGCGCCAGCGCGGCCGACATGAAGACGGTTGTCCCCATCCACAACGCGGTCAACGAGCGGGCGTGGGCGGAGATTCTGCGGTGGGAGAAGCCCTTTACTGGCGAAGGATGTGGATGCGCCGAGGGCCCCAAGCTGCAGAGCTTCATGGGCGAGAGCAAGCGGATGACACCCAAGGCAAGGCTGAATACGTTGCTGGGGTACACGGCGCCGTTTGATAGGCATGACTGGATTGTTGATCGCTGTGGCACGAGGGTGGATTATGTGATTGACTTTTATGCGGGGAGGAATAATGATAAGGCGGGGGCGGGCAAGTTGAACTTTTATTTGGATGTGAGGCCCAAGTTGAATACGTGGGAGGGAGTTAAGATGAGGGCTTTGGGGCTTGTTGGATTGAACTAGAGTGAAGCGAGGGGCATAGAGAAGACCCACGATGGGGATGATTGAAGTGGTCTAGAAAATAGACTCTTGGGGTATATAGGGCAGAGATCTTTCCAGACTCGAACGTGTAAGGGTTCACTGTATTATTAGTAGGGTTGGTTTAACATTGCATCTCACTCATGTTTGGCATATAAACTTTTGTTCAAACGGTGTATAAGGACAAGATAGAGGAATGGTTCAATAGAGGATGATAGACACCTGCATAGAGGCGACATGTCTGGTGATAAGTGTTCGCTCTTTGGTGTGTTGGATATATATATTACATATTACTTTTGACTATATAAATGTCCTGTTGCTCCTTAGTTTCCTGGCCGTTCCAGGAGGGAATCCACTACATTCCCTCTCACCCAATACTGTTACTTGTGACATCTCAATCCGTTTTGGAGACCTGGGGTTGGCGAATACTATCCTTTTCTGATAGGATTGGAACTGAGCAGGGAAGAGATTGCAAGTTAGCAAAGAGACTGGAAGACGAGAACATCATGGAGTCAGTCAGTCAGTCAGTCACGTAACATACCTTTCTTCCCATCCTTGACCCTCACCCTCACAGGCGATCTTGTTTCCAACGCATTCGTCTCCAGATCCCACCCAGCAGCCGCCAGCGCCGCAAAAACGGTCCCCTTCTGCTCCTCCGACGTATACCCCAGCAGCGGCACCTCGTTCTCATAATGACTCTCCAACCCATCCTTAAGGGCCGAGCCAAAGTGATAGGCGTGGCTAACGGCATCGAACCAGGCCTCCAGCGGACTACTCACACTTGTACTACTCATTTTCTTCCCCTGGGGCTCCTCCTCCTTCAACGCGATCCTCATGACAAAACTCCCTCCCCGATGACAAATCCCCATGAAATACCCGTCCGTCTCAAACTCATACCTATGATACCCCCCCTTCCACGCCGCCAACGCTTTAACATGCCCATACGTCCCAAACTCGCAAGTACCCGTGTACTCACCCGATTTACTCGCCATCTTGCCAAACCCAAACCCTCTCCCTCCCCTTCCCGATCCTGGCAGGCCCCCAGGCAACTGCAAAATACTCTCCCTCCCGCTCACCTCCTCCGGCCCCAACACCCTCCCACACTCCAACCACTCCCTCACCACCATCGTCGCCCTCTGCCGATTCAGCGTCCTACACCTCACGCTCCTAACCGCCCAATAATTCATAAGCAAATGCACCCACAAAAGCCCCACCATCAGTCCCCAAACCACCTGTCTATCCTGCACCACCTTCACCACCAGACTCCCCACCAACATACCCAGCAAACTCACCACCGTCTCCTGACTCGCCTCCTTGGCATTCAACTCCGCCAGGTTTCCCCTCAGCGCAAAATGCGCCGACAGACTCGCCTTGCTCGCATTCGCCGCCACCCCGCACAGACTCCTCAGCACCCCCGCGCCCACAATCACCCCCAGTTTGGGGAGGTAATACGGCATCAAGGCCGGCACGAGCAAATCCAACAGCTGCGCGGAATCGTTCAGCAAGTCCGCTAGGAACCGGTAGAACTTGCACTCCGGCTCGATCGCCGTGCCCAAGCGATGGGCGAACAGGATGGTGGCGATGCGCGAGATGGTGTCGCCGGCGATTTTGAGGATCAAAGCCCCCGTGGGCGAGGAGGAGGAGTCGCCTACGCCGAGGCCTTCGAGGACGGCGCGGTTGGCTAGCAACGAGGTGATGGATGAGAAAAAGGCTTGGAGCGAGTCGTAGGTTTGGTAGGCGAGGTAGTCGGGGGTTACGGAGTGGGGGTAGCCGGCGGGGAGGAAGGCGTGGAGGAGGGCGAGGAGGGGGGGTGGGCGGGTTGGGATCTGTATGTAAGGGGGGTGGTTAGCGAGGATGGCAAGGGGGAGGAAGGGGGGAGGAAGTGATTTGACAGTTGTCGACGTCTTGGAAGTTGACTTTGGGTGCAAGTTTCGTTGTTTTGATAGATGGTACTCAGTGATGCTGTGGAATTGGGGAAGTTCGGAAGGCTTAGGCAGAGCAGGGTGGAGGGCCGGATGGATGGATGGAGATGGATCAAAGTACACGTACGGCCCTCAAACTCTCCTGTGATTCACCAGTATATGTGCAGAGCACATTGCCCGCTGGGTCGATGTCGTAGATGTTCCTGCTCATCGTCTCGATTGCTGTCTACATCGACGAGGCTCTGGTGTCGTTCGTCGAAGTCGAGCAACGATGTATCCAGGAAAGGGAGCTATGCGCGGGTGTGGCAATCAGTTGTTCGGTTGAAGGGTCTGCCGGAACATACAAGTATGTGGCCAGAATTATCAATGTTTCTTTTTCTCCTGATAATGCAATGTCGCCCAAGATAACCCAAAGCTGCGTCGTGGTGCGTCGTACGTAGAGGTAGGTACCTAGGTATGTGCGCAGTGCGCGTGTAGAATGGTCGCGAACGAGGAACGCCGAGCGGTCTTGAACCGCCCTGATGGAAGCTCTGCCATACCCTGACGTAAGACCGTGCCGTGATGGCTGCATGTGCTACAAACCCCTGACATGCTGCTCAATTCGGCACGCCGTGAACAGGACATTGGATTTGCTTTAAATACAACCTCCTTATTATAACCTGCAGGCGCTGGTAGTCAGTAACTCTAGAAGAAGTCGAAGGGCAACATAAGCACCAAGCAGAACCGAATGAGGAACGGACTTGGTTTGCCTTCATCTTGCCATTGCAACAACTCCTGCCAGCCCGTTCAGACGTCGGCCACCGCTGTCCACCAGGGACAGTAACCAGCCCTGTCTTCATATGTCCCTAGCTTTTCGCTACTTTACCCTTCCTTGGTAGTATGTCCACAGCCGGGTATGTACATTATTAAGTCAATATTTTTCCAGTATTAAAATCCAACCTGCGCAGCAGCTTACGCGAAATGTCCCCCTTCCGAACCCATCTCCTCTAAGAAGAGCTCTTAACCGGGGTGCCATCCTCAGCCACCAGATACTCCTGTGTCGCAACCGGACCCTCGCCAACACTGGTCATGATCACACGGCTAACACCGTTCTTCAGCAAGCCGGCAACGCTCTCGTCAAAGGAAACGTTGGACTTGAGGCCCTCAACGGCGGACGTCTTCCAGCCATCCACCTCGCTAAGGACGCTGTAGAGGTTGCCAACAACAGCCTCGGTATCCTGCTCGAGGTAGTAGATGACGGCGTTCGGGCCGGCATCGAAAGTATAAGCGGCAACGGACCGGCCAGCCGCGGCATTGATGGCCTCGACGGCGCGAATGGCGGCGCGCGAAACGTCGTTCATGTAGAAGATGGGAGGATAGGTGTCGGCGCAGGTAGCGTGGAAGGAGTTGGAGTCGCGCATGGTGACCTCAGCAAAGGCGGCAAAGTCGCGCTCCGCAATCGCCTTCTCCATGATCTCCATGTTCTTGGGCACCACCGACTTGATGCGCTCCTGGAAGAGACCGGAGGTGGCAACAGTCTGCTGCATGCCCGAGGTCGAGCTGACACCCTTCTTGGCGGCAGACGCGACGAGGATAAGGGCGCGCATCTCGGGCCAGTGCGAGGCCTCAGCGACCTGGTCGGCCATGGAATCGCTTCCATCGGCAGCCTCACCCATGCGCCAGGCAACATAACCGCCAAACAGACTGCGGCAGGCGGAGCCGGAGCCCTGGCGGGCGATCAAGCTCAGCTCCGAGGGGGAGGCAGGGAGCTCGTAGAGGTTGGCAATAGCCCTCACGAAGGCAGCGAAGCCAGCAGCGGACGAGGCGAGACCGGCAGCGGTAGGGAAGTTATTCTCGGAGACGATGCGCAGGGGCATGGTGGAGAGCTTGGGGAGCGAGGGGTCGGCAGCCTCGAGGGCGGCGCGACGGGCGCGCAGCTCACGGAAGCATGCCTGGGGGCGAGCACCAGACACATCAGAGGGCTCGCCATTGAGCAGAAGGGAGTCGCCTTCGGGGTACGAGGCCGAGCAGGAGGCGGTGGTGAGGGTGCGGAGGTCGGCTTGGGAGAGAGTGACGGAGAGAGAGCTGTTGGTCGGGAGGTTGAGCTTGGTGTCGCGCTTGCCCCAGTACCTGACCCTTCAAGTTAGTTCAGATGCTCTTCTCCACGTGTTCGTCTGAAGTATTTTTAGGAAAGAAAGTTGGGCTGACTTGACGACGGCAATGTTGACGGGGGCCGTGGTGCTGGCACGGTAGACCTTTTCGGAAGCCATTATAAATATGTTAAGGGATTATATGGGGTATCTGTAGGGGCGTATGGTTGAAAGAAAGGTCGCAAAGGAGAAGGAAGAAAAAGGACAAAAGGCAATGTCGCGATAGTTTGCTTGTTGGTGACTCGAGGTTGTTGCGATGGACAGACAGGACGGCGGGCGGTCAACAAAGAAGTTGGGAAATGAAGCTAGAGGGGACCTGACCCCCTTTCAACCTCAACACCATGTGTTCCCCAGCAATCGCCAACTCTGCATCGCAGCACTCTGGCGGGGCTCTCCAGCGGGGCAAAGGTGGGGTCATTGGGAGATTTGGAGCTCTGCCGCCAGAGCCAGGACCCTGAACACGCCAAGCCAATCCAAGAACAAGCTACTTGTAGCGCCTCCAGGAGCTCGGGCAGGTCTTGGCAATTAACCACAGGGCAGCGGCGGCCTGGCCCGTCCCCGTCATGGCCCGAACCGTCTCTTTGACATGACCTCTGTGCCGCATCACCATCTCAAGATCTCGAGATCTGATCTCACCCATAACACTAATGCCAGGACGAAGCAACTTGGTCGGATTCTTTTCTGTCTATTCTCTGTCCTCTTCTCCCAACCTCTGTCGATGCCCAACTGCGTATTCACACGCTTCACGCCTCTGTTCACGACAGCCAGACATTACAGCAGTCAGGAGGGGTAGGGGGCCAAGGAGTTGTGGTGAGTTGGAGTCTGGGAGTTCGAATCTCACTTTTGCCAACAGAGCTTTGTTCCAGCTCGGATGAGGATATCTACCCACAAGTGGACGGCCGCCTATAACAAATACTTCATGAGCTCTCGGTTTAACTTGCAAGTTGCAAAAAAGATGACGAGCTGAAACACAGCAGGCCTTCTTCGGGCACTTCACATCAGAGACATGTTCGAGAGATAATCAGGGAACATGCCGATTCTCTGTGTGGGCTGAGCGCCTATGACGATCATGTCTCACTGGAAACTGACAATACTGAGCTGGGGGGAGAAATCATTACACTGCCTGGCTAACCTGTAATTAGCTTCCAACATGGCGCTTGACTAAACATCAACCAGTCTAGCGCTGAGCACCAGTAGCACAGCCTACCTTGGTGGTATTCTGTCACAAACCACCATCGTCCTACACAAGCGAGACACACAACATGTCGTATGACTTTGAACCAGGTACCGTGATAGGACGGGTGGCTATCTGACTATTCGACTCCTCTCTTATCGACAAGCGGAGCCTGGAGTGTCTAGAGCCTTGCTAAGCCGGTCCTGCATGGAGGTACAGAAAGTTAATATCTGCTACCACATGGCTAGGCTGTCGATCCCTTCTTCTAGACCCGGCATACCTCGAGTCCGAACCGACCTGTCAGGGTCGAGGGGTTCAATTCAGCGTTCAGGAGTTTCCGAACGGATATGTTCGTCGAAAACGTGAAAAGCGTCTATTCGGGATTTTTCCCTGCACTAATCGACAGACCTTCTTCCAGTCGTGAAAGACTCGAAAATGTGAACCGGATGATGACTGCATCAAGGGGACACACGACGACTTACGACACTCCCATCTCCCAGTCCCCTTAACCACGTTCATTCTGCTCTCAAGTACATACTCCAATGAGACCCAAAGGCACCACACCTCCAAATGCCCTCACACGATGCCGATCCCGTCTCAGATCTCATCTTATTTTTCTTATACGAACCACACGAAACCCCAAACCATGCCATTGAGCCGAGTCAGGCTTTCCGAGATCCATGATTTCGATCGAAGTCATCCTATTTGCCTGACCAGCTTGAAGAGGAACGGGCTGAACGAAGTCCAGTCAGCCTCCAGCTTACCTGCTATGGAAACTCATACGCGTTGCCTCCCGTCCCGTGCACGCAAGCCCGAATACTGGCTGGGCACACCGGATACTCAACCCGGAAACCGTAACTCTCTCTCTTCCGAAGCCGAAACCCTACATACATACATTACATATTTTCTCTTTACTTCGCCTCCGCCATCATGCGCGGCAAGGAAAATAAAAACGCCACGATGTGGGACGGTTCTCATACATACTCTACATGCCTGCCCCAGACTCTTTCTCCCCGCGCCAGCTCGCCCATTCCAGCCCCAGTCTGTGAGTGACAATCTACCGGAAACACACGCAATGACGTGACACCAACCATGCCGGCAGCCGTTGAGGAATTTTGGGGTAGGTATGTAGAGGTATGTATGGTCAGCTGAAAGGAGTGTCGTTGGACGCCACGTGTTTCGTGTGCTTCGTGTCTCATCGTCTTCTTTATGTCCATACATTACTATGTAGGCTTTTGAAGATGATTGCTTACCGGACAGTATGTATAACCAGTGGGATTGGGGAAGCCACGTGCTTGTTGATATGTAGTCGGCATTTCTGGCGGGAGATGTTTGTTTGGAACTGGAATAAGTCACTGACTGGGCTGCATCTTGACGTGAAAACACCACCACTCTCCCACCTGAAGTGAATCCCTAAACGAGTCAGTCCTAGGACCAACCACTTATGGCCGACTTGGACGTTGAGCAGGGAAGAGTTAGATATAGAGGTTTCTGGTGCTTGATAAGTTGACTCGAACATTAATGGCACAGGTTACAGCAAGACAGACAAACAAGCAACTTCACACGACGAACACCAGAGACAGATTCTCAACCACGTGCTCTCCAGCCGCAACTACACTGAAATGGACACTCGCAAGTAGTCAAATCCGATGATCATCAACCACTTGCTTCCTCTTGAAATTCGTCTTTCTTACCCCTTCTCCGTCAAAAAGCGTAGGAATATAGAGGCACTAAGTTATGTGTTCTTCGTAGCACCAACCAACTCTTTACCTCTTCGTTCCCTAGCATGTAATGACGTCGTCCAATACACCATAACTACTACCTCTCTCTGTCTTTAATACGAGAGGCACAGCAGGTATGTAGGCACAAATATTTCTGCCAGTCAGTGGGAGAATGAGTAGAGTCTAATAGGTAAGGTAGTCAAGGTAATACCGGACCCTTGATCGTCACTGTCAATTCATCATGCCCGACTCATGTCCGGGACATTCGCACACTCTATCACTTCAAGTCCCCTACCTACGGTAACCTTCGGGGTTGCTCTCATAGACCATTTAAGCTCAGAGATGACTGACTACCTTACCTAACCACAACAGACATGGTTTCCGTTCTCTTTGGCTACCTAGATGAGGACTAGACTTGAGGTACCATACCCTACACACGCACGGAGGGCCAGTCCCACTATTTGATGCCATACACTGACTGACCCGATTCTACTCGTATAGCTAGGTAGTCTCGATTTCAAGGAAGTTCTCTAATCCATATCCCCTCCCACAACCTCAACCTCAACCTCAACCTCAACCCTTCAGTCCGTTCGAGTTACTTGTGCCTGCCATCCAGCCAGCCAGGCTGCCGTGCGGCCGGCCGCCTGTGCCCTGTGCCCCCCATGTGTCCCCATGTGCCCACGGGAACGTGCTTGATGGTGCTTGCCGTTCCCGCATCGGTACTACCGCTGGTGTTACCGCAACTCCGCAAGTACTACATACCGCTGTGGTTGGTGCTACTACAACTTGAAGCCGACAAGGAGAGGAGAGGACATTGACAGTACAGCCTGGGTTACAATTTCTCGCACGCCGCACCGGTCACCCACTCCTTACTAGATAATTTGGGTGTTGAAATCCTTGATCGCATGGGAAACTGGGAAAATATGGGAAATATTCCAAGCAGGTGGGTGGGTAGTCAACCCGAAATTAGGACCCGATCCGATCCCGATTCCGGGGGTTGAGGTCATTGGTAGTCGGGTCGGTATTGGACTTGACCGAACGGTTCGTTGGGCCCATGATACGAGACCCCATACGTATTCAGCTCTCATTATGTTAGTGAAGAAGGTAGGCAGTGAAGGAGTGAGGTAGCGTAAGTAGGTCATGAACCCCGTGACCAAAGCCGTCTACGTACTAGCCCCCTCACGGACCAGGCTTTCTTGGGGTTTAGTTAAGTCCGGTCCAGCCAGCCAGCCATCATGGCCAGTCTAGTCCAGTCAAGTACAGGGTAATTCCAATCCATGCTTGACGTGAGTGTCCGACATTGATTGTCTATCTTGGACAACCCCGCTTCCTTCCCAGCACAGCTGCTTCCCACTTACACTTCTCACACAGGCTGGCTGGCTGACACTAATGTGTGTTCCGTGTCTTGTGTTGTTGGTACGAGGGTTTAACAATCGATGATCTAACCATAGGGCGAGGGCGTTGGCGTACATGCCTCTAGGGCATGACTTCCACATTGACTTGACTTGACTTGACTTGACTTGAATGCTCTCTCTCTCTCCGCGTCCGCCGTGCCGTTGTACACAACATGTACCACAACCTTTCACATCGGACGGACCGTTCCGATCACTCACTTATAATTCATGAGCGCTCTTTTTCGATGTTCCCCCATTCACTATCCACCTATAGTAATGCTTGCCCCTCTCGTTGTGCTCTTTGGGTATATCGTGGTGTGATTTGACAAGCCACGAAGAAAGTAAGTAGGTAGGTGGAGGGGATTAGGTATTTCACAAATTGGGTGTATGTACAGTCTCATTTTTTGTCTTTCCTCTCTAACTACCTCTAGCAGCCTATTATGGATAAACAAGAAGCTATCTAGATACAATGTTCTCTGGCTGAAGTGCGTGTGTGTGAGTGTAGTACCTAGAACCGTGATACACATGTGTGTGCATGTGTGTGTGAAACCTGCCACTTCACAGCATTGAGAGATGCGCGATGGGGGAGAGACAGTGGGAAAAAATGAGGGGCAGACAGACAGGTTGATAGAGTGTATGTATGTATCACCCGACCTAGTGTAGGTAAAAAGGAATATACAAGAAGAGTAGTAGATCCCAGATATGTATGTATGTATGTATGTATGTATGTATGTATGAATAACTTTTGGTTGAAAAAAGACAACGTAGTAAACCTGATGGGGTATCTTTTTGACAGCAGATGAAAAAACAGACAAGAAAATGGGGACTGGCTAGTATGCAAAAATGAGACCAGCCCCAAAGAGATCTAGTATGGTGTCGTGGCACGTATCATCAAATCGTCGACAGCGTTAAAAAATGCGTGTGAGGTGTGCTTCCGTCCAAATAGCAATAGCAGGCGGTTTGTCCGCTCGCTCCAATCCATCCATCGAACAAGAAAACAAAAAGATGGGGTAGTATCCAACGGCTTTCTCGAATCGTGATTCGGTACTCTGCCTCCCTACTCAGCGTGGGCGGCACATGATGCTTTTCCCTTCCTTCGCTTCACTTCCGACGCCCCACTTTGTCCACGAGGTTTTTGAGCCAAAGGGAGGCGCTGTTCTTCTTATCGTCGTGTCCAGCCATGACGGCATCGCGGACCATTGGCCCAACAATGTCAACATCGCCGCGGTCGGGAAACTTGCCCTCATCCGTCAACATTTCCGGGACGGCAGCCGGGAGCACATCCTCGGTAGCACGACGAAGCAGTGTCGTAGTCGCCCTGGTTAACTGCGGTTCCAGTCGTTGAATGAGATCCTCCTCAGCCCCGCTCCATTCCTGCTCTATCTCTGCCCATTTTTCTTGGGTATAACCGTAAGTGATTGACGTCAGGCCGTAGTGTTCTCCAGTCCGGACAAGGTGTTTGGTGAAGTTGATCCTGGCTTGGTTCCAATCAGCACGGAAGGCCTCGTATGTCGCCAAATCGGCCATGTCTGGTACATAGGGCCTGGGCTCAATCGTAAAGTTGGCGTGTCCTAGACGATCTGACCAAGCATCCTGGTCCTCGAGGAATGGAAGCGGCGAGGGTAGTTCACTGATCGTGCTCGCAATGGTTGCGCGGCGGAATGATGCTACTGATGCCTTGGTGCTCAGCGGTGGCGTAGGGTAGTGTTGGGGGTTGCCTATATCCGGGAAGTAAGAAGCAACGGTCGGCGACTGCAGAGGTGATGGTTGAAGCGACTGCGTGTTTCCTTGGGTTACTGGGCTTTCGGTGAATAATGGAGGCAGGAGAGGAGTGGCTGCCAAGGCACGTTCCCGTTCCAGGCTTTTTCCAGCGGCTGCCTGCGCATTTTGGAGCGGGGAAGCAGGAGAAACAGTTTCGTCGGGGCTGCCGTAGAAAGAGAGCGCAGGAGTGGTGGGAAGTGGTGGTTCGGTGACTTGCTGTTGTTGTTGTTGTTGCTGTTGCAGTTGCTCGGAAGGGCGTCGCATCGAAGCGGATATCGACGATGACCTGCTCGAGGCGGCACGCGAGAAGGTTCGGGAGATGCTGGGACGTTGAACGAGAGACGAAACGGAGGCGGGTGCGGAAGCAAACTGGTTCCGCCTTGACGTGGATCCCCATCTTGAAAAGCTCGGGAGCTTTGACCCTATCCTTGAACTCCACGACGACATTCCGGCATCTGATCCATGCCTCCTCTTCTTTGACCTTGAACTATCGCTGAAATCTGTGTCGCTCAAAAAGCCGAGGTCGTAGTCGAAATCCGAAGTCATGGAAGGGCGGGTAGTAATACTTTGGGCTACATCGTTGTGGTGGGAGCATGCCTCGTCGCCTAGTCAATGGTCGAGTTAGCTACCCTGAGTTTGCCTTGGAGGGGCAAGACCTTGTTGGGACCTACACAAGCAGTCATAAAGACCGCCTAGCCTGGCCTCGTCTGCGGCGGAGTAAAGGTCGTACTCGTCCTCGTCTTCATAGATGTCGACCGAATCCCTCTCCAAAGGTTCCTCTTGCACATCGGGAAGCTGGGTCTTGTTGGCCTTGTTGGGATGCGTTTGTTGTAATGGCGAGATGGGGCACTCGGAGGAGGCATTCGGAGGCATAATGTTCTCGAGCGAAGAGGTCGAACCAGAGTAACGTGAGTGGCTGGGGCGCGAAAAGGTTGGTGTGATGGGCAGTGGTGAGGCAATGTCGGACGAGGAAGAGCTCGAGTTGTGGGTGTAGTAGATGGAAGAGTGATCGGCGTCATAGTTGGACTGTAGGAGCTCCAGCATCCGAGCCCTCTCTCTTTCCACCTTTTGAGGGAGTTGCAACGGTATTAGTCGGGTCGGCATGGCGGTTGTGAGTGGGAGGCAGGCATCGACCTTCACCAAAAGGTTATAGGTTCCCACGACCTGGAGGTGGGTGACGATGGCGGCAGTCCTCAGATGGGATGGTGTTGCACGCAAGTTGCTTCGTGTTTGCTCTTTACCGTCTATAGAATGCCCAGCTTTACCGACTTGGAGGACTCTCAAGCAAGAGCAAGCCTTTAAGTTCCAGTTTGACGGGACGGGAGCGCGGAAGGTGGCGGGGTAGTTGACTTATTTGTTGCTTTTCCTGCCTGCCTGTCGGATGTGGTCACAAGAGCTGGGAAACTCCAGAGCTGGGCCAGCCCAGGTTGTGTCCGGGGGGGGTCGGGGACGGGGGCCCAGTTGACGACACTGTCGCTGCCAGTGGACGATGGTCGCGGGCGGGAGACACGGACCACATCCAGCGCCTGCCAGTGCCAGCACCAGTGACGGCACTGCATTTGAAGTGGGGGGAATTGGCTCCCAGCCTCCGCCGCCAGTTGATAGTGTAAAATTCTTTTTTTTCTTTCTCGCTACAACCGTCATGGTTCAACTCCAGCTTCTTTCTCACACCGCACCCCCCTTGTTGCGTAGGTTGTATCTGGTACTTGCAGGGATCTGATTCTTTTTTTTTTTTTTTTTTTTTTCCCGCGATTGCAAAAGCGTCCATCCCATGTGTGTGTCCACTTCGGTCTCCAGCCTAGCCAGGCCCACCCGTCGGTCTGGACAAAAGAGGGAACCTGAGAACGAACGGTGGAGGAGTCAAAAAGTGTATTTCGGGAACACAAGCAGATGCGCCAAAAGCCAAGGTAAATGACTGGATGGCGGCTCTGGGGCGGTTAGACTGGCGTTGGATCAGCGAGTACACTGGAGGCCGGCGATGACGTGCGAGAGACGCTGGCGATGATCTTGGTCGTCTCTCGCTGCTACGACGACAGCTCCGGGGAAGGCTGCTCCCGTCCTTGGATGAAACTAGTGTACGTAGGTACTACTTGCTCTCATACATATGTATATGCAATCACCATATCTTTGGCAACTTGTCTTGTCAAGGACCCCGCCGGCCCTCTTCCCCTCTCGGTCGAGTTACACACCTTCAAAAGCACAGTTGCTTCCGTGTGTCTTGGGTACTTTGGTGTTGCAGGCAAGGGCCTCTGCTCGAGTCCTCCCAATGCCGTGATCACCAACCACAACCACCAAGGCTTCTGGATATGGTTAGATAGCAACACGCGTATGCTGCTCCGGAGCTTCTCACCTAACCTTTTCCACGATGGGAGCAAAAGTGGTGGTGGATGATGCCTTGACGGGCATCAGGGCTATCAATGGAGGATCAATGTGACTTGGTGCAGGACTGGTACCACGTGTAATCAGGTGCTGCAGACCGAGTGGTTGTCGAGACCTGGCCGACTGGGCTCCCAGACTTCCTCCCCAGACGGATGGCTGGACGGGTGGGCCGTATCTTTTGGCCCGTTGATTTTGAATCACACACCCCGGTCAACAAAAGCAATTGATGAGTTGGGAGTTGTCCATTCTGGCCCGACCATGATGAGCAAGACAAGAAAGAAAGAAAGACAAGGCTCACGTTTGAAGCTGTCACGGTGACCAACGACGCCGGCAATCACAATCAGGCGTCAAACCAACAATTAACCGTCTCTTGTAGCCGACCAAACGGATCACAAGAAAACAGACCCACACGGCAAGGCAACGGCAAAACCAGGACAAGTTGGGCGACCGATGAAGAAAGTTGAACGAGATCATGATGGCGCGGAGAAATGACATGGGCGACGAATTCTTGTGTGTGTAAGTTATGTATCGGGATGCACGACTCGGGTCCTCACCAGAGGTTGATCTGTGAGGTTGATTCCGTGCTCGGCGTGGGGTGAAGAATAGCATCGGGTTGGACGATTGACGGCTGTGAGGCGTTTTACGCCATGCTTCCTTGGTGGATGAGGGCATCCCCAACCAAAGCAGCATTCTGGTCAACGGTGAAGCAGTTGCTGTACCGGTGGCGGGGAAGAATAGCGCCCGCCCGCGGTGCAACGCTGATGTTGAGATATTTCTGGTTGGCCCGGGGTTTCTGAATGGCACTATTCTCAGGGTTGGATCTAGGGCCCACAATGGAAGGTCAAGAAGCGAGCGAAGAAGGTCCTAGTGTATGTACACTACACTACAAGACTATCGCCGACTTGAGAATGGTGGATTGCAAAACTCCAAATGGAGAAGCATCCGGCGCATCATGGGTCATGTCGTCCACCCCATGTTCGTCATTGCGGTGAAGCCTGAGCTAGCTAGGATTTTGCAGTGGTTTGCAGTGGTATGCAGTGGTGCGCATTGCTTAGCAGGTCAGCTGCGCATTGACCGTATGTTCTGTTACTGCAAAGTACGGGATATAACGGTAAGTGTTAACAAAAAGTATGAGTCGCTTACACGACGGTGATAATAGAGTCAACAGGGCCTCCAAGCATCCAATGATGCAACTGCATCACAGCGCAAAAAAGCTCAACTCCACGGGACAAAATAACTTGATATGCACTGAGCTCAGTTCCGTTTCGATCATGATTGACTATCGACCGAATCGTGCTCCGAAAACGCTAGATGTGCAATCCTAGCATCACGGACACGTTCTTTGGTTCTTGTGATTGCTTTCCATTGTTCGCCATCCTCTGCGGAATTCCCTTCATAATGCGTCCAAGACAAACTTCCTCTATCCACAGTACCATTCTTTGGTCTTGCACCTTCCCCAGACTTGCTGTCGAGGGGTACCTCGATACACGAAGGGGCGATGGAGAGCAATGGGAAAGAGGGAGCAGTGAGACTGCTCGTTCGTCCCTGCCTCCCGCTCCCTCAGGGCAAGGACTAACAGCACTGGAGTCGTCCCTTTTTTTTCATTCGGAATGAAGGCCAGGACTACGCCTGGAAAGCTTCCGTTTAACCTTCATGGTTTGGATCTCAAGTTCTCGGCTTTTTTGCCCATCTTCTTTTCTCACTCGGCACTTCCAAGCTTCCCACACCCGTAGCGAGTGGCAGGCAGACCTATCCTAACGTTGGCTGGCCGATTGGTTAGGTAATCATCAGCCGTCGCACCTACTCTCGGCCTTATAGGTATGATCCCTCGACGGTGGTGCTCACGCCCGCACTCGGCAATTCCTCCGTTAAATACCAACCCCAAGGGAAAACTCCATGTGCTCTACAAAACAACATTGCTTTTGCTACACGTTGATTCCATATTGTACAGACAAACCGTCGCCACCACAAGGGGCCTGTTGGTTGGCGGGCAGCCGGGGACGGGGAGCAAGAGCCAAAGAAGTTTCCAACTTTTCGGACTCCACCGAGTGCATTCGGAGATTCATGATTCATCCGTTCATCCCCCTTTCGTGTTCTGTACATATGTATGTACATCATACCTCTCCACCAGGAACCAACTTACCCGATGCGGAGATGGTCCGACGATGCCGCTCTCGCAATCGTCAATCGAAAGGTTCTTCTTCGGCAGAACCAGAATATTTCCGGAAGCGTGTACCTGGTCGTCAAGTCTGGTCCACCAGGTCTGGCCTCTCTTGCCCCTCTCTCGCTCCCAAGCTCCCAAGCTCTCCCAAGGGCCAAGGCTCCCCTCTCCCTCCATCATCATTCCCGCTTTCAGGTACTGTACCGTTACCTTGATGGTGTACAATAGCGGCGGTACCTGCATAAAAGTGCACTTCCACGCAGGGGGGGGCGAGGCGACTTTGAAGGAGAAAAGAAAGGGATGAACAACACCAACACCATGAACTCTGAACTCTCGTTGGCTCCACTGGTTCGTCTGATGCCATCACGCCTTTCCCAAGCTCGGTCGGTCGGTGGTCATCACATCAAGTCTTGGGCTCTCTGTGGCTTTTACCAACAGGTTCGGGCACAGAAATACCGAACCCAGAGCCAGCAGCCTCAGTCACCAAGCCAGATTATCCAGCCACCAACCTCGTGTCGATTTAATGACGGACGGTGCCTGAATTGCCATGTGGGAAAATCATGCTATCCTCGCAGTAATGGTCCAGTCCAATTGGCAGTGTCAATTGACGGAAGATCTCGCCTCGCTCCTGCTGCCCATCATGCTGCCCCTTGCATTAGCACGATGCAGTACGTGCTCAACCCGGTGGGCCGGCGCACGACGATTCGTTGACATGCCGCTTCGAAACTGGGTCTCTTTTATAAAAGTTGCATTGTCTTTTCTCTCCCTGGCTCCCAAGGCTCTCTGTTAGGTATTGGGTGCTCAGTGGTGAGTGTCAGCCTCACTCTGCACACTCTATGCACTCCTTCCACGCTTCCAAGGTTCGACGTCTCGTTCTCCGGCCGGGATTGCCCTATCACGTAACTGCCTCGTTGCTCACCTATCGGATGTACCTGACTGAGGTGGAAGAGGCAAGGCCCGTCCCGGCTGGCTGCTTTGGTTTGGTTGGCTGGTTGATTGCCATCTTACCTACAGGTACTATCTGGGTCGCAGGTATATTGCCTCCCCGAGACCAGACCGAGGCTCGCGAGGGTCCAGGCCTCTCGGTTCCGAAATGGAAGGATACCTGGTTAGGTAGGGAAAACTCGTCCTAGGGAGGGATGTGAGAGTGTACTGGCCAAGGTTTACTAGCGGTCGTGGACAGCTTTGTTCTGCCAACAAGACGTTGAAAGAAAAGGTAGGAGGTAAGGTGAAAGAAAGGTGACCGCCGGTGTACCGACTCTTACTCGGTTGAGGCATAACTGCTAGAAGGCGGACCGTTCACAGCCACTCCCTCAGGATGACCGAAGCCCAAGGTACATAACTCCATCACCAAAAGGTTGACCCTCTGAATAACCTCACTTTTCCTCTTTTTCTCCTCCCCCTCTCCCTTCCACTTCCCCTTTCCTTTTCCCTTTTGGTCCAGCAGCCGTCAAAAACCCAAAATCCGCCCCTTCATCCGCCTGATTCACCTCCCGCATATACAACCCTCTATACCCCCTCACCCCCTCTCTCTTCTGCCAATTCCCTTCCTCCTCCTCCTCTTTATTAGAGATACCTTTCATTATTCCCTCCCTCCTCTCCCTTTTCCGGTTTTCAATCTCCTCCCCTGACAACTCCACCTCCAACCTTCGTCCCTCCACATCACAAACAATCCAATCCCCGTCCCTCACCACCCCCAACACGCTCTCCGGATCCGCCGCCTCCGGACTAACATGCAACACAATTGTTCCGCCCGCCGTCCCTGACATCCTTCCATCCGAGATCCTCAACATGTCCTCCACCCCCTGTAAGGCCAACTTGCGCGGAATGGGAATCATGCCCGCCTCCGGCATGCCCGGGCTGTGCAAGCCGACGGGGCCGATGTGTTGGAGGATCAGGACCGAGTCGGGCGTGGCGTTGAGGTCCGGGGAATCGATCCGGCGAGCTAGGTCGGCTGAACCGTGGAAAACCACGGCTTGGCCGCGGTGTTGAAGCAGACGCCGGTATTTGGAGGCCGAGGCTTTGATGACGGCGCCGCCTAGGGGACAGAGGTTGGAGATGGAGGGGTCGAAGACGATGAGAGAGGAGGAGGGGTAGAGGGGGGTGGAGAGGGGGTGGATTATCTGGCCTAGTTCGGTACCCGAATGAACGGGGCGAAAGGGGATGGAATCGAGTTCCTCCCCCAACGTGCGGCCGGTGACGGTCAGGGCGTCGAGGTGTAGGAGTAGACGTAGTTGGTGCAGCAGGGCGAGCATGCCGCCTGCGTTGTGGAAGTCGGTCATGTAGTTCGACCCAGAAGGCTTGAGGTCGACGAGGAGCGGGGTTTTGCGGCCGATGTCGTCGATTTCTCGCAAAGAAATGGTTCCCGCAAGACAAGGGTGGCGGTTGATGATGGCCATCAGGTGGACGATGGCGTTGGTGGAGCCACCGATGGCTTGCAGGACCGTGATGGCATTAAGAAAAGACTCGCGCGTCAGGAGGTCCTGAGGCTTCAGTTGGGATTGCGAGAGCTGCACGGCCAGGGCACCGGTGTGCTCGGCAACCCGTAAACGGGCGGACGAGACGGCGGGGGCGGTGGCGGAGGGTAAGGAGAGCGGCATCAGGCCGAGGGCGACGAGGAGGCAGGCCATTGTTGAGGCTGTCCCCATTACGCCGCAGGTCCCGGACGTGGGCGCGAGCTCCTCGTTTAGGGCGGCCATGTCCTCCATGTCGAGCGTCCCGGCGCGGAATTTGGCCCAGTTGTTCCGGCAGTCGGTACACGCGCCGACGCGGGCCCCTTGGAAACTACCGGGCATCATGGGGCCGGTTACCAAGTGGATGATGGGTTTGTTGGCTGAGATTCCGCCCATTAACTGCGCTGGAGTCGTCTTGTCACATCCTTTTTTTTTTTTTAAGGAAAATGTTAACCCAACCAAGTATCAACAGAAAAAAAACGGCATGGCATGGAAGCTTGCTTGCTCAAAAAATTCCCAACCAACATTCTAGGTGGTTTTTCACATACATACGTACATACCTCCAATCAAAACCACAGCATCAACCGGCTGCGCCAAAATCATCTCCTCAGTATCCATACTCATCAAATTCCGCAGGTACATGCTCGTCGGACTCGCAAACGACTCGTGCAAACTAATAGTAGGAAAATCAATAGCCAGCCCCCCCTTCAACTGGACCCCCCGCTTCACGGCGTCCATGAGCTGCGGGATGTTGGCATGGCACGGGTTGAAGTTAGAGTACGTGTTGACGATGCCGATGATGGGCCGCGAGAGCGCGTCTTCGCTGTAGCCCATGGCCTTGATGAAGAGCTTGCGCATGAAGAGCGAGAAGTGGGCGTCGCCGTAAGAGGTGAGGTTTTGGCGGAGGCCGAGGCCGACGCTGTTGGGATGGTCGATGGGGGTGGAGAGGTCGTAGTCTTTGTTGTTGTTGAGTGCTGCTGGTGAGTTTTGGGATTGGGTATGGGTATGATGGGTGCCTGTTGCTGGTGGTGCTGCTGCTGCCTCCGAGGGCGATGATGGAGCGGAGGTTGAGGCCATCTTTCTTGGAATGTCAGGACGGACCGTGATGGCGATTGTGGAAAGTGAGTGTATAACGAGGAAGCAGAAGGAGGGAGCTGTATGAGAAGTGAGGAAGTGAGAATGGCTTAGGCTTAGGCTTTCTTTGTTCAGATCTGAATGACGTGGTGTTTTGTTTCGGTGAAGGTAGTATGCGGGGCATAGCATAGCGTCTCGTCTCTCCTCAATCACGTCATTTGGCAGCTCCGATGGTTAAGGCCACTCACTCTTCTTTTAAAACCTCCACCGGATATGATACATTTTATACTTTTGATTTTTGGGAAACAGAAATGCTTCACAAATTTCCAAGTGACAATGTCGTGTTGTTGTTCCGAGTGACGGTTAATCGTTGCTGATGATGTCCGTAAAGAGAGGAGGGAGGGGACTGACTGAGGGAAGGGTAATCAACGTCGATTTATTTTCCTTGCGTGGTGGTTTCGACACTGTCACAGACTTCATCGAGTGAATATTCAATATTGTATAACACTAATCAAAAACAGTATACAGAGTTGCCCAAATACCTGACCAGGTTCGTTCGAGGTAAAGCTTGACGCTTTTACTTCTCCCGCGGACTAATCGCATACAAACTCCTCTTCCTCAACTTCGGCCCCATCTTCCAAAACACAAACGGCGCAGGAGCAAGCACAACCGCAACACCTCCCAGGACGGTCATAGTCCATTTCACCCCAAACCCCGGTAACGTAAACAGCGGTCTCGTCCCCATAGCCATGCCACCAGCAATTATGTACCTCAACATCGTGATGGTAGAAAGAGCGCTGGCGGCATGCACCCCATAACTGTCAACAATGTATCCGTAACTGCTGGTATAAAGCGCCATCAAGACCAGACCAAAAAGGAAGCACGCCCCCAGTGCAGACCACATCGGTATCCTCTCCACGTCCGTCCAGCCCAGCCAGAACAAGGCAACAGGAAGCAGCGGGCCGGCCACAAATCCGGGATACAGTCGGAACTCGGGCTCAAGCGTGGCATTGTCATCCGCATCCTGTGTAAGACGCGCTTTGCGGCGGCGGGCCCAGAGATAGAGACCCGGTACTGCGAGCATGAAGGATGTGGCGCCTGCGGCGATGGCGCCGAAACAAGCGCCCGTCTGGCCCCTGGTGAGGTTGTGAGCTTGTCCGAAGATTTTGTCGAAGCCTGACATGAAGGTGAAGAGGAGAGTGTAGAGCAGGATGAGATAGACTCCCAGGACTATTATGACGGGCTCGGTGTGGATGAATTTGAGCGGAAGGGAGAGGCGGGTTCTTAAGCGTTGACCGAAAGATTTCTGTCGGAGCTTTCGAGAATGCTCGGATACGTAACGCTGGTCGTTGGTGAGTCGGCGGAGGTGTTCGGCTTTCCAGTCAAGCAATTTTGGGAGATAAGTCTCGGGCAAGAAGAGGAAAGAGATCAAGAAGGCGGTGCCGGAGATGATGAGTGTGACCCATTCTGTCCAGTGCCAGCCGAGTTTTAGGTTGGCGGTGATCCATCCGCCGGCAATTGGTGCGATGACCGGAGCTGTATCATGTTGGTTCATTCAGATCGAAGTTGGGCAATGGATCAGGGAGGCTTACCTGCAACATTTGCCCAAGCGATGACAGGGAAAGCAAATGTCCTCCCAACAAAACTGAATTGATCCTGCACACTCGATCCGTTGCTGCCCAGGGTACCGCTCGCAAACAAGCCGACTAGGTACCGACATGCAACATGTCCACCAAAGGTCGGTCTCAGGGCAGAGCCGAGGACGAAAAAGAGGTAGCAAAAAGTAGAGGTCAAATATACCGGGTTTCGTCCAAACGTCTCGGATAGGGGTCCTGCAAAGAGAGCACCGGAACCCATACCGAACAAGTACATGGCCGTAGAGAGCGCTTCGAGGGCCGGGCCCACGCCGTATTCTTTGGCAGCGTCGGCGTTGGTCATAGACTCGGCACCGGCTGAGTATCCCTGGCCGAAAATGAGGAAGAACAAGATGGCGATATTCTTGCATCGGGCTGCTAGTGGCCAGTTCTTGGGATCGATGGGATCATTGTCGCCGATTGTCGATACGATGATGGGTTCTTCTTTGTTGTTGCGTGATTGAGTGTCTTCAGTATTCGTGTCTTCCTAGTCTCCGGGTTCTTGGACGTCATCTGCTCCGGAATTCAGGTAAAGGTCTGGTAGACGGCCTGATTCGACTTCGGCCTCTACTTGTTTCGCAATGCGTCGATATTGTACTACCGACCACATTGCTGGAAGAGGGATTGGATGGCTTGTTGACGAATTGGCTGCATGCGTGCGATTGATAGTGGCAAGTAAGAATGGTTAACCGAACTGAGGATTTTGTGATAGTGTTTGTTGGAGGATATTTTCTTGATGTATGGACACTGACGCAAGGAAGCAGAGGCAGGGCGTCACTGACGCAAGGAAGCAGAGGCAGGGCGTCATTGAAGCTTCCAGTTCTCCTTGAGGTTTTCTCAAACGGGCAGTAGAAGCCCACGGCAAAGGTCAGGAATTCTCCCATGGTGAATTTGGAGACTGGAAGGAATGGACAACCTCTTACGCTTGCCCACAAAACAGAATGTGTATAGTAGCCACGGCCTCCAGCCCCTTATAACCTGGAATCACTCTCTCAACCCAAGCTTAACAATCAGGTCCTCTCTGGACATGTCCAGAATGGCTGCCAAAGTCTTGGAATCCGGTGCTCCATCCTTGCCATATGGCTTCTGCAACATATCCTTGATTCTGTTGTACTTGTTGCTGAGCTCGGTCGACTCGGTCTCTGACAAGTTCTCCTCCAGCCGATGGAGATCACTGCGCTCTTCCTCTCGGACGTGCGGTTCTAGGTCCACCCAGATGGCTTGTAGCGCCGCGTTGAAACTTTCTTCGGCAGGATCGTACTGTTGCATGTGTCGGAGCTTGGTGTTTATCTATATTGTGTTAGCATGTCCAGTTAGGTACTTGAGAGAGGTCCAAGACTTGCACTCTCGAAATCATCGGACAGCCTCTGACGTCGCTGGTGGCCGTGCTTTGTAAGGTGCTGCTCAAGTGCCGGTGTTACGACGAGGTCTTCAACGCGCAGATAGCGATCAAGGGTCCAGATGAACTTGTTTCTCAGCAAGTGACGATCCTCTGGTTCGGCGCTGCGAATGGCATGGTACAACTCGGTAATGAGCTTATGGTCAGCCTTGACGACTTCTGAGATTCTGGGCATTTTGGTGTTCTTGGGATTGATGAATGATATTGTACATGGGAAAATTGATTCCAGCAGTCAGTGTTGTTGAGGACCGAGTTTGGAGATAGTCGACGACGACAAACGGACGGGAGCATTGGTCATGACGTCACTGCAAGGCAAGATAAGATAGGGATCACTTTGTGAGGAAGGGCTATATGGAGCTCGAAGTCCAATTGATAAATTTTTGCCATTTAGAAGCAACGGAGTAGAAGCCAGATAGACGACAGTTTGGAGAGGCTCATTTTACTCTACAAAGTCTCGCGGTTAGGCTGTGGTCGCCAAAGCGAAGGCATTCACACCTTGAGGTTAATATCCTCTGCACGGACGTATATGGTTTTTGTACTTACCCCACCTAATGACAGGTACAGGTTTTCTTCGGACCCAACTCCCAAAAGCATCTTTTATTTACATTTTGTCTTCCGCATCAATTGTTTTCTTTGAGAACTAAAAACCTACGGCAAACCATTGCCCTTCAATTGAATTCATCGATTCGACAATGGCTTCCGAATCGATAACATCTGAACATCAGAACCTCGGCCCCGCTTCGTGACGTCTCGTCTTGGCGCCGTGTTACCGTACTGACTCCGTTGTCCATTGGAGGATCCCCCCTCTCGGAGTCCAAATGAAATACCGAGCGGCATCGATGGCCACTCTTTCAGATGTCGGGAGGAATCGCCAGCCGTGTCAGGCCTTGATTGTTGATATACTTGCGCATTATCTGGAATTGTCGAAACACTCCCAAACACAATATCTTAACAAACGGCGACAATGGCTGGCCTTCCGCGGGCATTGCGGCAGACGGCGCCAGCACTTCTAGTTGCTCGCCAATGGGCTGCATCAACTTCTACCGCCACCAGACCTTCGTTAAAGCTTTCACTGGGAGTTAGGATAAAAACAGGGAACGGCGTCCGGAGTCTCTCGTACTCGAAGCATTGGCGCTCCCAATCTCTCCCAGCAGTCACCCGGGGCGAATCCAAGCTATATGCCAACGCTGACGATGCTGTGGCGGACATCAAAAGCGGATCTGTTATCTTGAGTTCTGGCTTTGGATTGTGTGGTGTGGCAGGTGAGCAGGCGACCATGTGTCAGTGCACTCCAGCTTCATTACTAAGTTAGGTTGGCGTCACAGAAACCCTCATCGAGGCAATCCGACAAAGAGGCCCAGAATCTCTCCACTCCCTAACGGCGGTATCCAACAATGCGGGCGCCGAAGGTCGCGGAGGCCTGGCTCTCCTTATTGAGTCTGGCCAGATCGATCGCATGATCATGTCCCATCTAGGGTCTAACAAAATTCTCGAAAAGAAGTACCTCACTGGCAAAATCGCTGTCGAGCTATGCCCCCAGGGGACAATAGCCGAGAGGATACGAGCAGCTGGCAGTGGCATTCCGGCCTTCTTTACGCCTACCGGCGGGCGTACGTTTCTTTCCCGCTGCAATATTCCTGGCGTCTTATCGCTTACATCTTTCCAGATACATTCATCCAACAAGGCGAGATTCCCGTTCGCCACGGTGCCGACGGAAACGTGGTCGAGTACGGAAAACCCAGGGAAACAAGGATCTTCAACGGCCGACCGTTCCTAATGGAAACCGCTTTACCGGGCGACGTAGCTATTCTGCGCGCATGGAAGGTTGACAAAGCTGGAAACTGCGTCTTCCGTTACACGGCCAAGGGTTTTGCGCCGTTAATGGCCAAGGCTGCAAAGGTGGCCATCGTCGAGGCGGAGAACATTGTAGAGGTTGGCGAGATCGACCCCAACGACGTGGACCTTGCTGGAATTTTCATCGACCGCATCGTCCCGGCCACGAAACCATCCCAGGTTGAGGTTCTCAAGACCCGGTCTGCAGAGGGCGGTAGTGATGGAAAGCAGGCAAAGGCGGCCAAGTCGGGGGGCTCGGATGCGCTGGAACGGAGGAACAGGATCGCTAGGCGTGCGGCGAAGGAGCTAAAGCATGGATCCTATGTTAATCTTGGTGTCGGTATTCCAACACTGGCTCCCGAGTTCTTGCCGCCTGGACACCAGGTTTGGATCCAGTCTGAGAATGGCATTCTGGGAATGGGTCCGTACCCCTTGCCCGACGAAGTTGATCCGTGAGTACCCATCCTCACCCTTACCAGATTGGTTCATAGTGTACTGACCGACATTCTCAGCGATATCGTCAACGCCGGCAAAGAAAGCGTCACCCTCGTCCCCGGCGCCGCCACCTTCGACAGCTCCGAATCCTTCTCCATGATCCGCGGCGGCCACGTCGACGTCTCCATCCTCGGAGCCCTGCAGGTCAGCGCGGCTGGCGACCTTGCAAACTACATGATCCCCGGAAAGATGTTCAAGGGAATGGGCGGTGCCATGGACCTGGTGTCTAACCCGGACAACACCAAGATCGTGGTGGCTACCGAGCATGTTGCCAAGGACGGGTCGTCCAAGGTGGTGCAGAGCTGTAGTTTGCCGCTGACGGGCGCGAGGGTTGTCAGCACCATCATCACCGATCTGTGCGTCTTCGAGGTTGATCGCAAGAAGGGGATGCTCACCTTGACGGAAATTGCGCCGGGAGTGGATGTGGAGGAAGTGAAGAGCAAGACGGATGCGGCCTTCTCGGTGTCGGATAACCTGAGGACGATGGAATAGTGCAGTCGAAGATGGGCATAGATTTGGGTATTCAGTTGATCTAGCATGTCATGTATGCTTTGTCCGCCCGGAATGTTAAGGGTTTACGCAAATCCCCAAAAACACCATCTCTATCACGGGGATTGTAGTATAGTGGTCAGTACTTCTCGTTGTGGTTTCTCACCGCGTTCCGAGAGGACCCAGGTTCGATTCCTGGCAATCCCATATTTTTGCCGCATGTCTCATGCGCTTCGGGAGGCGGAAGGAGACGTTAAATACAACGATAACAACAACAACAACAACAACCATCTCTTCACGTCATGTTGTGATTCTTGCTACCCGACTATGTCGACAGACGAGAGCAGCTTGGAGTCGGACGAGCTGTCAGATTAATCAATTAGGTCGAAGTCAGATCCTGATAATGACGGTATCTGAGATTCTGCAGGCCTGAAGGAACTTGAAACTGTTAGTCAATGTCAAACGATACTATAACCAAGTGTTATCATTCTCCCAAAAAGACAACTCTTTCGCAAGAGGTCATCCAGTTTTAGAAGGGGAGCCTTGTGGTTGTAGTGTGGTTATATGCAGGGATCATCAGGTTGGTGTCTTTCAGGGCATTGTGCACAGCTTCGGCACATTTTCTAGGTGCCGAAACGGGGGTTTCAACTCCACTGCCTCGGTCATCGCCGGTAACTAGCCCCGTCTCAACATCACTCAAACGAACAATATAAACGCGGGGGAAGCGCCAAGCAGCCTCTCTGCATCACCTCACCTGCCTTTAGTTCCTGAATTGAACTTTCTTTCACATAACAAAAGTTGGAAAACCTACCTTGTACCTACCTCTACCTTAAAACTTCCACTTGCCACGTCGACGTCAGTCCTCTTCCGACGGGACCTTCAACTTAGAAGATATACACAAGACTAAAACCGCCCGCCCGAGAAATAGTGACATTCGCAGCAAGAAGGAAGATGTCCAAGCTCTCTCCCTCTCTCAAGGGCCTCATCAACGCGCCCTTTGCGCGCCCCGGCCAGACCCCGGCGCCGCGCAACATTGAGGCCGTCTACACCAAGATCGCAGACGAGGCTCGCGAGAGAAAATACGGCGAGAAGCCATGGCTTGCGCTTTCCGTATGTTTTTTTTTGTCCTTCCCTAGGTATCTATCTCTTACCATCCATGAATATGATATACTAAAAACCTTAAAAAAACAAGGCCGCAGCAACATTCACCCTCAACTCCCCCTCCTCCTTGGAACCCCTTCTCACACTTGCCTCCTCCCGCTTGTTGTCCTCCTCATCCACCTCTTCAAATTCACTCCTCGAATCAGCCGAATTCATCCGCGAAATCGGTCTCAAATGCATCTCCTTCAACGGCATCCCGCGCACCATCAACTCCCTCAACGCCTTCCGGTCCCACCTCTCCTCCGCCCACCCCCAGCTTTCCCCCCTTTTATCCACCACCCCCTCCCGCCAAACCACCCCTTACAACATCGCCTCGGTCCACGCCCGCGGCCGCGCCCTCTGGGAATCCGTCTACACGCCTTTGGACCAAAAACTGGAGGCCAAGCTGGCCGAGGCGCATCCGGATTTGCCCGTGCATATCCTCGGAAGCCATTACGGGCCGCTACTAAGTGATCCCTCCCCAGAAGAGAAGGGGGGATTGGGGATCGTGGGGAGGAGTCTAACGAGTGTCGTAGCGATTGCGTGTTTGCGGGCGCAGACGGGCGTGGGGCCGCAGGTGTTGTCGCATGTGTTTGGGCTGAGGAAGGCGGTGGAGCAGGGGGAGCATGTCAAGGAGTTTCGTACTGCTTCTTCTGCTTCTGCTGCTGCGGGAGAGAAGGGGGAAAAGAGTGAGGAGGCGGAGGGGATCGAGAGACTGGCGAGTGATGAGGGGTGCGAGTGGATTTTGAAGAGCGTGGATGCGATTAGTGAGGCGATGGCGCAGGATGGGCAAGGGGGAGGGTTTGCGATGCCGATGAGGACGGGGAAGAGGGAGAGTAAGCTGTGAGATACCAAGTTGATGTTATTTCGACCAAAAAAATGGTCTTGAACCTTCCGTCCGGTATATCAGTTCCTTCTCGAGACATACCTCCCAACACTAACCAAACGCAGCACTGGCGGCTCAATGGCCGAAGGACTGGGTCGAGACACTGCCCCAGAAGATCCGTGATGAACTCATTCGCCAAATCACAATCGGTCGACGCCAAAGAGGTCCTCTGATGGCATAATGCCGAAATGCCGAAAAGGAGCTGAAGAAGCTCAAGCAAATCACCACGACGGAAGAGAACGGAATAATACCGGATCCGTTTATCGTAATCGCGGGGGAGGGGTCTATCCGCAACAAACCGCTGAGGCAGAGGATAGACCCCCCCCCCCGCGAGCCGCAACAAACCGCTAAGGCAGAGGATAGACCGGATACATTTATCTCGCAGGGGGGTCCATCCTCTGCCTCAGCGGTTTGTTGCGAATAGACCCCCCCGCGATTACGATAAACGGATCCGGTATTATTCCGTTCTCTTCCGTCATGGTGATTTCCTTGAGCTTATTCACTCTCCTTTTCGGCAAGGTCAGCTACATGGCTTGAAAGAACGAAAACCCAACAAGGACTAATAATGACAATCTGTTGTCCTTCATTCCACCTGCGTGACACGCATTATTCATAACCGTTGCACATGACCATCGCTGACGTGATACACACAGGAGACTTCTTCACCAAGCCCCCGGGAGCATATCATGCATCGTTCCTATTCCCAACTTCCCTTTCAACCGAAGACCCTTACACTCCCTCTCCACCATCGCCAGTAACCACATTTGCCTTGGAAGTTCTTCTCTTGAGAGCCTTCCAAGATTCGACAATGGCCACATAAACAACCACACAAGCCATAACAACACCCCACTCCCACGTAATGGCGTTGTGCTTGAACACCACATGGTTGATAACCGGAATGTAGATGACCGGGAAGCAGATCACGAACCCAGCCGACACGGCGCCAAACAAGAACTTGTTCTGCCACACCGTCTTCAAGACGGACAGCGGGCCCGAGTACTTCTCCGGGTGCATGTTGAACAGCGATCGGGTGAAGTGCTTGGCCTCCCAAGCCGTGACCAGCAACAGAAAGGTCAGCGTCGCGAACGTCGTCGCTCTCGCCCTGAACGCCACGCCGCACTCCGACGCCCAGTGTTCATTGCAGTCCTCGCCGAGCCCGTCGGCGCCCGACATTCCGTACGCCACGCTGGTGAAGGCCGCCAAACAGAGACCGCCCATGGCCGTGCCGTAGACGGATTTGTCGACGATCAGCTCGCGCGTGAAGATGCCGACTTGGAGGTCGTGCGGAGGGCGCTGCATCACGTCCGGTTGGGCCTCTTCGAGGCCGAGACCGAGGGCGAGGAAGGAGGAGGTGACGAGGTTCGCCCATAGGATTTCGAGCGGGGAGAGCGGGAAGACGGAGATACCGGCGTTGTCCTTGAAGGAGAGGCCGATGAGGAGGAGGATGACTTGGGCGATGTTGGAGACTAGGAGGTGGAGGAGGAACTGTAGTTGCTCTTGTTAGTCACGACGCTTTCCGTCCGCTTGCTTGATCAGGTACGTACCTTCTGAATGTTATCAAAAAGCCTTCTTCCCTCTTCAATGGCGGTAACGATGGAAGCAAAGTTGTCATCGGTGAGAACCATATCCGCCGCCTCCTTGGCAACATCACTACCGCTCAGACCCATGGCAATGCCCACGTCCGACTTCTTGAGGGCGGGCGAGTCATTGACGCCATCTCCAGTCATGACACAAAATGCCTTCCTCCTATGCATGGCTTCCACCATTCTGACCTTGGTTGTCGGGCTGCATCTTGCAAGCACCAAGGGCAAACTCTCCAAGGCGTCAACTTCGGCATCCGTGAGACTGTCAAAAGCGCTGGCCACCATCACCTCGGTCCCGTTCTGTAGCATGCCCGGGTTGAGGATGCCAATCTCACAGGCAATGGCCGTTGCAGTCTTGACGTGGTCACCAGTCACCATGTGAACCGTGATACCAGCTGCTTGACACTTCTGAACTGCTGCAGCAGACTCAAGACGGGGAGGGTCATAGATACCAGCCAAACCAAGGAAGGTCAAATGCCTTTCAATGGATGATCTTTCGGGAATGTTTGATGCTGGCGCTTTCTCCTTTTCGGAAGTAGCAGAGGCGTCATCCCCAACCTGAAAGAGGTCTCCATCGACGGATCGCTTAGCAACACAAAGTACACGCAGACCTTGGGCAGCAAGGGCTTCCGCCTTTGCCACGATCTCAAGCTTTTGCTCATCCGAAGCGTCGAGTAAAGGCAACAGGGCTTCGAGGGCTCCCTTGGTGTAAGCGTAAGCAACACCAGCGCCACTCTCCGTGCTTGTGTAAATGACCGTCATCCTCTTGCAAGATGAATCGAAGGGGTACTCGGCGAGCAGCTGCTGCTGAGACTGTCCATCATCAGCAGCCAAGATACTCGGCTTTCCCATACCAAACCGCATCGCAAAAGTCTGCAACGCAATCTCGGTCGGCTCACCGATAGCCGTGTAAGTGCTTGTTTCCTCGGCCTTGGTAACAGCCGCGTTGTTGCAAAGAGCAATGCTCTCCAGGAACCCCTTGAGGTTCTCTCCCTTCTCGCCAATGGCCTCTTCAGGGTGTTTCATGCCATGATCAGCAAGGCTAAACACTTTTTCGCCGATATTGACCGACCCGCTTGTGGGATCAAAAGGATGCGTCGTCCCTTGGACTTGGACCTCTGTGCCATCCACGAGCCAGACCTTTCTGGTTACCATCTTACCCTGCGTCAGCGTTCCCGTCTTGTCGGAGCAAATATTCGTCACCCCGCCCACGGCCTCGAGCGCGGCCAGCTTGCGGATCACCACGTTTCCGCGGGCCATGGCGCGGGTGCCGAGCGCGGTGGCGATGGTCAACACGGCAATAAGCGACTCCGGGATGACGGCCACGGCGACGCAGATGCCGTAGATGAGCACCTCGTCCGTAACGTTGAACTTGCTGACGGAGAAGACGATGATAGCCAACAAGATGGCCAGGGCGAACAGCAGCAGCGCAAACTTGCTCAACGTGACCTGCAGCGGAGTGCCGTCGAGGCCGAGGAGGACGCGCATGCCGTTTCGGGCACGGGCGACCAGCGAGCCGAAGGTTCCCATTGCTTCTTTGTCAACGCGGGTCTTGTTACGCCCACCATTGCTGTCGCGCAGCAGGCCCGCGATCTTACCTACCTCAGTGCCCATGCCCGTGGAGACGACGATGCCCGTGGCGCGCCCGCGCGTAATGGTGCTGGCTGAGTAGACCATGTTAGAGCGGTCGCCAAGAGGAACATGGCGGTCCCGGGTCATGACCGACTCGGCATGCTTGCTGACGGGGAGGGATTCGCCGGTCAGAAGGGCCTCGTCGGTAGAGAGGTTAATGCTGGTGGCGAGACGGAGGTCGGCAGGGACGACGTCGCCGACGCCGAGGCGGACAATGTCGCCAGGCACCAGCGTCTCGGCTTTGATAGTGGAGGTGGTGCCGGACCGGATGACTTTGCAGGTGGGCGCCGATAGGGCGTACAAAGCCTGAATGGTTTGCTCGGCGCGGTAGTCCTGGAGGAAGCTGATGAGGTGTGGTTAACATCTTTACTCGCAAGTGCGAACATGAAATAAGTCGGAACTTACCCAACTATAATGTTGAGAAGAATGACGGCAGCAATGACACCGCCTTCGATATGGTCATTGATGGCAAAGGACAGGACCATGGTGATGACGAGGACAAGAGTCAAGCTGTTGGACACTTGTCTCAAGAGAATCGTCCAAAGGGATAAACCTTTGGCACCCTCAACCTTGTTAGGTCCATGGTGCTGTAGACGACGGGCAGCTCCATCGTTGTCGATTCCATTTCTAGAAGATGAAATAAGTGACCAAACTTTTGAGTGTGGAGATAGGCAGGTGCAGGTCTGCTGTAAGACATGAAAGGGGATTTACTCAGGGTCGGTGTTGAGAAGAGCACAGACGTCCGGCACCGAGAGGGTGTGGGCCACTTCGGGGGTAAAGGACGGGAGACGGCCGGGTTCGGGTCCGGTAGTAGTGGTGGTGGTATCTCCCGACGTACGGTTGACAGTGGCGTCGTCGTCGGCCTCGCCTTCACATTCTTCTCCGATGATAGTCCCGGTGTTGAGCGTAGTCAAGGTCGGGGACCTTGTGGTGGTTTTGGACGCTGTTGGACTTTTGAAGCCACATATAGGAGGCTCCGTCTGGCCCTCGACGTCAAGTCCGATCTCTGTCCCCATTCAATAGGTATCTTTGAACTTCAGCGAAGTTTGATGATGTAGTGGAAAGAAAAAAAGGGGGGGAAGGAAGGGAGAACAGTCGTTTCTTGTGTGACGGGATATGCGGGGGCTTTTATCAACAACGGGGAAGTGAACCACCCCCAACAAAGCAAACATACACGCGTGAGGAACCTAAGGTACCTCACGACGCCGAGAGAGAGCTTCACTGTCCGTGTCCATACACGGAAGGCATATCAGACGAACGGCCCCCTGCGTTTCCAAACAGGCTCTCTCCGCACCATATGCCGCACAATATGGCTGCTGTTGTTGTTTGAGTACATGATGGACAACAGCCCGACAATAATGGCGTATCATACAATCCCGACACATTGCTCTCTCTTGCCTTTCTTGGTATCTTGGTATACCAGCCATCGTGACCTATCGTGGCCAGTAAAGTGCCATCGCCGAGCCTCTCGTAGTCTTGCCCAGAGGGCAAGGGCGGGGGTGCTGTGGCTATGCCTCTTCCAGAATCCTTGGCGGCATACAAACAAATGTCCCCGGGGGATTGGAACCCCCTGACCAACACTGACCAACACTGACAAAGTCATCATGATGTCACCTGGTCTTTTTCTCTCGAAAACAATTGCACTCTTCCCACAAGGGTGCGGATGGTATTCTAACGACAGGCTTTTGCTCCAGTCTTCCCAGATCAGTTCCGGTCCGGTGCTGTTAACGGCAGCTGGACGCCATGGCCGGCCCGGCCGGTGCGAGGTAACTCCGGGATTAACACGGCAGCTCCGCTCGGAAGCTTTTCTCTTTTTTTTTTTTGGCCCGGAGTACCTCGTCTCCCCTCCATCATGCAGCATCATCTGCTTCCACATGTCGTTGGTTTCCATCCTTCAAGGCAGACAGACATCCAGTTATCAACCTTCCCAACTGGAAGTCACCCTCCCTCTCCCCGACCGATGCAACCATGGATACAAACGAACTTCCAAAAAGAAGAAGGAAACATCCCCGCATTATGATAACGTCCCTAACCCTCCCTCAAATTCCCAACTCTAGCATCTGACGGTCGGTACAACGAATGCCGAGATTCTCAACCAAAACCGCAATGCAAGGCGGTTGGTTGCAAAAGAGAAACCAACCCCCCTCTCCCATGCATGAAGCCGGTGTGGACGTTCGTTTACATTTGCAAACATTGAGACTCTCCTCGGCCCACGCCGGTGGGTCATCTCTAACTGGCCCCGCCGTCCTTCAGGGGTAGAGAAACACAAACTAAACAACAACCTTCGAGTGGAACCAGGCAGCCAGGTTACCACGACAACCGCAACATCGCGAGTCATCCTCGGCATGGGTTAAGGCCTCAAGGTCGTCTGAATCGTCTGTTGGAGAAGGGTTGAGGAACACGGCGCCATATTTCTGTCATTTTTTTTTGTTAGTATCAGTCAAAATCATAACTGACGCTGCACATATGACTGCACACTCCCACCAAGGGGTGTGTAAACATCCAGGTACGTAGAACAAATCGCAAACAAATGTGGTATCTTAGGGTACGGGAGAGCTTGAGACCGGGTACTCGCATGCGATACCGTCGTTCGTTTGGCAAAAGCCTCCCGTCACTTGAGGGGAAGCAGCTCAACCCGGGTTCGGGCCTCTGGTAGCCGCAAGAAACAGGACCACGGAGGGCGATGAGCAAAACTCCCTTTGTACACAGCCCTCTTCCCGTCTCTTGGCCTCGCCTTGGAGGCAAATACCTATCGCCCACCACGCAAGTACAAGTCCGTCAAAGCTCACGGCCACACGGGCAACGCGGCGGGCGGTACCAGTGGGAACTTTTTTGAGTCACGGGCTCGTGCACGTGGAGAGAAGAAACAGCCACACACTCCCACTACCCGCCAAATCTTCCGTCTCTTGAGCGGAAGTAGACGTTAAAAATAATAACAATAATAATAACAACACCCAAAAAGGAACAGACGACAAGGGTAACAGAAGTTCATACCATGATCCACATTCCGAAAAGACGTCCGAGATATATAAACGTTGAAAACAGACGGAAACATGAAACAAGAGATCCCATCTGACCGAGAAATGAATGCCAATCCCCCTCACTCTGCCTTGTTATACCAGTCCTTCACAATACCGGGCGACTCGTAATCGTCTGCGTCCGCATCGTAACTGCCGTCCTCCGACCACATCAAAGCAGTTATGTCAAAGATTCCAGGTTCCGAGGCCTTCGCTGTGGGAAAGAGTCCGCACTCGCCCACTTTGCACTCGTCTCTTTTCCCGCCGATACTCAGCATCTGCCGTTTCCCTTTCCCTCACCACAACGCAGGCTGCGCGCCGGATGTTAGCTGACAATTCCCTTCAGGCTTGATAAACAGGAGGGGATGACCGCAAGTTTCCTTGCTTCCTTGCTTTCGGGGCAAGACCTACCTACATCTCAAAAGTCCCATTCCTCCCCTCCACCCCCACGACACAAAACTCCTCCCTACTACTCGGTCTCTCCCCCGTCGTCGTCTCCCACTGCGATACCACTGACCTGCTCATGGGATCAAAAATCGTCACATTCTCAAACCCCATCACAAAATCCGTCAGCGGCGTGCTCGTCGTGGTAGCCGGCACCGCGAAAACGCTTCCACCCAATATAAACACCAGCCCATTTTTTTCTTCTCCAAAACTCGGCACATACACCCCTGCGCTGCGCCACCCCTCTACGACCCACGCATTCGCCGTGAACCCAACCTGCGTCTCATTCCTCCTCCACTCCTTCCTCACCATATCATAGACCACCATGCCAGGGATAGGCTCAGCATTCGGATTCGATTCCCAGTTGCTTGAAGCCATACAAAACCCCTGAAGTAGTTACTTTACCGCGCCCTATACGGCTGAGGTTATTCCCTGCCCCTGTGCCGCTTCGCTTAGCGCGCCTAATGATCGTCAATGCTGAGGGCTGTTAACCAATCGCACACAATATCGCCGAGGGAACAAGGGAATGGAAGTACAAAGAGAGGGCTGATGGTGAAACGCTGTAGAGTTTTGAACGGACCGGTGTTGAGCAGGACAGTTGTGGGACAGTTGTGACACAGTTGCCAAACAGGTAGATGTTCTTCAGTCAGACAACAATATCCAGCATCAAGTCCCGATATCTTGGTCGGATAGCATCATGAAGTCGGATATGATCGCGCACAGAATTCAAATCGACTGATAATGGACGGGACGACACAAGTATTTCGTCACAATGGGAACAACGAGGTGCGGAAGATGTTGGAAATGTACTTCAACATTTTGTTCATTAGATGCTGAGTCGAAGACACGCCAAACCAGTTTGTCTAGCCGACGTCCAGTCACGACCTCAAGCATTATTAGTCTTTTTGATCAGCATCAAGGGTATCATGGTCCCACACTCGCACAACCGACCTCCCATCTCTTCTTACACATTACTCATGTACATCGACCATTCTTCATAAACACATCATGACCCGCTTCCTTTAGTCCTTTCCGTTGTAAAGCATACCAGCAACGCTGGCAGAGGTCAAGGTCGACAAAACACCAGAGAAAAGAGCCGACAGAGCGACCTTGGAGACATCACCGGCACGGCCAGGAGCGAGTTGAGAAAGCACACCAATCTGGGTACCGAGGGATCCAATGTTGCCGAAACCCTAATATTCAAAGTTAGTACTGCACCGAAACCAAAGAAAGGTCTGGAGAGAAAACTTACGCAAACGGCATAGGTGGCAATAAGCTTGGAACGAGGGCTCATGCTCTTGTAGGGCTCATCGTTCGTGAGGGAGAAGAAGGCGACGTACTCGTTGGTGATGACCTTGACGCCAATCAACTCACCAACGGGACGGAGATCATTCTTAGGGACGCCCAGCAGCCAAGCAATAGGATACATGAGATATCCGAGAATAAGCTGCAGCGAGAGCATAGGGTGAGCAGCATCCTGACCCATCAAGCCCCAGTACTTGCCCCACCAGCCGAGCAGGCCGTTGATAAAAGCAACAATGGCAATGATACAGAGGAGAGTGGCAATGATCATGCCAGCAATCTTGATACCGAGCCAGGCACCGTTGGCAAAAGCGTGAAGAGCGTTGGAGGCCCTCTCCTCGTCATCCTCAGGGATAACAACACGGCCAGAGGTAAGAGTCTCCTCCGTCTCGGGGAAACGCATCTTGGAAACAGCCAAAGAAGCTGGGATGGACATGATGCAGCTAGACACAAGAGCCTGCGCATTAAGACCAAGACCGATGTAAGCAACCAGGACGGAGCCGGCAATGGTGGCAAAGCCGCAAGTCATGATCTGGTGAAGTTCGGCAAGAGTCATGTGCGGGACGAAAGGACGGATCAACATGGCCGACTCGCCCTGGCCGATGAAGGGGGTGGCAGCAGCGACGACGGCTTCGGCGCCCGAGACGCGGAGGGTCCAGAAGAAGAAGATGGCGAACTTGCCAATGAACCACTGGATGAATCCCACGTGGTAGCAGAGCTGGACAAGGGCGACGAAGAAGATGATGGGAGGAACAACACCGGTCAAGAACCAGGTCAACTGGGGAACCGTGTCGTCAGTCAAGAACGAGACACCATCCTTGGCGAAACCGAGCAGAGTACGGGCCATCTCGGAAACGAAGCTGAAGATGTCGTAACCAGCCTTGGTCTTGAGGACAAAAACGGCGATGACGAACTGGGTAAGCATGCCACCAATGACAGTGTGCCAGGGGATCTTCCTCCAGTCGCGAGACGTGACAGTGAGGAGGAAGATCATGACGATGAGACCGAAAATGGAAATGCCACGGTTGGCGCGAGTGTTCTCGCCGGTCTCTTCTGGGATCATACTGCCGAGGAGGAAGACACCGAGGGTACCGATGGCAGCAAGAGGCTGATGAAGCTTCTGGGGAATCATAGAATAACCCCTGTAAACCGTGTGCCTCCAAATGACCTTGGCAGGGCGCATGATGATGCTAACAGGGACATAGCAGGTGATGAGGCGCAGGCAGATGGCGAGATAGACGAGGGTCGGTTTCAGCCATCCAAGATGGTCATGACGGTGATGGAGCAGAGCGCCGTAAATCCACCATCTAGAGAAGACCGAAACACCTTGTCAGTGATTATTTTCAGGCATCCCCACAAAAGGCAGGAAATACGAACGCGGTGAAAAGCACCCAAATGGCAGCGTGGATATACGGCCTGCCGTAGCCGTAGAACCAGGCCCAGCTGTAGCGCTGAGCGGGTTGCTGCTCCTCGTGATCAACGGAACCGACGTGGTGCTGGCTCTCGGCGTCGACATATTGGCCGGCCGGGATGCCGGTCTTGACATCGGAGTCGGTGCTCGAGATCACGGGCTTTTCGTGGGCGTGGGGGCCCATGATCTCTTTGTCGCCGTGGGTAGACATGGCGTCGGCTATCGGACTGCGCGTAACGTCGTGGTACTGAGGTTGAATCGTGTCCGAGTCGGCGTGCCCTCTGTTGTCTGCCGATGACATACACTGAGGCGATGGAGTGGTGGAGATCCGGCTAGAGCTCCAAGACGACCTCTAGAGACCCAAGGGAGGAGCTTGTCGAGACGTTGAGTCTGGATTTTGGTCTGAGGAAGAGGTAGGTAGAAACTGAAGAGAGGGGGCAGTCTGGGGTGGTGCAAACTTTAATACCCTCTCCCCGGGCCTCGGGTATCTGTGGTATCAGGGTATCGAGACTAGCTTTCCGGAGTAGTAGGTATGAGTACGGTGAAGATACCGGCTGGCCAGGTGGTTATCAAAAGTGTGGTGCGTAAAAACTGCATGGAGGGGTGGGGCACCACGGGGTTAGTCCAGGGGCGCATCCGATGGAGGGGGACGAGGGATGATGGCAGCCAGGGTGCAAGAAGGGTACCCAGGTAGGTGTAGGGATGAACAAGTGGAAATGCCCACAAGACCGATAAAAGGAAAATAAGACAAATAAAATAAAATCCGACGAACCGTTCTGAGCGTTGTCGTGTTCCAGATCTATTACGACACGGTCACCGAGATGGAAGTCACCAACGGGGGAGGAAGCTCGGCGTCGCCGCTAGACAGCCACATGTGCAATCCACCTCCCTACTGCGTAAGTAGTGTCCGGCTTGGATGCGACGTGACGTGGATGAGACTTTGTCGGCTTGTACCTCGATGGTTTGGGGTTTGGCTCTGGACTCGATAGCAGGTCGAGGCAGGATAGGCACTTGCCGCCGCCGTTGTCATTAATTCGCACTTCATGCTCGTGAGTGTCTTTGCCCAAATCGGGGAGAAGATCATCCTTGTAGAAGAATGAAAAAAAAAAAGAAAGTTCTTTTTCGACTGGACCCTCCCAAGCCTCCTCAATCATTCTTTGCGACTATGCCGAATTGGGCCATGGCCAATTGACCAATCACAAGCCGCCAATCTGCTTCAGGGGCAAAAGAAGCTCACAAAGCCGTGGAAGTCGCAAGGCTCTCTCGCATAACTCGGCCACTTTGGCGGATCTGCCCCTCCACTTCCTCTTCTCGACAATCGCCCCCATTAAAAAAGCGCAAAAGTGCGGATAGACAAGGCCACCCAGGACAAAGGCCGAGTGGTTGGATGCCGAATGCAACCATTGGGCGTTCATTGCAACGCTATTCCACATTCATGTCCACCCTCCGGCGACGGGCCCAGACTAGCCAAGACCGACACACACTGTTCTTATCTTACCTTCTTCTTTGGGATCTCTGTCCACGTCCATCGATGCGAACCTACACATCTGGGGTTTTGGCCCGGGGACCAGGCGAAGGCTGGCAGGTCATCATGTTCGAGGCCAACAAGCAAAAGGGGATCCTTCCCGAAAACCGACCATTGCGATTCAAGCCCATTCTGATCGCGATCACCTACTTTCCCCGGGTTGAAGTGACATATTGCTGTGGAGGTGGCGGCATTATGCGGACTTTAAACAAGAATGGAAACGGTTAAAATGCGGGGTGGGTGGACGGTTGGTGATTGTTAGCGCTGAGGCACACGACCAAGAGGGCGAAAATAACATCCATCAACATCATTGCGGCTTGCCCTGTTCGCCTCTACCTGCACGGCATGTAGTGTACCTCGCCAGACCTCCCTCGCCTACGCAGTTAACTGAGGTCGCTTCTCAGGGGATCTTCTCCCGCCGCGTACCATGAAGCTTATCATGGATGCCTCGCATGCTCGCCAACGAGGTAGTCGTAACGTATCAGTATCTATAACAGGCGTCTTATCAGATAGGTACCTTCTCGGGGCGGCGTAGAATGCATGCCATCCATACGCCACCTCTCACACCCTCAAGCTCCTCAACGACCCCCAATCTTTACGGCGGGAGTGATGAGGGATTGCATGCGTTGGCGAGGGTTGCGTAGTGTAATTCATTCGATTCCCTTCAGGGCTGCATCCTGATAACGTCGCAGTACATGACGCCCGTCTGGCTCCCAACGGCTTGAGGTGGGATTCAAGCTCGTGGACAAGGATCCTCTGTTTCTTTTTCCAAGCTGTCGCTGTTGCTGTCGTTGCTGTGATTGTCACCGTCGCCATCATTTTGGAACATTCGGATTCCTTAGTTGGTACCGACGACAGCATACGTATAAAAGGGAAAACTTTTAGCATAGAAATCATACACAGCGCTTGGCCGCGGCAGAGAGACGGTGCCCAAGGCATCAGCAAGGCAAGCGGGGTTTCCCTTGACAATTGACTCGCTCCACACACAACGGCGTTTACCTTCCTGATTTGGCGATTTTAGATATCCGTGATGGGGACAATTTTACTGGTCCAGCGGTTACCCCAGAATCAAAGCTGCTCTCCACTCAGACGTCGAGGTTTGGGAGCCGGCCGAACTCCCGTATCAAGATAGGCGCGGTGGACCCGCCCCGAACTAATGGTTATCCACACGGCGGTTTGCGGAGATCAGGACGGCCGCGGCAAATGCAATACCCGACGAGAGTTTTGTAGTGTACTTTTGGTTGCTCCCAGAACCTGAATCAAATCACACATTCCCTGACCACTCTCTTGACCCTCCATTTGTAACCGCACACCCGCGGCGGCCCTCAAAGACATGTGGACAACCTGCATGTCGCGTCAATCTGACACGTGTTGCCGTCCGGGGATCCATTCTAGGCCGGCTGCCAAGACCGAGGACCCATCCTGCCGGTAGCTTGGGTCAGGAGGGTCTCTTCAGGAGAGACCATTATTCTAGATTGCTATGATTAGCACTAGGGAAGAATACTTGTCTTCATGTGACATGTGGGTTACTGATGGAGGAGAGAGAATGGTGTGCCTGGACTGCGGCGTGGGAGATACCCGCGGTTCCTACGATTGTCTCACCTGTGTACCTCTCGTCACATTCATAATAATATCAGCAACTCCAAGTGATGCTGAAGACTAGGTCGAGTGCCAGAGCGCATCAGCCAGATGCTCTCAATATCCCACAAACCGCTTCCAAGTTTGTGAAACTGTCATGGCAAGAAAAATGTTGACATGGACCAAATCAGGATTTGGAAGAGCATCACAACGTCAAATGAGGGACCCAGGACACGGCACCCCTTTTTGACTTTCTACTTTTGCTACCATCATCAATGGTACCTGACGGCGAGACGTCAACAGCCTGTTCGCTGTCGTATTCCTTTTCATCGGGATTGCCTTTGTATGGAGGCAGAGTGCCCATGATCTGGTTGTAACATCCCTTCAGACAGACGTCCCAATGTTGGTTGAATGAGACGAAGCGTGACGACCGGACGGGGAATGGAAACAGCATGTCCCGTGCTGGCGGTTTGAAGAGTGCGCAGTAGTCGGATGCAGCCAGAATGGTATTGGAAGCGGTTTGGGACTACCTGGTCTGGTTTACTCGTTAGCAGAAGTCAAGTCGGAATAGCTTCTGTTCGCGGCGACCCCTCTCACCTCCCGCGGCACCAGGCGGTGGTGATGCGCGCGGGTGGTTCGCAGGCTGCACGATCCTTCCTCGCGAGCCTAGAGATGAACGTGCCGCTTCGATCACATCATGAACTCTCTTGTTCAACGGAACAAATGTTGGGAGACAAAAAGGATAGGAGTGGGATGGCCGCGGCAAAAGAGCTTGGGGAAGATCCGGATTGTCGGATGACAAAGGGAAAAAATCGACCGTGACGGCCACGTTTAGGGTGGATCTCGACTTTCGGCAGCTCCTGGCGTGCCTGCGCTGGCTCACCTGGGAGCAGCCGCACTGCAGTACTAGTCTAGCATCCGCCTGGCTTCTGCTTGATGTATCGGGGATGTCTATCCAGGTCCCAAGTTTCCCACCCTAAGCATTTAGTCTGGTGTTTCTCCCAATACTTCAATATCTGGCAATGCATCCAACTTTCCGTACTTTTCACTAAAAACATTGAAAAGACTTTTGTATTATCTGCTCAAACATTGCTGGGAAGCTCTTTTCGCAACTCAACTGGCCCAAAAGGGGGCTTTTCGGGTGAATTTCTGCATTATGGGTTGCAGAGCACGTTTGCCGGAGGAACATGTCTTGAGAAGAAAAGAGGTCTGTGCACTTCCGAAAAGGGGAATTTTTGGGACTTCGATACCTAGCGACCGGTCCTGGCTCACATCATCAGTTCATCTTCACAACTCCCCTTTGACAACATGTTGTACTATTTGCAACCACAGATGAAGAGCGATGCACAATATTCCCGAGAGAGACAAATCTATATCCCGGCACCTCTGGCTACACTATTTCCACATTTCAATCCACTTTCCTCTTTATATCCTTGGGGTTAACCCCGAACTCGAATTCGGTTATGACGACGGGAGCTGGACACAAAACGCGAGTCAAGCAAGCCTTTGGTTAGGCGTATCCAAAATCCATTTCCACGGTTTCCGCCATTCCGCCGTGGATTCGATCCTTCATTTCTCACTGGCGGTAATCCCGTCGCCCCGTACGTAACAGGTCTGCTGGAGAAGCACCGATATGAGCTGATGACTGAGCCCGCCGATGCGACGCCAAGTGCCACTTCTTCCATCCGTCATCCATCCCAAATCCCGTTAGCTATGGAGTGGGAAATCCTGCTGGGTACAAATTGAGAGACGCGCCCTGCCACACCGTCGCTCCGGGTTGCGTGCCACTGGTGCTTCTGGCTACCGGACTGGCTGGCTGAAGGCTGGAGTTACGAGTGCATACATAGGGGTCACGGCGTTGCCCTGGCTGAAACGGCGCAGGAGCCCGCCCAGGGACGGCGTTTAAGGCAATTTTCAGCTATGATATTCAGGAGGGGGACGGGATGCCACTGACGCACGCCATGGGCCAAGCAACCAAGTGACAACAAGCATGATTGATCAAGGCATGGCCGGACAACTTGGACGAGTCGCGAAGAGATGCTATGGCTTTCCCACTGGCTGGGTTTGATCATCTTCCTGTCACCTCCCTCCATTGCACTATTGATGTGGATGCCGCTCGGGTATTGATGTTAGATGCGTTGCTGCGTTGTGACAGTGTCACTCCGACACGTGCATCCGTGCTGTTTGGAAAATGTTAGCCATATGCATTTTTTACGTCAGTTGCACAGCACTGCAAGTGAGGAGTACTAACTTCCACTAACAAGCATGCTCCCGGTCCGTGGAGCTGCGCTGGACCGTCTATCGTCCCGCCGACTCCAGTCGAGCTGACACGAGCTGGCGGTTCACAAACACAGCTGCCGTCATCCTGCACTCCAGCTCGCAACAGGAATTTTCCTCCCTTGCACCAAGTTTCAGAATAATCTCATCTCTCATTCATCCTCAACAGCCATTCCAGGAGAACTGAAGACCACCTCAGTCTGGTAACACTACGTCTGTAGGAAACACAGGGCAATACTCACACTTTTTCCCTTTGGCGCTGGCGCAACGATCCCTTTCTTTCTACAGCTCACCGTAGCACTCACCACTCACCACTCATCGGTTTCTTCAACCTTCCAATATCTCCACGTCACTCCATCGCCCATCAAATCCCGTAACCAACCCGATATCGCACCGCACCGCACCGCACCCATTGGCTGTGTGAATATCCAGTCTTGGGTTAACACGATTCCATTGCAACAACATCATAAACGTCGCAGCCTGGTCCTTCCTTCGACGAATGTACGAATAGTTTCACACAGAACCGAACCCGACGACGCCCAGGCAACCAACCCACTTTCCCCTCACTTATCCCCAAATCGAACATCGTCTCAGCACCTTATCAAATTGACGGCCCTCACGACAACCATCTCAAATCCCAAGTTCGAGCCAAATCACCACTCACCTACCTTTCAATAAATCTTCAAAAATGTCCAAGCTTCTCAACGGTCTGCTTAGGGAGCAACACCACCAAAACCAGCATGGCCTCGGGCCCGGCTTCGGCCACGGTCATGGCCATCCGCACTCCTCCGAGTTCCACGGTCCCAACCGGGACCACATGATAAGCGCAAAGGCAGCGACTCTGATTCTCCGTGGCGTGATTGCCACCGGCCCCGACCCATCCTCGGCTTTTCGGACCTCCTCACCCACATCCGGCGGTCCCAGCCCCACATCCCGGCCCAACACTAGTTCCGGCCACCACCCGACCAGCTCACAACTGTTTGCCCTTTCTTCCCAACAACAACGTCATGATCAATACCGGGCCCAAGCCCAAGGCCAACAACAGCATGCTGCGGCCGAGTACGAGTACGACGACGACGATCAGTACGACGACGACGACGAAGCGCCCACCTCGGCCGATAGCAGCTTCAGCAGCACCCACGGCAGCGTCGTAGTCGGCGGCGGCAGTTTCTGCAGCAGGGATTGGTTCGATGCTCGGCAGCCTTCTGCTGCGGTGGCGGCGGCGGCGGCTACTGCCTCATTTGCGTCTTCCTCGACCACGAGACCGTCGTCGTCTTCGTTGTCGTTGCAGCAGAACCCGTCTGTTCCGAACGGGGTACCCAGATCGATGGTCGCTGCAGGCGTCGAAGGCGTCGGCGGAGTCATGCACCACCAGATCCACCACCACCAACAGTCCAGATCCGTGCCGGTTCTAATGTCAATGAAGGATCAGTACAGCCGGATGGCCATGATGCAGAACGCCCGCAACAAGGGAAGCCGAGGATATTTGGATGTTGTGGATGATGAGGGAGGTTGTGAAGATGAGCGGGGATTCGTAATGCCAAACAGCAAGAGGGTTCGGCGCGGCTGATTTAAAAGCTTGCAAAAAGAGGGGGGCGGGCAAGGAGGGAAGAATTCATTCACAGCGAAAGAAGGATTCGACGAAACGAAAAGCAGTAAATGCTGCATGCAGGTGGACGCGGGTGCGCTGCATGCACCTGATCCAAGCCAAGGGATGGATGACGAACAAGGACAACGGGGCAAATGAACGAATGTGCAAAACGACCGAACGACTTTTATGACCCCAAAAAATTTAATGTAACACGAAAGGGAGAAAGAGGGAACAAAGGAAATGACAGGGGGGTTATGACATGATATCAAAAAGAAGGGAAAACAACCGGGGCGTGGGCACACGCTTTACACGATGGGACGAGGGAAAAAAAGGGAAAGGGGGCCGGCGCGAGGTATCTCGGGCAAGGAAAGGGTTACAGGGTAATCCGTCAAGAGGGTCAGGTTGGCCGCTTTTTTTTTTTTTTTTCTCACACAGACATGGAGCGGCAGGAGACGTACAGGCTTTCTCTTTTTTCTTCTTCCCACGGCGACAGATGGAGGGGCACTGAGGAAGGAATAGGGAAAGACGGAAAAATCATGATAAACTACCTCTAGGCTAGGCCAAGGATAGGTAGGTAGCCACGTCATCACTTCAAATTCCAGACGTGCCTTAATTGGCATGATGAGGAAGAAGAGACTTTGCCAAACAGATCGATCGAAGCTCAAGAGGCTGGATGGTGGGTTATTCAAGCAAGAACAAAACCGATATCGAAACGAGGAAGAAGAATGGAAACCTCGGGTATTCTCCAACGTGCGCAACGTCAACACTTGACCTAAACCCCTAAATCCAATATTTCCCCCATATCTCATATTCCTCCTTGGTTCCTCTGAACTTGAAGTCCACCTCGGTAACGTCTTGAAAGCCTTCTTTGGCCTTGGGCTCCTTGAACCGGGCGTTGAAGCCGTTGAAGGCAAGCTTGGGGAGTGATGTTCGGGATTCGGGGTTGAGCTGTTGGTTGGGAGGGAGGGAGAAATTAGCGACTACTAGCTGAAGGAAAAGGGAAGAAGCAAAGGGGACGAGAGAACGAAGAAGAGAACTCACAGGCTTATTCAAAGCCCTAACAGCATCATTATGCTCACAAACCACCAACGGCGTCTTAAACCAGACACACCGAACGGGCACCCCCTGTTTTTTGGCGAGCTCAACCCACTGCTTGCGTGTATCCGGATCGGGGTTGGTGTTATCCACCACCACCGAGTCCCCCTTCTTCAAATACTCCGTCGCCGCCTTGAAGCACTTATCTTTGGATTTCAGCACGTCCTGGTTGACCCGCTCGTAACCTAGCGGTTTCAGGTGCCGCCAGTAGAAGGTGGACTTGCCGGCGCCAGGGGGGCCGACGCAGAGAATTAGTTCTTGGGGGGAGAGCTTGGTGAAGATGAATTCTTTTTCTTCGGGGGATGAGGAGGCTGCGGGGGTGTCTGTGGTGGTGGAAGGGTAAGGGTATTTCACAAGGTCGAAATCCCGCGTAAAATTCCTCGGCTCCTCTCCCAAAAAGAACTCCTCGGGCGTTTGGTACTTGATACCCACGTTATGCGCTAGGTTGCGGTCTGAGCAGCTGAAGTCCTTGGGAGTTGCGGTAGCTTTTTTGCCTTTACCCCCACCCTCCGTCAGCTCCGATTGCCGACCGCCTGCGTCGCCAACGAAGATGCTGTTCTCAAGGTCGATGTCGCCGTCACTGACCAAGCTGTAGTCGGCCTTCATCTCCTGCCACATGCCCGGCCGCGGCTTGCGGTAGATGTCCTTGCCTGTGGCGGCGTAAAGCGTCGTGGGGATGTCGAGCTTGGAGAGAACGACGGAGCATTTTTGCTTGAATTGGGGGACCCGGTCGAGTTGGGCTTTGGGGGTCTTGGTTTTGGAGTTGGGGTCGGAGTGGAGGGTGAGGCCGCCTTGGTTGGTGAAGATTATGACTTGGTAACTGAGGTTTAGCTGGCCCGTTAGCAAGTTATCCGTTGGTTAATGGTGATAATAAGGAGTGGGGATGTGGGGGGTTTGAAAATGTACCCTTCTTCATCGTAAAGCTTCCGCAGCCGATCGGGGACCGAGTGATGCCACCATTTCCAGTCGGCTGCGTCGTGGGAGTGTTTCTTGCCGGAGGCGGATGTGATCAGGGTCGAGTCCTGTCGAAATGGATCAGAATTGCTGTGGTCCAAGCTTTGTTGCCCGGGAAAAGGTAGGCTCCTACAAGATCGAAAGCTGCAATCTTCCTCCTCTTGACTGTTGGTTTCCCTAGCTCATCGCTCGTCGGCGCTCGTTCCGGGACGTACTTGGCTACGAGAAGGGTGGCAGGCGAGTCGGCATCGGGGCTTCTCTCTGTCCAAGTTGTTCGGTCCTTTGGTTTCTGGGATACGGGGGTGAAGAAGCTTGCGACCGCGCTCTCTGTACGCAAGGAACTGTTAGCGCATGCACTCACTGCACGGCGGAAGCATAACGAACTTGAGATGGCGGTTTGGGCTTTTCGCTTCAAGGGCGGAGGAGAAATCGAGCGGTCGCCTTCCGCTGCAGGACGTTTTGTTGGTGCCATGACCTTTTGACTTGTAATGAATGATCGTCCGAGATGATGTGGTGATGGCAGACAAGGAGAGGTATTCAGGCCTAGGCAGACGCGTCGAAGGATCGTGGGTTGTCCCATGGGCAATTGAGAGACGCGCCTGCACAAGCTCGAGCAGGGATCGCCAGGAGCGAAACCATGTGACGAGCTGCGGCCTGTCTGCATGCATGGCAGGTTCTACAGGAAAACAGAGGCAGGATCTGCTTTTAAGCAGCGTTTTCAAATTCTATTTTGTAGCATCAGATACTGCTGGCCAGCGGAACTTGGGATGGCGGGCCTGTTCGCAACTACCATGACCACCTCCAGGGGCAGCCCCTCCTTCCCCTGTACGACGTCAACACTACACTTTCGCGTCGCTTTCATGACTTCCTTGCCACCCTGCCCGCGACTGCAAATTATTGCCACCCAGTTTTTGTTACACGCAGTTACCTTTCAGACCTGGTTGAGGCCCATGTCTCCAGTAATCGCGCCCGGTCGGAGAGATGAAGCGTGCTAAACGCGATAAGTTCCCACGGCAGAAGGATTATGGAAGAACAACCTTGTACAGGTAAAGATGCTCACCAGTGCGACTGAGCACCATCACCTTGTCCACCCTCAGTTGTAAGGCCTTATACACCGCCACCAGACTCCGTCATCAGCTACCCCCAATCCTGAGCCCTACTCTAAGACTTGGTCCCGCGAGAGAGCTTTGTCGAACAGACGTGGTGTCCGAAACGAGTCGCACCTCGTAAGGCAGCAAATCGGTGCCGTTTCGAAAACTCAGGCGCACGGGTGCAAGCATAAACTTTTATATATGCATAGATCATGGGGTACAACGGTGCACAGAGTTCGGGCCAGAAAAGAGGACAATCCGAGCAATAAACGTCGTGAAACTTGTCTCGGTGCAAGCCCAGACGAGTGAGGGAGGAGGGAGGAGTAGGTGCACCACCTTCAGCGTCAGCGATATTACCGTTGGGTGACATGGAATATCGACAGTCTTCTGGCTCGGCACATCGAAACCCGGGGTTGGCGGATCGCTAACTGTCCTGACGTTACCTCTACCGAACCAGCGAACCAACGAAACCCCAAGCCCGCCACCGTCCCCACCATCACCTCGTCAAAGGATCAAGGACTGTAACGTGTCTTGTACCATATGGGTGGTTTAGGTATGCTGCCGATCCCAAAAGGAGAGCAGCCTTTCTCAACAAGTTGTGTGCCATCGGAATTACTACCCTGCCGTCACAATTCACCATCCACAGCACCCAGAAACGGCCATATGCTGCGCTTGTTTACGCAACATCTTAGCGTGGTGCAAACCGTTGGTTGTTAGGTTGTCTGATTCGGCCCTTTCGTTTTCAGCTCACCCATTCAGACGGTTAATCTCGGTTCGTGGTCTCGCTGATGGATGCGCAAGTCGAGATAGCTGGACGCTGAAGTCTGAGGAGGAGGACACAACATTCCTTCGGCGGAGCTATGACGTCACACAAGGACCCCTATCCTTCCTTAAGCTTTCTTGGCATCTTCCTTCTCCGTCTTCTTTGTTGTTTCGTTTCGTCTTCTGAGTTCTGGGGCAGTCATCAGCTGACGAATGGTTCACGATGGTTCGGCACTTCCTTCCGTATAACGACTACGTACTGACGGCGGCCCGTTATCTTGGCTTCTTCTCGAACGGGACTAGAAATAAGATATTCTGAGTTGTGGGATCCGCCCCGCTGGGGTGTCTCTTCGCAAGCGCGACGAATCCGGGGTACATTGGAAGGACCCTTACACCAGCACTGAAGAGACTTTACCCTTTACCCTCCGGAATACAGCATCAGTGCAAGAACATTAGGGATTTGGTCAAGTGTTCAAGTGAAACCAACCATATCCGGCCACTTTGGAAAGGCACTCTTGTCTCTCGCATCAGGTCAACCGACCAAAGCTTGGGTAGTATGATGGGGTGGCAACGAAGGAATCGCAGTTGTAACAGGAAACGGGAATCCGGGGCAGAACGAGGCGTGGAACCAGTACTGATATTAGGTTGGTGGGATTGAAACCCCATGGGGATGACAAGGATGGCATGGATGATGGCTTGAGCCGCTCTGGGGAACCTACTGTACCCCATGCCAACCTGGAGGTTGCGAATAGCTGGGCTGCAGAGTGCCGAAACAGCCTTCCCCTTGTGGAAGACTAGTCACAAGCGTGAGCTGTCGAGGTTGTTTTTGAAATAGGTATGGAACGAAAGAGGAATGAGAGAAAGGTGTACAGTCAGCAACATGGAAGGCCCTTGAGGTTCGAGACATAAGCTCATCCCAAGTGGAAGATTGCCGCCAGACTCGAAGTCAGTCTGCTTAACCCGAGGCTGGAGAGTTGATAAGATCCAATGGTTTCTTAAACATTCATATGTCCCTTCCCTTCCATGGTCATGGGGTCAATGCATCCCTACTGCATTTAATTTATGTAAACGGTTATGCCTCCCCTAACTTCCTTCTTCGGTCACGAACGGCTGCAGTGCAGCATCCGGTATCTAGTGATCATGGTCGTTGGTTCGATGCCCGAGATTGGCGACCAAGTGAGGTGAGCTGCTGCAGAGTGGCAGAGCTCCGAATCTGATGTCGAGGAAGCCATTACCCTCCAACTCAACTTGAAGAAATGAGCCAACCGAAGTCTCGAGTCAAGTCCATATGGAGATCAACTGGATCATATCAGTTGCTCCCTCCTTTGACGTGTAGCTCATTTCTTGTCTTTTCCGCCTTTTGGCTTATGGAGAGAACCACCGGTGGTATTTATCAATAACACCTGCATTGCTTTCCTTTCTTACCTCTATGCCCGTTGTACCTTACAGCATTGAGGTCCCAGTCTCCGAGTTACCGGACACGGTCGGTCTTATCCTTATCTGCCCGGTTAACATCCAGATCATCATCACAGCTCGCAGCCTCGCTCCTTCCCCATTGCAGTGCCCCTTCTCAGGAGACCTTGAACAACACGGCACGTACACCAGACCCACCAGTGGCAGTGAATGTCCTAGCGTAGAGGGACAGATTCATCCTCTGATTCCTTCCAGTTTTGAAGCAACCCACCTCCACGCTTCCTCCTGCCCTTCACTTGTCCCTTCACTCGCCCCTTCACTTTGTTGAGGCTCCTCCGTACGGGCATCAAGTTCAGGTGGACCCTCCAGCACTGCTCTGGGGTCCAGGCTTCACTTGCTTCCGTATTTCGTCTCGGGCTGCATCTTCATATTCTTAAAGCTCCTCTGTTTTTCCCCCTCTCCCTCTTCCACCTTTCTTCTACCGCAAGTCAATCCTGGCTTTCACTCCCTACCCTTCACCTCTGTTTTTGGGACACTCCCCTTTTGGTTGCCAAAACATTCCCTACAACCTGGAAACGCCCACAAACGAAGCATCACCATCAGCTTTCCTCTAACCTTGATTACCGACTCCCTCCTCGACCCTCGTGGTATATGCCTCCATAGCACCCGAATCCTACATACGATTTTGGACCTTGCCTTGGGCAAACCCACGACACGATGTACAAAATCGGCAACATATACTTTATTGCCGCCGTCGCCGTCATCGGTAAGTCTGCCCCGCCACCATTCCTATGCCATCCGCGATAGCACGTTGTAGGTCACGCTAATACCCAGGACACCAAAGGCGGCGCGCTATTTGGCTTCGACATTTCTTCCATGTCAGCTATCATCTCGACACAGCCGTACCTTTGCCAGTTCAACCAGCTCGGCCACAACGAAAAGGGCTTGTGCCTCGGCCCTACCAACGATGTTCAGGGTGGCATCACAGCCGCCATGCCTGGTGGCTCGTGGCTCGGTGCTCTCTGCTCTGGTTTTGTCTCCGATACTTTCGGCCGCAAACGCTCCATTCAGATAGGTTCCCTGATTTGGTGCGTGGTCTCTGAATTACTACCTCACGAGAACGCAAGCAACTAACCCCTTCTCGCAGGATTATTGGTTCGATCATCGTCTGCGCATCTGTCAACATTCCCATGTTGGTTGTGGGCCGCATCATCAACGGATTCTCGGTCGGAATATGCTCTGCCCAAGTCCCTGTTTACATCTCCGAGATCGCCCTTCCCTCGAAGCGCGGTCGCCTTGTCGGTTTCCAACAATGGGCTATCACCTGGGGCATTTTGATCATGTTCTTCATCTGCTATGGCTGCTCGTCCATGAAAGGAACGGCCGCCTTCAGAGTTCCTTGGGGTCTTCAGGCCATCCCCGCTGCCCTCCTTTTCCTCGGTCTTGTCTTCCTCCCTGAGTCGCCTCGCTGGCTTTGCAAGAAGGACAGATGGGACGAGGCGAAGGATGTGCTTACCCTGGTTCATGGAAAAGGAAACCCCAACTCCCCGTGGGTGCACCGTGAGATGCAAGAGATTCGCGAGATGGTCGAGTTCGAGCGCGCCAATGCTGATGTCAGCTACTTCGAACTGTTCAAGCCCAACATGATCAACCGGACCTCAATTGGCGTCTTCACTCAGATATGGTCTCAGTTGACTGGTATGAATGTGATGGTATGTCTTTCCCATCCTACCCTAGGTCTCCCGATGATCGGCATTAACCACCAGCAGATGTACTACATAACCTATGTCTTCACAATGGCCGGCCTTGCCGATGGAAGTGAGAATGCTGTCCTTCTCCCTAGCGGTATCCAGTTCGTCATTAACGTCGTCATGACGATACCGGCTCTTCTTTGGATGGATCGCTGGGGTCGTCGTCCTACTCTGCTGGTTGGTGCATTCTTCATGTGCCTCTGGCTCTGTGTCAATGCCGGCTTGTTTGCTGTCTATTCACGACCTGCCCGCCCTGGCGAGTTCACTTCCCCGGCCGAATCCATGGCTATTACTGGCGCTCCAGCAAAAGCCATCATTGCTTCAACCTATCTCTTCGTCGCATCTTTTGCGCCCACTTGGGGTCCTGTCTCGTGGACCTATCCCCCGGAGCTGTACCCGCTTCGTCTCCGCGGAAAGGCCGTTGCCCTCTGCACTTCCGCCAACTGGGCTTTCAACTTTGCCCTTGCTTACTTCGTTCCTCCTGCTTTTGCTAACATTACCTGGAAAACCTACGTCATCTTCGCTACCTTTTGCGCGGCCATGTTCATCCACGTCTTTTTCATGTTCCCCGAGACCGCCAACAAGCCCCTTGAGGAGGTCGAGGAGATCTTTGACGATACCAAGCCCGGAGGTAAGTTATCACTCTACTATTTGAGAGTCCCTATTCTGTTTATCAAATGTTAACCTTACCCCTTTCCTACAGCCATCAAGTACATCGGCACGCCCGCTTGGAAGACAAGGAACACACGCAATCTTACGCTCAAGCAGGAGCACAACGATACTCCCTCGCCAGAAGAGAAGATTGGCTTGGAGGAGCACGCCCACAAGGAAACAACTGACAGATAAACATGACAACAATGCTCACTGCAAGGCTTTAAGGAGTAATCGATAACTGCTCCGATATACTCGCCTTCGTGGTACGAAAGATGAGGGGCAATGTAGCTCGTGTGTTGGTCCGAGTAGTGTAGGACATCATCTGGGAGGTATGCTGGATGAAGGAGAAGATTCACAAATAACGCCGTCGTTGCGGTGGTTCGACGGATGTATGGTTAGGGAATATCAGCTACGGCAAGTAGTTTTCCATTAGCCCTCAATATATGCATCATGTCAAAGAAGGTCAAGGCTCGCTTACGATTGCCGTGGATGTTCTTGGCCTGTGACGGTCTTTTGTTCCTGATGTTACCCCGCAAAGTTATCTGCTGCTCACTCGATCACCGAGCCGTGCATAGCCGATCCGTCAAGATGCCCCTGTGAACGAACTTCAAGATGCCTTTGATCCTTCACCAATCTAGGTAGGTAAGCAACACTTTTGCTTGGAGACGAAGCTCGTCCTCAAACGATGTACCCTTGGCCAAGGAAATAAGGTACGTAATCCAGCCCCTCGAGTTGGCTGCAGCAGTAGATCCTGCCTTGCCTGCATAGAAGCTTGCTAACCGGTTGCGAGTTTTTGCTAAGGCATTAGCACCAACAGGTTCGAAGCTCGTGGGAGGAGAACATGTATAAATAGGATGCTCCATGTTGTCATTCATGGAACGTGACCGTTCTCCTTCCCAGTCAACCAAGTACGAGCGTCACTTCATGCTCCTTCTCGAGCAACGACGATGAAGCAGACGACAGGCGTTCTTTTGTTCGCTACGGGAGCTTCGGCTTTCTACGCGGGCAACATCAACTACTTCTCGCCATCGCTCCATCACCCATCCCTGGGCATTTCGATTCCTAAGGTTGCGGCAAGGACGTATGAGAGCTCACCATGGAAGCCGGAGCAGCTCAACTTCACGCATGGCGTTGCTTCTGGAGACCCGTACGATGACAGCGTTATTCTTTGGACCCGTGCGGCACCAACAATGGACAACGACCACTCTAACACCACTGTCAGCGGAACCACAGGGCTGTTCAGCCATGAGACCGAAGAGTTTGTGAAGCTCAGCAAGTCCACAGTGTGTGTTGACTGGAAGGTTGCCACGGACGAGAAGTTGGAGAAGGTCGCAGACGAGGGACGTGTATGGACAAGTTCAGACATTGACTTCACTGTCAAGGTGAGAAGAATCGGGAAGGCATCCTGCAGCAGCGATGGTGCTAACAAATTAAACAGGTTGAGGCGAAGAGGCTCTTCCCATTCACTACGTACTACTATCAATTTAACATTTGCGATTCGGAAAAGAGCTCGCCCGTCGGTCGGACCAAAACACTCCCGGCAAGGGGCAAGAAAGTGCCTTCTGATATCAAACTTGCCGTGTACTCGTGCAGCAACTATCGTAAGTCTCCTAGCCGGTTCATTCACTAACTCAGCTAACCGTTCGTTTAGCTCAGGGCTTTTTCAACGTATTCGGAAACACCGTAAGGAAGGATTCGGTAGACTTCATTGTTTTTCTCGGTGACTATATCTACGAGTATAAGAACGGACAGTATGGTTGGGGTGATGCCCTTGGCCGCATTCCGCAACCAGACCGGTTAACATTCACGTATGTTGGCGCTTCACCCACTACTTATGTTTCAGTTATTGACATGTGTCTAGCCTGTATGACTACCGAAGGAGGATTGCGACCTACCGTACGGACTTGGACTTGGTTGCCAACCACATGAAGTTTCCTTGGATTCAGGTGTGGGATGATCACGAGGTATGTGAGTGTGATCATTGTTTCGGAGCACAGCCTGCTAACAACAACTGTGAATCGCAGGTGGCGGACAATACGTGGCGTGATGGAAGCTCTTTTCTGCAAAATACCGAGGATTCATTCATCCGCGATGGCGGTGTCTCGACAGACAGCCGTAAGGCAAACGCTGTTCGAGCTTACTTCGAATGGATGCCCATCCGTCAGGTAGATATGGATGATAACCTGCGCATCTGGAGAGATTTCAAGTTTGGCGATCTATTCGACCTCATCATGTTGGATACGCGGCAATATGACCGGTCCATCACCAATCTCTACACTGTAAGCCACTTCCGCATCAGTCCCGATCTTTTGTCTTTAACCCTACTGACAATCCTGATTTGCGCTCTAGAACGTCGAATACATCAAAGCAATCTCCAACGACACCTCTCGCTCCCTCATGGGTCCCCGCCAAGAAGCCTGGTTCTACCGTACCCTCAAGCAATCCTCCAAGCGCGGCACCAAATGGCGGCTCATCGGCAACCAGGTCGTCTTCAGCCAGCTGATCGTCAGCGACGACATGGACCTGCCCTTCAACTACGACGCCTGGGACGGCTACGTGGCCAACCGCAACCGCACCTTTGCTACGCTCTACGAGAACAACATCACCAACAACATCATGCTAGCAGGCGACTCGCACGCCTCGGGAGTTTCCGATCTTGTCTGGCTCGACGGACCGACTGACCAAAACGAATACGACCCCATCACAGGCCGCGGGTCAATCGGCGTCGAGTTCGCCGGCAGCGCGGTGACGAGCCCCAGCCCGCTGGGGCAGAATATCACGATGAAGCAAACGGAGGCGAGCACGAAGTTGTTGACAAGCGTTAATAAGGAGCTGCAGTGGGCGGATCTGTATTATAGAGGGTACTATGAGTTGAGTATTGGGTATGAAGGGGTGAAGGCGAGTTTTTACGGGTCGCCGGATATTAGGACTAGGAACGGGTTTGAGGTGAGTCTGGCGAATTTTACGGTTAGGGATGGCGAGAATAGGTTGCAGAGGTATGGAGAGGAGATGGTGGCGAGTGTGGATGAGAAGGTGGAGTTTGGGAGTTTGCAGAGGGGGAGGACGGTGACGACTAATTTGACGTATGATACGGAGGGGAAGAGGTGGTTTGTGTTTGGGGGGAAGTGAGAGGATGGTTGGGAGGTGTGGATGGGGGTGGTGTGTTGATGAGAACAGGATTGGGAGGTGATGGAATGGACAACTGGTGGGTGGGCATAGGATATCAAGAGGGTGATGATTGAGAATGAAATCTCTCCTTGGTTTTCTTGTCCCTTTTTCTTCTTTGCCCATTCGTGAATCTAATAATTCCGCAGTTCATATGCCTGCAGAGACATGTCTCGGGCTCGGACCGGGACTCAGACCTGGGAATATCAGTAAGTCGAAGGACCTTGGCTAGTGTTGACCTCACTTGCGGCGAGCATGACTGAAAATTTACCTCTTTTTGATATAAATATTCATTCTGAAGCTCGAATGAGGAGAATTTGGAGGGTCGGACAACAATCAGACCACCGATGGCGGAGTTTTCTCCTCTTGTTCCATTATATATATGGAAGTCTGTGCGTGACAGATAGCTGGTGACGTTGTGAGGGGAGTGGTAGTCCATGCGTCATCTCCTAGTCACCGCCCGTTCATCACCGAGCTTAAAACACAGACTACTCCCCATATCAACGGTCGACGTGGTACTTAACTCGACTGTTTCAAAAACATCACGAGGACAACAGCTCATGATTAGGACTGTTTGTTTCCAACGATAGCTGCCAACCCCAATCCTGTCTAGTATTTGTTCAGTGGCCCGATTACTTCCTAGTGATCCGACTGGAAAGACACCGAAATCCCAAACGCTTGAGCGTTTTCTACGAGACATACAAGTACGTCCTTCGCCGCATCACGGAACTGCTATTCGAATCGCCTTCAGAACCCATTCATATCGCCGCTTGCCAGCAGATAAATATCCCGCGGAAAGGAAGAACGCCCAGGCCAGGTATTTTCCTCGAACAGCACCACATCTTCAGCTTATCCCATCATTATCATTGCCCGAACGTGTATAACCTGCTGAAACACGGTCATCAAAGAACCACCGAATCGAAAATCATCCTACACACATTATCATCATGGCCGGGCAACAAAAGGCCACAAGCATCCCCGCCGTCCCGTCTCCATCAACAAAACCCGCCGGTCAAGGTGCCGACGTGGTTCCCGAGAACCTCTACCACACGACCCTGACCGTAATCGACCACCACGCCACCACCAGCGGCGCCATTAACAACCTGCACGTCCTCGGCACGCACACCACCTTAGACGACGCCAAGGCCTTTGCCTACCACGACGCCCTCCGATCCCTCAACTACCAACCCTACGACTTTAGCATCTACGCCACGCGCGAGAGCTTCGGCATGCCTCTTGAGGAGCAACCACCGACAGAAGCAGCAGTAGCAGCAACAGCCGCGGCACCCGCAACATTACCCAAACCAACAACAGCAGCAGCGAAAGTTGCGGCGGAAAACTCGGGGGCATACGAAAGTGGTTACAGCACAGACACAGGCGCCGCCTCCGACACTGACACCGGCGGCCCTCCCATCTGGCCCTACGGCGATGAAGTCCTCGTCTACGCCAAGGCGCGCGGCGGCCAGGAGTTTCTCCTTGGCGTCGTCGAGACGCCTAACACGGAGCATCTGGCTTCGGGAGGGCCCGTGTATGGGAATACTCCGTTGCTTCCTACCAAGTCCACCAAGTCCACCAAGTCCAAGTCCACCAAATCCAAATCCAAAGCCAAATCAAAGCAGCCACTCAAAAAGGACGGGAAAGCAGAAGAGCAAGAAGACTCCGACACCGAACTCTCCTACGTAATCCAAACCAAAACCGACTACAACCAAGCCCTGGCCCCAGGCCAACCCGAGCCCACCCGGCCCCGGCGCCGCTCCTCCATCACCCGGCTCTTCCAAGCCTGCGAGATCGAGGCTTGTTTCCCGCACAAGAGCGACGCCATCGACTTTGCTCGGCGCTGGCTCGACTCCAAAAAGGACTCGGGCATGTTTGTGCAGTATGATGAACAACAACAACAACCGCGCTCTCTCCCGACTTTAGGGAGTGAAGAAGACAACGAAGAAGGGCAGCAAATTTGGCCGTTTGGAGAAGATGTGCTTGTTCATGCTGTCGCCTCGACGGGGGAGAATTATTGTGTGGCGGTTAGGACGGCGGAGGGGGCGAGGGAGAGGTTTGGGAAGAAGGTGGTGAGGAGAGGGGGGAGGGAGATGCCCAGGGAGGGAATGGAAGGGATGATGACGGCACTGACTGCCCCTGGGGTGGAAAATGAAGGATAATGGGAGTGGAGCATAACAAAACAAAGGCGGTTCTAATGGGTTATTTACTGTGTATATGCTGTTTGATCGATCTTGGGGTTTGAAACTGTGGGTTGGTTTTTCCTTTTCGAGGGAGTTTTCATGCCTGGATCAGGCCTGGGCCAGGGGCCCATGAGTCGTCGGGGAAAGCCGAGAATGGCACCAAACATGACCGTTGGGTTTGACGGCAATGCGAAACACATCCCTCTTTCGGCTGGTTGCAGTAGGGCGCTTTTCCACGATAAGGTTTGGTTTTTGTTGGAGGTCGGGATCGAGTCGAGTTGGTTTGGAGATTGGAAATGATGGTTCCAGAATTTACATTGGTCGATGGAATGAGGGATGTTTTGAGACCGAAAAGAGTGATGGTTTCGAAGTAGGATTACCGTAAAGCACCCGTTGAACAAAGACAGGCACAACTTCGGTGCATTCGTATTCCCCCCCAAAATCCTGATCTAATGCTCGTGAACTTTCTTTGACGACCCTTTCCCGCAAGCAGAAAGCCCTTTCCCGCAAACTTCCGACCAACCAGCCCAACCTCCAACATGACGCGTCTGAAAAAAAAAAGCCACCGTTTTGCGCCATTCTCGTGCATCCCGCGTTTCTCTAAAAGGGGTATATACCATGAAAGCAAAAAGTTCCGACCGACCAACCCAACCCAAAATTTCAACAAAGGAACGAACACAGACTCCGAAAAGGATCTCGGGTCCGACCCTACTTAGTAGCTCGAAAAGAAGAATCATCAAGCATGCAAAAGATGCCTCCAACTCCATTTCCTCCTCCTGCAAGACGCTGACGACCTAGAGACATCTTCGCATGCGAGAAAGTCTTCGATTCGCTGCTTGATGTCGCTGGGGAGTTTGTCAATGCTGTCATTGAGCAAATCTAGACATACTCGTGATGCTACAACCGGTGTTAGACCATCTATCTGTTCATGAGTCCGGGGGTTTTCAGGAGTAAGGTATAATACGTACGGACAGAAGCGTTCTGCTCGCCCATCTCAATCGCAATGTTCATCCGTGTCGAGTTATAGCAGCCAAAGGTGCGATGAATGGCAAGCATACGCCGCCAGAGGAGCTGGGTGTCGATGTCGTTGTAGTCTCTCATGTCTTCGATGCTGGATCGCAAAGATCTCGTGCTTCGTAGTGAGCTTGATGAGGATGATCTGGAAAGCGGCGAATGTTCTTCGTCAGATGATTCGACCGGGCACGGAGTTATGGCGTCCTCGTTGTAAGCTGGTGATGATGATGCACGGCTGTAACTTTGTCGAGTGCAAATGCTTCGGAGGAAAGACTTTTGGCGAGTTCTGAGGGAGCCGGGTAGGTCTGACATGACTTGAGATGATGGAGCCTCGTCGAGATGAAGGCGAAGATGGGTTGTGTGTTGATATAGAAAATGGATGTATGTATATTGACGACACAGTTGGTTGGTAGATCGGTAGTTGGTTACTCGTGCGGCTAGAGCCGTTGGCGTTGGATGAGATTATTTTTGGGAGGTGATCTGCTTTGACGAGTGCGTAGATGGCTGGGTGAAAAAAAACTGGTGACAAAGAGAGGAAATGGGAAGACGAGATAACAGGGCCGAAAACGAGGGCCGAAGAGCTTTATGAACCAACCGCGGAGATAAGAAAAAAAAAGTGTGTCGTGAGAGTTTGCATGAAATCCGTGACATGGGGGGTCGCTCGAACTGAGCTGTCAGCTTGTCCACTGGGACCGGATCGGCATCAGGGGTCTTGAAAAGGGCAAACGAGAGCAGAGCTTGATCTCCAATAGGTCCCTGAGGCGGCGTTGCTAGCTTTGTTCATGCCGCCTCGGAGATCCATCAACCCCCCTCGTCAAGGACTCAAGGTGATGCCAATACGCAGCGGATGTTGGCATCGATGTTTGTTTGGAGCAAGTCAACCGTGACTTGTGTCATGTAGATGGAATCATGGACCCAACTGTGCCGACCACGGCCGGCGCTTTTTGCTGACAATGACTGAATGCTGACGAGGGTGGAAAAGGCCATCCCCTTTCCGCTTGGATCTTTCTCATCGTTTTGGGTTGCGCCCTGCTTTGTTTTTTTTTTTTTTTTTTGCTTTTTTCTTTTTCTTAGCTCACAAACAGGGGGCAATCGAGCAACCAACTGACCAATAGCCGCGATCGGTTGCGGCATCGATCAACGACCCTCACCACCACAAACCATCGACAACCTTTTCCTCGCTTTACTCGCTCTTACTCGCCTTATCATCACTTTTTAACAGCAGGGGTTTAAAGCACATCACGCTGCAGTTATAGCGGTGATGCCCGAGTGCCGACCTGCGAGCGGTACATGGCGACGGTGACGTTGACTTCTGCAACTCTGATGGCGTGTTGCTCCCATGACACAGTTTAGGGTCTTGACCGCCATCATGTTCATCCTGAAAAGGATATCGCATGATGGTACATGCATCGCCTTGATCTGGATGCGTCGACGTTGACGACCAGACGACCAGTCTGATCCACGGCAGGGATGGCGGAGCGGGGCATGATGGCGGCATCATCCCATCTCTGTCGTCCGGTTCGTTTCCGGCCGGGATGTGTTTTTTTGTCAGATCTCGACCTGTGAGAGTTCAAGCTTTGCATTGTTGCAGTCGGGAAAGCTTCGGAACTTGATATTTTTCGGTGAAGACTCACAAGGAAGCGACCCTCCCGATCAAGATTTTCGCTTTGCTCGCTTGCGTCCGTCCCACTTCGAAATGGCGATATTAGTATATATACCCAATCCTCCGTGTACTTTTAGCAAAGCGGCGGAACTCTCCGCTGAAAGTCCACAAACATCCAAACATTCAAAGGGATTGCTCAAAGCCAACAGTCCAAAACCCAAGATGGAGAAGAAGTGAGGTTTGTGATGTTGACTCAGATTGCCATCTCTGGAATCAAATTCGCTCGGCACTTGGGGTGGGTCAGTTTTTAGGGCTGCAACAGTACTGCATTTCACGGCATCATGTGCCCCTCCATTATGTACCAATTAATGACTCCAACCCCACGCCACCATGCCAAGAGGGGCTCTGTACAAAAATTGCCAAACACCAAACAACACAGCCATAAACACTTGCTCACAATCCAAGTCCAGAGTGGACTTTGCGCCCTCAATAGATGCAAACAAGTAAAAATACATTTCATTTTGCTAATATAGCCTGTCTACAGCCAGTGATATGGAGCAGAGCGGTTTGTACCGGGCCATAATTGTTCGTGTAAGTGGTCTGATCTCCTTCTTTTCTGTAGCCCACTTGGATATCCAATCTCCTCCTCCGCATCAAGCATGTGAATCATCTGAAAGCGGGGATGCCGGATTCCGGAAACATTATCTGCAGCGCGGATCAAAATGGCGGAGTATTCCAAACTCCGTTTCAAGGTTTTATCGACGACGACAACAACCAGCTCCAATGGTCAAATGCTCGCCTCGCCCAAAAACTCGGAATGCCCTCGCGCACGCGCGCGCCTCACAAACTGAATGAACCAATCCCCCATCTTCAAATCCCTTCCACCATGACCTCATCCTCCTACAACCCCGAACCTCTCCAAAAACCTCACCACCCTCTCCCCAACCACATCATAGGCCTCCTCCGGCAAATAATGTCCCCTCCCGCCTTCAACACCCACCACCTTCAGTTCCACCCCATCCCCCACCCACTTATCCCCCTTACCCTCCTTGCCATCGACAGTGACAGTCCCCCTCCAAACCCCCTCAACATCCAACCCCCCACCCCGCCCCAACTTCTCCCTACTAAACATCACCAGCGTCTCAACCTCCACCCTCCTTCCCTCTTTTAGGTCTTCCACCTGCTCATCCACCTCCCTTTGCGCACCAGCTTTATAATCCTCACAAGTCCACCTCACCGTTCCCTCCCTTTCAAACAACTTGACATGCACCTCGACAGCATCATCGCTCATGATTCTTGCCGTGCTGTCGGTAGCTGAGCCAGCCAGCCGTAAATGCCCACCGCGCACCCAGTTCGCGACCCCGAATGCTTGGATCATGGGCACGGCTAGCTCGACGTTGGCTAGCAAGGGCCAGTGGAAGTATCCCTGAGAGATGGAGGGGGAGGAGAACAAGTCCCATTGGGATTTGGTGGGCAGGATGTCGAGCATGATGACGCCCTGCACAGACAGGTTGAGAGCCGAAAAAAAGGTTTGGATTTCGGGGTGGGATGACGGGGAGGCGTCGACGGCGAGGCGGTGGCAGATGCGGGCGCCGCGGTCATGGCCGGCTAGGATTATTGGTCGGGGTGACGATGACGACGACGAGGTGTTGGTGCCGAAAACCTGGGAAAGGGCATCGAGCAAGGCCCGGCCGACGGCGCGCTTGGTGTGGTCCCCTGTTCCGGCGGAGATGGGGGAGCTGATGCCGTAGCCGGGGAGTTGGGGGATGAAGAGGGAGACTTTGGGTTGGAGGAGGGGGACGAGGTGGCGCCAGCTGTGAATAAGTTAGTTACGTTGGCTGTAAAAGGACGAGATGGACCAGGACCACGGAATCCATCATGGTGGAGTGAATGGTAAGGTTTTAGGTCGTTTCAAATTATGTCGGGATCAGGGCCAGTGTAGCTAAGGGTGGTGAGTGAGTTACATGAATGCGGATTGAGGATATCCGTGAATCAGAGTCAAGATGGGACCGCCATTGCCCAGGTCAGAGGTGTAGCTGACCACTTCCGAGCCGGAAGCAGTGGGCGTCACGTTCCGCTGCAGAGCGGGGAAGAAATTGCGGCTTTCGAGAGGCCCGGCCATTGTGGACGGTTGACTTGTAGTTGATGATGCTATTTTATGAGTCGACGGTTATTGAATAGGGGTGAGACGGCTTCTTATATAGGACTAAGTGTCAGCCGTCAGCGTGGTGGTGGTGGGGATTGGCAAGATTCGTGGAAAGTCGAGAGGGGAACCTCGGCTTACCGTGATCTCACCACCAAAACCGTACTGTGTAGATCCTGAATGACGGGTAGCGGACTTACATCACTAGCTTCACGGGTTTCACCCACGAAAACAAACCTCAACATCAGCTTACGTAAGATCTTCCAAGAGACTTATTCTTGATTATACGCTCTCTCTGATATCTTCGAATGTTGATATCCCTAGCTCGAGACACACAATCTCACCCACCGATTAGTCCTCCAGACTGAACTTCTCCCCAATAATATCCTCACTGAGCTTCCATAGTCTTTCCGCGGCCACCGCATCTTTGGCGTGCTCGCATGGGTCCGAGATCTGACAGTCCACAAGGTACAATCCTTTGAGTTCTGGATCGATTCTGTGGTCAACAAACGCACTTTACCCCATCCCAGTCTGAAGAACAAGAAACTTACCACTCAATGCTGGATCCAGCGCCGCGACCAGAGTTGTCGAACAGCCCTGATCTTGGGACTTCCAGTACAGCCCCATCTTTTTGAATTGATCTTGGACATCGGGGTCTTGGTCCCTGCCCAGTTCCGTGTCAATGGCTGTAAAAGACAATAATGATTAGTAAGTCGTAATTTGTGGGTCTATGAGTTGTGTAGCTGGACATACTTCCAGGATGAAGCGTATAAGCCATTATACCCTGACCAGCCAAATATTTCTGCAAATACAGCGTAAACAGAATATTAGCCGTCTTCGACTGCCCATACGTGACCATGCCGTTGTACCCATCCTCGGTACACCTGGCAAAAGAACCAGGCAAAGGCTTAAGATGATCCTCCTCGGGCGGGACTTCTTTCGGCTCGAAGTTGTAATCGCTGAATCGGATGGGAGATAGCCCATGTCCAGCACTGGCAAGACTGATGATGCGCGTTGCACCCGGTGATGGGTTAGCCTTGGCCGCGTTCCGCAGTAGCGGCAGGAGCAGGTTGGTCAACAGGAAGGTGCCGATGTGGTTGGTGCCAAAAGTCATTTCGAGACCTTCAGGTGTGGCCTGGCGGGTTTGGGCGTTGATGGCGGCATTGTTGACCAGTATGTCCAGTTTGTCGGTCAAGGTTGTGATTTCTGCCACTGCTTCACGAATGGCTTTCTGGGAGCTGAGATCCAAGGTAACCAGCTCCACTCTCGTATCGGGATACCTGTTGCGGATTTGGTCTCCAACTGCTTCAAGCTTGGATTTGGTGCGTGATGCGAGGATCAGGAGGTCAGGCGCTTGCGATGCAAAGGCAAAGGCTGTGGCAGCCCCGATTCCTTTTGGACTGACGCCTGTGACGAGGACTGACAGTGGCCATCAGCTTCAGCGATACCATGAGAACTCTGAGGTGGGAATTGTTTACTTGTTTTTCCTCGAATCTGGTCAGCAAACACACTGGCGACCTCGGTGCCTGTTGTCCGCTCGTTGAACTCCGGATGGGAAGTCATTTTTGAGATAATGATTGACCTGTTTAACGATGATCGTGGATTTGTTGTTCAGGAGATAGACAGACCGTCAAGTCCTCGAGAAGTTCGATCACGATGGGAGCGAGGGGGTTGACACTATGTAACATTCGATAGACGAGGCACCGGATGAAGTCGTCAACCCCTCATTGCTACCGGCAATTCATCGAGCCGGCATAATATATTCCCGCGTTCTTCGTACCATTCTCTTTTGACGGGTCATTGGAATCGTTCAAGTGACAGTAATCACCAGATTTGGTTGCGCTTAAGCAGCTTCGTGCCCGTTGTGAGATCAGAGTTGATCGTCCGGTCCATGATGAGTTTGCCTGTTACCTGTGAGCAGTGGTGAAGTAATCACAGATGTTCTTCAGCACGACGAGGAGGACTGAAGTGGAATTTGTTGTCCGGCTGCGCGTTGAAGAAGACTTTGGGGTTCGGGAAGCTGGTGAAGACAAACATAATCTCAAGTGTCTAATTCAACAGAGCGGTAGGAATGAGTGACTGGTATGTGTGGCTTACCGTCAGCATCAGTCCTATCTGCCTTGACCTGGCTGTATCGTAATTTCCCGAACAACAGCCCAGGCTACTAGGCAAGGGCCAGGTTGCTACCAATCGTCCTTGCCTCTAGAACCGGGTAAGACTGACAGGAAACGGAGATCCATCATAGAGGTATTGGTGGTACTAGTTAGACCCACCCCTCGTCCTTTCTCGATAGACGGCTTCCATCCGTTTTCCACTTCAACTTAGTTGCCGTCCCGGCTTCCAGTGCGGCCGCTTCAGTGATTACCCGAATACCTTAGGGCCGCAAGTAAGTGCAATCTTACATGCATCAGTCCGCTCTTCATGAAGTACACACTGTTTTCACGACATGGGTCGCACCATAGAGCTTACCCTCGACGGTAATAAACCTAACATCGCAATGGGCAAGGGCCTCTTTGGTACACCAGTTGTTGGTTGTATGACTGTCCGCCTTGCCGTCCTCAGAACCATGTGTTGTCATATCATCAGCCAGCCTTATAACGAGGGTGTAAGCACTAGTTCTGCAACCATGAAGACGGCCGCAAGACTGTGGCTGCGATATGAAGCTGCCGCTGGCCTAACTCGGTCATTGTAGCGACTGTATCAATGGCTGACGGATGAGATGGCGCTCCCAAGTTATTATTCTCTCGCTTCCATGACGATCACATCATCATCGGACGTCAACTGAGTGACTCCCAAGAAGTTCGGATGGCAATCTGCCAACATCTTCGAGCGTGGGTGATACGATACGAGAAGGAGCCTACATACACGAATCAGTGACAGACTATGAAGCATTTGGCATGCAGGATATGGTCTAACCTCTGGATCAGTTGTCTTCCTATCTTCCTCTCACTGGTCTTCTACGGGGCATGGCTGGCTCACCGGCTTCCTGGCTACCCCTTCCCAGCCGAAGTGCCCGCTCTCATGTCCTGACAAGTACCCAAACATAGTCAACGGACTTGACAAGGCAGCTTCCCGTGATCGGTGCCGCTCCAATACCACCCGTGACCCTGCACCGATCTACGGACGGGAAAGGACTGCCCATTCCGCATGTAAGGACACTTCATGTCTGTCAGCAACTGCAATAAAGCGGCGCAGCGGAAGACCGAACGAACCATACACTCGTTGAACAAGGTTTGTCTTCATGCCTGGCAACGGCACAGCACAGCACACAGTCCACCGGAGAACAACAAATCATGGGAATAGGACATGTTGACGGGAAAGTATCCTTTATCTGTCCCGGTCCTGTTATTGCAAGCGGGGGATCGGCAGCTCAACGAGGGTACCTGTACATGGGCGCGGCTGGAGGGAGACCACGGTTGTAGGCAGGATATAGTGGTGAGAATGGAGCCGAAACTGACTGGTCGTATAAAACCGTGAATAGGTGGTCCAGGGTTGCCATACGTTGGTGAGAAAGATTTCCGAGTATAGGATTGCGAATCGCTGTACAACCCACCACGGACACCACTGGGTCATGGACCATGACATGCCGTCATCCATCGCAGGGCTGATCCCACTAGCCTGACCGAGGTCAACCCTTGCGAGACAGTCTAGTGTAATGTAATGGGCGTGGTGAACTTGGATTTCACTGTAGGTTGAACGGCAGTGCAGATGCAGATGGACTTTGTTGTTTCTTGTCCCAAAACGGACCCATTCGGCACGTTGTAACGTATTGTAATCTTTCTGTATTGTTCATTGTGGTGCGACTCTGAGACTGGTAAGTTTGGTGTTCTTGCTGCTTTATTGTCGCTTCAACTAGAAAGTAATTCGAGAACAAGGACCAAAGGGTATCAACAAAGGATGTCTGTCCGTCTGGAACAGCCAAATGTCAACAAGATGGCCCACGATTTGGCGGTTCAGGGGCCACATACCTTAAATGGATCTGGCTATGTGAGAGGACGTGATCATGGGAGGCTCTTGGGAACCGAGGGGAAGAAGGTTGGATCTTGCAGTCTTTCGCGGTTGCGCTTTGCAATCTCAGCCTGCCTCTTCTTCAACAGACGTTGTTGGTAGAAGGTACTGTGATGAGCGAATCAGTAACATGTGCTGGAACTTCAGGGTGAAGACAACGAACGGCTTGAGTTCAAATATCCTCGGCTCTTCTTCCACGGGAGGCGACTTGGTTCCTTCTCTACTTGTGCTCTGCAATAATGTCACCCGGTAAGTATGAGACGGCAAAACACATTGGCTGGCCAGAGGAGGCTGTATGGTGTACAAACCCTAGAGTCCTTGGATTTTTCCTGGTCTTTCTCATCCTTCTTTTCGTCTTTGTCTTTGCTCTTTTCATCATCTTTCTTATCCTTCTCGTTCTCCTTGTCCGCTTCCTTCCCCTTCTCCTTCTTTTTCTTCTGCTTCTCCTCGTACTCCTTCTTCACCCTCTCAACCTCTTCCTCTAGTTCCTTTTTCTTCCGGGTCTCAATAGCTTCGGTGTCAATCTTTGGCGTGCAGTATGCTGGCTCCTTAAGATGGCTTGGACAGATATAAAAGAAATCCTTGCTGTCTGGCGTGATGAGGACGCTGGTGCTGAGCCGGTAGCAGATGTCGCATGACTTTGCCTTGGTCTCGGCCACCTTGCGGTGTGTATAAAGATTTGGAAATGACATGCTGGAGATGCTCGACATGCTCGCTTGCTATGAACAGATAATGATGATGGCGGTTGTCTCTCGTGTTGAGTCGACAAGGCAATTGACGCGGGGTTCAACATCCAGCCAAGAAATCATCTCAGCCGAACCGTCACTTGTCAACACTCAACAGGGGACGGACTAATCGAGGGTTAGGGTTAAAAGTGCACAGGTGATAAGATGGAGCTCCAATCCCCGCGCCTCCACTGTGACTGGACCTGAGTGGTCACCCACAGCTCTCCGCTCCACCGCGGGGAAGCTTTCAATCGCGCTAGGCCGTTGCCGTGGCCCCTGTGCCTCGCGCCGTAGGGCTGATGCGGGAGCTTCAGTGGGCGTTATCGCTGTCGGAGGGTGCCGGTCCAGTGAAAGAGCTCCCCTCTACAGTGCCAAAGCTGTGCGATTGAGTCATCCTACGATATTCGGCGGGTACAAACCCGACGTACTAAGGTACCTTGCTGTGTTGACTCAACTTTTTTGTCTTGTCGTTTGTTGCTCTTATTTCTCCAATCTTCTCCTGCATCTGTCAAACTCTCGTCTCCCATTTCCTCATCCCAATTGACAGCCACGATTCGGTCCAAAGTCGCGTAACCATGAGTGGACAGGCCAAGCCCACCGAGAACATGCTCTGGGGAGGTCGCTTTACCGGTATGCTTCGACAGCTCTATTCTCTTCTCTTTTTCTCTCTGGGTCCTACAAGCTGTTGTGATCGCAATGGTGCAGGTCATGGGCTAATCTTCACTCGCAGGCGGCCTCGACCCCCTCATGGTCCAGTACAACGAGTCTATCCACTTCGACCGTGCCCTCTTCGCCCAGGACATTACCGGCAGCATTGCCTTTGCGCGTGCCAACGCCAAGGCTGGCATTATCACCCAGGACGAGTTCAGCAAGCTGGAGCAGGGTCTCCTGGCTGTCAAGAAGGAGTGGGAGGACGGTACCTTCAAGATCGTATCCGGTGTCGACGAGGATATCCACACTGCCAATGAGCGTCGTCTCGGCGAGATCATCGGAAAGGATGTCGCTGGCAAGCTTCACACCGGTCGCTCCCGTAACGAGCAGGTCGCTACCGACATGCGTATGTGGCTCCGCGACGAGCTTCGCAAGATCGAGAAGCACCTCCAGGACTTCCTGAACGTCACTGCTGCCCGCGCCGAGCAGGAGATCGATGTCATCATGCCCGGATACACGCACTTGCAGCGCGCTCAGCCTGTCCGTTGGAGCCACTGGATGCTTTCGTACGGTTTCGCTTTCGCTAGCGATCTCGAGCGCCTGCGCGAGGTTATCAAGCGCGTCAACCGCAGCGCTCTTGGTTGCGGTGCCCTCGCCGGTAACCCCTTTGGCATTGATCGTGAGATGATGTCCAAGGAGCTTGGCTTCGACGGCCTCCTCTGGAACTCTATGGGCGCTGTCGCCGATCGCGACTTTGTTGCCGAGACCCTCCAATGGGGCGCCATGTTGATGCAGCACATCTCTCGCTGGTCCGAGGATCTCATCATCTACTCTACTAGCGAGTTCGGTTTCGTCAGGTTGGCGGATGCCTACTCTACCGGCAGCTCGCTTATGCCCCAGAAGAAGAACCCCGACAGTCTCGAGCTGCTTAGGGGCAAGGCCGGAAGAGCTTTCGGTCACATGGCTGGCTTCATGATGACCCAGAAGGGCATTCCCAGCACTTACAACAAGGATCTCCAGGAGAGCTGGGAGCCCATGCTCGACCACGTCAAGACTGTTTCCGACAGCATCCAGATTGCCAACGGTGTCTTGGCTACCCTTAGCATCCAGCCCGAGAAGATGAAGGAGTCCCTTGACCCCTTCATGCTCGCCACTGACCTTGCTGACTACCTGGTCCGCAAGGGTGTTCCTTTCCGCGAGACTCACCACATCTCTGGCCGCTGCGTTGCCCTCTCGGAGCAGACCGGTATTCCCATGGACAAGCTCTCATACGAGCAGCTCAAGGGTATCGATGCCCGCTTCGAGGAGGATATTTCCAAGGTGTTCGACTATGAGAAGAGCGTTGAGATGCGCTCTGCCAAGGGTGGCACCAGCAAGGCTTGCGTCCAGGAGCAAATCCAGGTTCTCAAGTCCATGATTGCCTAGATGATGAGTCTGGGCAGCTGGGTATGACCTGTATGAGGGATCTAATGGAGTTTTGCACACAGCCGGACAAGATGCTGTGATTTTACAATGTACAATAGCTATGAACTGGGACATATGAAGCGTTATGGGTGTATGGGTTTTGACATACCGGCAACTTGTAACATGGGTTTGAAATGCGCTATAATGTTGGGCATAAAACGTTGGTTATACAATTTAAAACCATCATCTCTTTGGCGTTTAAACTCCTGATCGTCCCCGAGTCTGACCGGTTACAATTTAGGGAAGATTGGCATCACAAATAATGATGAAGCCGTGTACCCTAACCCTTGTAGCGGCTGAAGTAACACCCGCCTGCAGGGAAGAGAGCAAGTCATTTACGCGTCAAAAGCTGACGTGACGAACACCAATCCGAATGCCCAGAATACTAGGAAACATCCATCTTCCACCCAGACACACTACACAACCTATTCTCGCCATTGCATCGTCAAATCTGCAGAGCTTGGCATAGTAAAGCCGTTGAACTTTGCGCAAATCATCTCTTTCTACGACACCCTAAATTGGCCTTTTCCACACTCAGACTACGACATAACCGCTGCCATGGCAGCCAAGCTCGACTCCCAGACGCTGGGACTCGTCTTTCAGAGCCGACCCGACATTTTGAAGGGCATCCAAGAAGCTGCTGGTGTGTTTCTCTTTCTTGAGACTTATAGCTGGCGGTCCGCGGCAAATATCTTACAATGGCTTTTTCTGTACATATTGGCTAACCTGGATGGCACCTTGTCTGGTCTAGACTCTCCCGCGCGCATCCATCTTTTCAACAACATCGCATCTTTTGTGTACGAGAGGATAGCGAACAGCACAACCGAAGAGCCAGCCACGAAGAGGAGGCGAGTTGAAGCACAGACAACCGGTTCCAATGGCGCAGCTCACCCGATTGCGGGTTCACAAGCGGCAGTCCTCGGTGCAGACGCCGCCGCCGCCGAGCCAGTACTCCTAGAGATCAAGGACATCTCCATTTCCGTACCCCAGCGCAAGAAGTACGACTTGTGCTTTACCAAGAACTTTCTATACGCCCGCGCTTCAGGCTCTCCGGTGCCCGTACAGGGTATCGTGTATCCCTGGAAGGACATTGGTTCGTATTTCGACCGATTCCAACAGGGAATGACGCTTTGACTGACAACTTTTTCAAACGAACAGAACACGCCTTTTACCTCCCCGTACCCGACAAGTCCCAAGTCCAACATAACTACGTCCTCCTACCACGCAACAGCTACCTACCGACAACCAAGTCCCAACAACCCGCCGACCAGCAAACCCAACAAGCCACAGCGCCGCTCGAGCCGCTCGTCTTCACCATCCCCTCTACCGCGCCCAAGCCAGGCACCATCACGGGGCCCTCGGCCGCCGCCGCCGCCCCCGTATCCGACAGCTACGCGACGCTCTTCCACTGGGCTTTGGCCACATCGCTGCGCAGCGCCGGCAACCACGCGTGCGAGCTGGTCTCGTCCGACCCCAAGGTGTTCCACTCGGTGGCGCGCCAGGCGTACCGCCCGCAGGAGAAGGCGGTGCACGTCAAGGCGTTCCGCGGCAGCAAGGACGGCTTTCTGTTTTTCTTGCCGACGGGTATCCTGTGGGGGTTCAAGAAGCCGTTGCTGTTTTTGCCGCTGGACAAGATTGTGGCGATTAGTTATACGAGCGTGTTGCAACGGACTTTCAATGTTGTGGTGGAGCTGGAAGGAGGAGAGGGGAGTGAAGAGGGAGGGCAGGAGATTGAGTTCAGCATGCTGGACCAGGAGGATTATGCAGGGATTGACCAGAGTTATGTGAGGAGGCATGGGCTGGCGGATCGCAGCATGGCGGAGCAGAGGAAGGCGAAGAAGCAGCTGGCGGAGAATGCGAAGAAGGCTGCTGCGGGTGGTGGGGAAGATGGCGAGGGTGGTGTGGATGGTGAGACTGATGATGGGTTGACGGAGCTGGAGAGGGCACAGAAGGAAGAGGAGCAGAGGTTACAGGATGAGGAGGATGAGGAAGAGGAGGATTATGATCCGGGTAGTGATGGGGAGAGTGAGGGCTCGGGGTCGAGTTCTGAGGAGGAGGAGGAGGATGGGGAAGGAGAGGGCGATGAGGATGACAATGAGGATATGGGCGAGGGATTGGAAGGTGAAGAATAGCCTCTCCGAGTAGTCAAGCGTTTCTGTCTGTTTTTGGGAGGGTTAATCAAAAAGATGTTTCATTACGAAGCCGGATTAGAGTTTCTTTTGGTTCAAATGCCATCAGGCCAGCCTTTACTTGACAATGGAGAGTCTGGTATAGCATACTATGTGCAGAGTCTTTGTACACATACAAGATTTCAACCAGCTTGTGATTTGCTCATTGGTCTTAACAAGTACATGAATCACAGCTCGTCTAAACAGAATCTCCCTGGAGAAGGAGAAAAAGATAGCAAGAGCGAGTATCATCGCATCGAAAGCCGGACGTGACCCAATTCGGTATCCCGACGCCGATGCAGTCAGTATCCCACCAACCTGTCATGGTCTTGCGCCGTTTACAATACCTACACCTTGTCTTCACCGTTAGGGTACTTACCAACTGTTCGTAGACACCGTTGGATGACTCCATCACGCCATCCATCCATCCACCCCTAGGTCCTTAAACTTTTGTTTCTTCGTGGGTGGCCGCCGACCTGAACTTTCCACTTCTTTCCCCCCTTCTAAATACCACATTACCCTGACCGGCTACGTTGGCCCGCTCGGTCACCCACATTCCGATTTACCCTTGTCAGCCAAATGGTGTCTTCATGTGGGAGCAGCTCACTGCCCTCGAAGAATGCTTCAGAAGCGGGAGCCGAACGGTCAAGTCCTTTCTCTGTATGGGGGGTTGTAAAAGACCGAAGGGACGAAGAAATATTCTCTCACATTAAACTTCATGCATGGCCATGCATTGTGTTCCATCCTTTAAGCGAGCGTCGATCTGGATCGCGGGGGGAGGGGAGTATCTATGGGAGGAGGGGATGTAAGTATTGTAGCCCTCTTTATGTCATTATGAGGATCTGAAGAAGGTATGGAGATCGTTGTGTGAGCTGTTTCGTCGTTCGGGCTTTTCACCCGATTTTATGGGGTTTCCCGATATTGTTGTTGTGTCTCGCCTTGTCCAATCTTGCCGGATCGTGTGTCCCTAACCCCTCCCCCCCCCCCCCCCTCTCTCTCTCTACAAAACTAAAAGTTGTTGCCTTGGACAGATATCATGATGTGAAAGAAGTCTATCTGACCAACGGACAACAGAAAAAATGTTCGTCGGTCCGAACCGGCCGATCAACCGCTTCGCTGTCGATAATGATGATGATGATGCTGATGCGCGAACTTTTTAGTCTCATGGATGCCTGATGATGCTTGGCTAACCTAGGTAATTTCCTGACGGAACCTTTTGTCCTTGTAAGGCTGACCAACAACGCCGACAAAAGTTTTGTTGCCTCGGATAGTCTTGCCCTTACCCATGCTTTTATCCAGTCTGGTTGACGACCGACACGGTTCGGATGCTAATGATCCCGGCCTCTCGTCAGGGATACTTACCCAGGCTCGCCGGAGAAGAAGAAATCCCCTCAGGTCTCAGGACCGTTTTATGTCCTGAGGCCGTGTTATACGCCAATACGGGAGGTGCTAGTTCATGCTCACTGCTGGCTGGTTTGGACGAATTCCTCCAGCTCCGTCAGCTTCGCGGCGGCCATGACTGGAGTGATGCCATGTGTTCAAGCTTGCAAGCTTGGCATCAAGTCCGGCGTCCGGGATCGGTGTGTTGTCGTCTTTGGTGTCTTCGTCACCGCCGGCGTTGTCGTCGTCGTGGCCATCGGCGGAGCAGATAAGCCATCTTGAACTAGCGCCCGGTCCGATGTGTGAGGTGTGCTGTTCAAGAACGACAAGGACCACGATCCCCCGGTTTTTGGTGGTGCTGAGTAAGGTCCGAGCACTTGCACCGTCCAAGTACTGTAGGTACTTTGCGCATAATACACACCGCTGAAAATTTCACCAACTTCACTTCATGCCAACATGCCCGTCACCCGGGTTGTTGTACAGCGTTAATGCGATGTGCAGTAGTATCGGGAGTACAGCAGCCTGGAGTGGTTTTTGGGAAGCCTGGGCTGGGGTTGTACTGTACCATGAAATGAAAATCTCCACAAGCTCACCGCCAACAGACACATAAGACAACGGTCACGGACACGGAGTGCTAAGCGAAAGAACAAACGTTCTGTGAACCAGCCCTACGAGGGGGCAGGTATAAGGCCAGCCAATGGAAAGAAAGCAATAGCCCTAGTAATGTGGAGCCGGTGCTACGACATCCGCGGTACGTACCGTGGTCTGCGTGGATTCCAACGGGCATCCCGAGAGTCGGCCGAAAAAAAAGAACGCAGTTGTACTGTAAGTACGTATGTTGCATAAAACGTTTCGTGGATAATTTATCTTACCAAACGGTTGTCATACCATTGTTACGTCGAAATGAGGTTTCAGCTATAACTTTCACCGTTACAGAGACCAATGGGAGGCCCGCAGAAAGGAAACTCCAACCACACTAGGTATCATGAAATAAATGAAGCGATCCAGACAAGACAACCCTTTTAGGGCTACAACCAGGCAGTGGTGCTTGGAAAGCTGACGACAACATTTCGTACGGAAGAATAGGACCTTGTTTTCGCTCAAGCGAGAAGTTCACGCAAGAGGAATGAATTTCCACCAATTGTTCTCCTATCACGGGCTTTCACTTTGGGCTCGCGCCTACGCTTGAAACATTGATCTTCACCAATGTGGACCGGTGCGGTGTTCCACCCCGTTCCTTCATCCATTACCATCAGCGTTATTCTCATTACCGGGCAGCTACGCGTCCCGTACCTCTGACAAGGGGAACAAGAGACCGGTGAAACAGGAATCAGGAAGATGAGATGAGACGAAGCAGACGGTGATGGTGTGGGAGAAGATGGCAGGATGGCATGATCCATAAATCCATCTCCAATATCAAATAACCGTTGACCTTCACGCCACGCCCATCCCCGGCTTAACAACCTGAACCCGGAAGGAGCTCCCGATCGAGTGACCAAGCCGAGTGGAGCTGGGATGCGGCTCTAGAGGTATCCATAGGCTCGGGAGGGGAGCAAAAAGAAGGAAAGCATGGCGTTTCTCCGGTCTCCTTTCAACCCCCCCCCCTTTTTTTTTTTTTTTGCAACGCAAAAGAGGGCTGACCGACGAATCATTCAGGGGTTCATCCACGTGCACGACACGAGGCAATTTGCCTGGGCTGGTTCTGTAATGGTGTTGTCAGCCAGGGGTCCAATGCCCCATGAAAGGACACACAATTTCCAAACATTGAACTCCAACTGGGCCCAGCTGCCGCCAGGCAAGCACTCAGACACTTCTCTGTGACACCACGCGGTTATGTACGTCTGCATCACGACCGGCTGCCTTGCTAGGCACCATCCAACTACCAGCCGCAGCCGCAGCCGCAGCCAAGCAAGGTCTTATAACCACTACCAGTCCGATTGCCACCCTACCACTATATATCTCGGCACTTTACTGCCTTGGCCTTGGCCTGGCGGCAGACAGGCGGGCGGGCGGGTGGGAACCGGTTGGCCCTGCAGGCCATGCTGAACACAGCCACACTTGACCACCTGAAAGTTGACGACGATGAAGGTCACATCTTCTCGGGTTTTGTGGACTAAGTTGGTTGCATTGCAAGACGGGCTGTATAAAGCTTACGCAGCGGGGACGAAATTTTTCTTGGATACCATCTTTGCCACTACCAGGCATCACTTGCAGTTTACGCGTAGACCCTCTAGTTGGGCCATGTTTTTCTCCATACTGTTTTCAGTAGTTAGGGGATGATGGCACGATGCACTCCCCGTCCATGCGTGGTGATGTTACAGCGCTGAATTAGACCTGATGGCTAAGCGAAAGAAGGTGCTGACAGAGGCCATGTGCGATCGGCAGTTCGATCCCGTCGTGCAAGAGAGGAATCTTGCTATCCCAGGTTGAAGCAATCCGGAGTTGATTCTCTCCCTGATGGGGGTTTCTCGGCAAGTTCAAATTGTAGTCGGCGTATACTATTAAGTTGGTGGGGGTTGAGTTGCAGCGCTGGGGAGCAGGTAAATGAGCCAAGCCATTCCTCGCTAGCGAGCTGTGAGGATGTCGAGAATTGGAGGGGATGAATGGTGAAAAATGAAGCAAAAAAGGAGCAGTACCCCCACCAAAGAAGGGGTTTGAGTGGTAAGGAGACGAAGACGGGATCCTGTTTTTCAGCCTCATGTTGATGCACGGCACTGTTCCCGCGATGTCAGTCAGCTAAAAGCAAGGACGCGATCACAAGTCATCACAGACTCCTAGATCCAAACAGTTTCATGCAGAGATGCCATGCTTCTCTTGCCGCACGGCTTCCCGCCTTGGAAAACGTTGAGTATAAAGACGGAAAGGGTTTCATGCAATACGAGCGAGCTGTTGCTGCTGCCCCTGGAGGTAAGCGTCGAGATGTTTCTCGCTCATAGGGAAATGAGTCGGGGGGCCAAAGAGGCGGTCTGTAAAGAATACCTACACTACACTACCTACAACTAGCTAGTAGACTAGGCCAAGGTACTCGGTGACCTTATATTTTTTTGGGAGCCCGGTGGCATTCGTTCCGAATCCCGATGGTGCTCCGGTTGACAATGAGCAATGAACACTTTTCATAGCAAGATCTGATGCTGTAATCCGAGCGTAAAACATTCGTAATAGGAAAAGATCAAGTTCAAGATGACAAGTTCGTCTCGTCTTGAGATGAACACGTGGTAGGATAGGATAATTCCGTCCGAATTCCGCATTTTGTGTTTTCCGGGATTGAAGAATTCAATCCATGTCGGTAGCCCTATGATCCCTATCATTTCCTTACGTACCGCTAACTGTAAGGCTGATGTTTGGTGGGTCACCGGAAATGAGAGTGACGTTAGCGAGTAATTACACCATTTGTTCGAGGCGTACGGTCCCCTGTAATCGTCCACGGTATACGTGTATGTACCGACGGTATGTTTTCGTGTAAACATTACAACCCACAAGGGCCGGCCGGTTTTTCTTGTCTAGGAAGGTCATATTATGCATTTCTTCTATGGAAATCGCCCTGTAAGGCAAGGGGAAAAGGTAGGACGCTACTCTCCACAGAGCCATGTTTTTTGGGGTTTTATTTCCATCGAGGCAAAGGAGGGCGGCATCGGATAGCGGGACGGGGGTGGGAGTTCTGCCAAGCCGTCTCACAGTGCAGCATTCTTTGTTTCTGTCTTGGTAGTTCCCCGTCGTACGGTAGTTAGTTTCGGAGGTTGCTCCGTGCCTCTGACCGCCGCCGCTGCCGGGCCGGGGCACCTCTAAAATCCCATTCCCGTACGAGTCCACGCATCCGGCAAGAAGATTGTTTCTGTCAATAGTATGATCCTGTTATCGATCGCATTGAGCAGTTCTAACTGAAGTGTAGCTGATCTTTTGCGCAGACTATATCTACTACACTGCTAGCGCAACATCGCAAATGAACCCCGCAAAGTTAAGGTCGCCGACTTGAACCAAGGAGCATCCCGGTGGGCAATGCCCCTTGGAGATGTCGGCATATCGTTGAGAAAGGAAAAGATCGCTCGATGCACTAACATCTTGCTCCTTTGAATCTCCTCAGAGGTAATAATAATGAGCAACCTCAGGGATCTAGGTAAGTAATAAGAGGAAGGGCGTGCTCGATAACTTCGTAGAAAACGGAAAGGAATGCCATATTTCGATTGGTTGGCTACATATAGTTCGGCAGTTGATGTGGCACGTACCGCAAGAGCCGGTACCTGAGGACAGGACTCCGGGGTACGATGCCAGTGACCAGCTTTAACATACGGGTGGTAATCTTCGACCAAGTTATCGTCTCCGTTTCGCCCTACTAGGAAGGTGGCATTGTATTAGACGGAGCAAAGCAGCGCATATCGAGGTGGTAGTCAACGGCGGTTAACTGGCGTCATTGGTTCACTTCTCACGAGAAAGCGACTCGCTTTTGGCCTCGACGGAGCGCGCTTGTTGGGACCGGAGAGATTTGAATCACGGCAGGATAGTAATTTCGAGCTACACAATGGCCCAGGTTCCAAGGCTGATGGTCGGGGTTACCACCGTAAGATTCGCCGTTGAGATTGTGTGCGTGGTACAGTAAGGTATGTCGAGGTCGGCTAAAACTGCGATGGCCTTGGGAGGTGGGAGGTAAATTCCGTGACGAGCGAATTAATAGCGCACACCATTACATTTCCTACTACCTTGACGACCTGTAATATCGAGAGAAAGCCGAAGATAGATAAGGTAGGTACAACTAAAGCAAAACTCAACTTCAGTATGATGAACAACTGCCAATGTAACATAGGGCGCGGAGGGTGACACCTTGGGTCTCATCCACCAGCGTCTGCAAAGGACTTTGCTGCCGCTTCCAACTCTGAAGTACGTTGTTTTGTGCGCATCGAGGACTTTTAGACGTTGCCAGACATCTTGATCACTTTGCGTTCTTCAGCTCGTGGTTGCATCTGGTTTTTGGGTCAGTGGAAAAACCTGAAGCATACAACAAGAACAACTTTTTGAACCGTAGCATTGGCGTGGTGGCTTGTTTGTTGCATGGCCTCGACCACCTCAGAAGGGCAATGAAGAGGTGTTCCTGGTTGGACATGCGAATGAGTGTGGTACAAGCTGCTGAAAAAGTCAACACAATCTTCAACGGGGAACCCCACCTTCTTCAGAGAAAGGCCTCGCTTCAAGATGCCCAGGAGTACCAGGGCCCGCATTGCGCCTTTTCCGGTTCTCGGGAATATGGACATGGAACAGCCGAGCAAATCGTTTGGATATCCAGACCTCCAATGTGAGTATCTAGTGTATGTCGTGACCAGAAACACCAACGGCCGAGGTTGAGATGGATGGCACACCTTATAGGGCTGAGACCCGAAAGTCAGCATAATATGTAGCTAGGATCCGAGTACAGAAAGCATCATGGATCCATCATACAAGGACTGGGTTTAAGGAAAACTTGTTAGATGATTATTATGTATCACGCCTTGAAGAAGCACACAAGATCGACGTTCCTTGATGTCGAGGAAAAGGTTTGAGGTACAGAGGCCTCCCACCTCAGTGTTCCGGAGGTTAGGTAGGGCGCATGGAAACAGTTATACGGGTATAAGATTGGCCGGTAATAGTGCCTATGCAATATGCTTGGTCAGCGAACCCTTAAAAGCCTTGGAAAGATTGTTATTCTCTTGTGAAAAAACCGCATCATAACATGAGCCCTGTAAAACCTGCGACTGGCCGACTGCCATCTGCCTTACAGGGGCATATCGTGACGTTGGCGGGAAAGGCTGCGCCCAAAAAAGCCTAAAAAGGGGGTCCAAGCAAGCAAGCAGCCCGGTAAGGCTGGACGTTATGGTATCAAACTTGACTCCCGTCATTTCCACCTTTGACTAAAGACGGCCACTTGTCGGGATTCTTCATGCAAAGTGCCTCCAGTACCGACCTGCATACATACCTCTACCGTGTATGGATCTTGCCATGTTTACACACCGGAAATAAGGACACACCATAACTGCGTGCTAGCGGGTACCGACGATCCCGAGCACTCCGCTCTACGCCCGATAGTCGGTCGAGTCGGTACACCGGCTACGGATATGGAGGAGGACGGTAGTCGGTACGGTAAAGCGTTGGTCAGCATGTTATCCACACAGGCAGAAAGGCTGTTGATTCCGCACAAAGATCGGCCGAAAGGGGGGCCACGACTCACTGAGGAGTGAGCAAAGCTTTGATGATTTGTGATATGTGGATTCCACTGGGCAAAGACCAGCCCTGCCAGCCTTCCTAGATCGGCTATGTCGGTGAACAACAAGCATGAAACTGTTCGGGGACTGCTCATAAATCACACTGTTCGCTTTCCATTTCTCCGGTGCTTGTATGCTGATCATCTTTAGCCCTATCTATCCCATGTGACCGTGCACGATGAGACGCAAAATGTGGATTATGAACCCATTTCATGTCTTGCGGCCGGCAAAGCGAGATGGATGGCGGTGGCAGAAGCCATCTTTGCCAAAGATTTGGAGTTTGAGTTTATCGTCGTCGTCCGGGGAAGAAGATTTAACCGGGAAGAAATTAACAGACGCAGCAGAGAGTTCCGTGTACAAAACGGTCAAGGCTGCCCGTTGAGATGGGTTACCGGTTTACCACTAAAGTACAGAAGCATTACACGTACAGTATGCATACATTCGAGGAAAAGGAAAACCGTAAGCGTAGTACTGTCAACCGCCCAAGCGACAGCGCTTCATCGAGACGGGAAGAAGGATCGCGTAGGAAGATAATTGGATCAACGACAGCCCTAACAGCCATGATTCTTCCATTCCTACTGTCGATCACTGAGGCTTAGAAAACATGGCCGTGAAAAAGGGATCGGAATCTTTTCCGGTCCCCTAACAGGTCCGATACACAAGATGATTGGCTTTACAGAACAGTACGGCCAACCGTAAACGTATCAGGGGTCAAGAGAACCACCATGTAGGGCAAGCCGTACTTTGTACGTAAAATGTGTATTCCGTTAAAATGTGTATTCCGTACAACGGGTTGTAAGTAACACCGTCCGAGCCTTTCAGGGCGTGCGGGATCCGGGCCATTTATTGGAACTACTGTGTAGCGAGTGCAAAGTGGAGCAGGTGCGAACCGAAAGAAAAAGGCGCGGAAAGGGAGTGCTTGGATGCCACGCTGGGAAGCGCTAACAGATGGAAACCCTGTAATGTTGCGTTCGATACTCCTGTCCAGGGCTGAAAGCTGCAGACAGAGCCGGCTGGGGTTTGCACTTTGCGGAAGAATGCGTGGGAATGCCCGTGTCAAGGATGCGCAGATACGCCTCTGCAGTCTGCATCTCCGTACCTTTACGTGCGGGGGACTCGTGATGATTCAGGTTCAGACACAGTTCTTGATGCAAAGTGGAAGTCATCCCACACTCTTTCCGACTTGTTCTTGTTCTTATTACCACCTTCCCTTTTCCCCTCGCTTCGACCTTTTGTCCTGGCTAAGGTAAGGTATCATCATGCTTAACTGTCTGCCACCTCACGCTCGACAAAGCTTGACCTTGAATCTTCGACAGGATCGATTACTTGTACGTACTTGGCGGTCTCCTCACCGTCCCAAGCAGTCGGGTAACGCGGTAAGGTAACGGGCCATTGTACTTTTGGCTTTACTATCCCATGTCCACCGAGAGAATCCACACTTGTACTTGCCGATGCCGCTGTCTATGTACTCCGTCAGCGAGTTATTACACGTAAATACCTGCCTTACCCTAGTGCATTCAGGATAATACTGCGCAATACGCTCAACGGAAGTATTCGACCCTTGGCTCCCCTGGGCCCTAGCAGGCTACTGTGTACTTATAGCGGGTACGGTCCCAGGGGCAAGGTCGACTGACCAACCAAAGCAACTGCCAGCAACGGCGACTGGAACCGTCCCCAGAGGTATCCACAGCTTCTTCGTAATCCGACTCCTCTCTCTTTATGGCCTCTTCCACCAGAAACTCGTCTCCGCCAAATCTTTTTCTATGGACTGAGCCCCCCCAATCCACTTGAATCCTCCCGTCGCCAGTCCTCCCGCTCCAGAGTTCAGTCATCCATCGCCTCAGCCAGACCACCGCTCTGTGTCTCCAGCTTGAGGTAAGGTGCAGTTGCTCAGAGATTCAAGCGCGCATTACCTGTCAACTGTACCTCACGCATTCGACCGACTTGTTGCTTGCTGGTGTCTTGCCGCCGCCACCAACCAACCCTACAGTCCGTCTACCTCTACAGACATCACAAGCTCTACAACTTCAATCGTCGACCAACCGCCAAACGAGGTACCTGTCGTGCTTGGCATTACGGATCCGACGACGACTTGTCCCCAGGGACCACAACTTCGCCCACCACCCGGACCATAACTTCGCCCACCACCCGGACCATAACTACCTATATATCACCAAGCGAAGCACCCTGTTAGCTACATCCACTGGCCGTCTCTTCGAGGTGGAGTTGGTCTTTCTACTCTGTTTTGTCATCCTTAATCCTCTCTTCCCCCCGAAGGCGATTCTTCCTGCAATCTACCGTACCTAGTGTACTTGTCGGGGAACCCAATCGCCCGCTACATACGCATCCGTTCAACACCAGCTGCATCGGCAACACCGATCCAATTCCAACGCCTCTTTCTTGGCCAACACTTGTTATTGTACCGCGCCTGTCTGGTCCAGGGCTGATACTTTCGATTCGCGAAACGTCACATTTGTTTATACGGCTTGGTTTCCGCATTACAGCCGCATCTGCAGTTGCCTTGCTTTCTCGCCTGGCCTTAGCTCCGAGCTGGCTCGTATATAGTGGTGGCAACGACGCGGCTATATCGCCCCGTCCTTCAGCTTCCCGGTTGCGGCATCAGCAGTTCCTGTGCATAGTTGCGCGATCGCAACGTATCCTCCGCCATTTGCCATGGCAGCACGGGCAGTCCCAATGCAGACGCAGCCCCGTTATACCAGCGCCGCGAGGGATTTTGACGATGGGCCCCTTCCTTCTATATCAAGCCGCGATGGTGGCTTCCGGGACCACTTTGCGAGTCGTCCCTTTGGTATCCCATTGAACGATAATCTCTCACCTTCGACCGCTTCGAACCCTATGGCGATCCACGGCTCAGACGGGAACGGGATAAATGCGCCTCCTCCGCTACCTCCTCCTCGCCTTGCCCCCGTCGAGGGCCCCGTCGATCCGAATGTTCAGCACTACAGAGACTCCGAGTTCATGCGCAATGACGGTCCCAATAGCCTTGAGAGCGAATCTTTCAAGTTTGAACGGCGAGCATTTCCGAACAAGCGCGAAAGTCCCCATGATGAGGGCTATCAGAGTTTTGATAGTGTCAGGTACTGCGATCCCTTTGGTTCTCTACGATCGTCGCTTACCATCGCCTCGAAACTAACTTGTCTGTGACTTTCCTAGATCATCGCAGTTCTCGTCTCCCTTCGGCCTCCACGCCATGAAAGGGTTTCGTCCCAATACCGAAGCGATCGATAAGACAATGTTGAGCAGGTTAAATAAAAGCGGAGGATTCAGCAACTCGTTGAATGACGCGCACAGCTCCCGTCCAAGCCACGCCAGTCTTCCCCAGCTTTCTCTCCCACATCGATCAAAGGCAGGCTTCTTCACATCGGGGTTTGCCTCGTCGCCCACTGCGGCATCTCCACTTCCCAGCCCGTTCTCTCAAACAAGCCAACCAAGTCCCGCTACTGTCGGGTTTCGTCCTAGTGATGGGTTTGACAAGAACGGTTTCAACCGTGCTCAGCCGCCGAGAGCCCGCAGGACGAAGAGCACGTTGATGATGGATGACGGTTTTCTGAATAATGAGGACGACGAGGACAATGACTTTGCAATGGAGGAGACGACACGCATGCAGACTCTGAAGATCGAAGATCCGTGGAGGGAAATGCATAGGGAGAATGAAAGAGAAACGGAGAGCGGGTCTTGGCAGCGAGGAAACAAGACCGGACCATCCCACTATTCGCCATCGCAGTTGTATCATGCGGGGAGGGACGTAGGCGGAGAAAGAAGCTGCTATCAATCGGGTCAGAAGCGTCCGGCCTCGCCCACGCCGATCGATAGATGTAGTGATACATCAGGCTTGAATAGGGGATCGCCTACCCCTAGGCTGACTGTCGTTTCACAAGGGTCTGTCTCTAGCTTGTCGGCTGCTAGTCGCAGCGGAAGTTATATTGGCAATCTGACTGCTAGCAGCATGACAAGTAACAGTTCGCTTGGCCGTCTGTCTCCCAATGGTGTATCTCCCGGTGGGGTGTCGCCGACGGACGGGATGGGTGGTGGGAGCCCGTATGCCACACCCATCAGCGTCACCGCTTCACCAAGATCGTCCATCAGCCGGGCGGGTGCGGCACAGTCACCACACCCTATGATATCGGGTGACTATACGCAAAGATCGGTTGAGCAGTCCAATAGGACGCTAGGGATTCCCAGGAAACTTGCCGAGATTCCTAAAAATGCTAGCAATATCGTGGCGGCTAAGCTCAAGGGCCCATACATGTGCGAATGCTGCCCGAAAAAGCCCAAGAAGTTCGACACGGAAGAGGACTTGAAGTAGGTCTTGCAATATTTTCCCTCCTTCAACACGCGTTTCACTAACCTATACACTTTCAACCAGGCTACACGAAGCAGAGAAACAGTACGGGTGCTCGTTTTGTGGGAACAGGTTCAAGAACAAGAACGAGGCGGAACGCCATCAAAACTCGCTGCACGTCCGTCGCCACAGCTGGTCATGCTCAGCGCTTCAGACGTACGATCGTGCATTCCACGATAGCAGCATGAGGCCGGGCGAGGCTGATACGTGTGGTTACTGTGGTGAGGAATTTGCTCGTACAGGACGCAATGTCGCAGGCATCTTTGCTAGCGAGCAAGATTGGGAGGACCGTATCCGGCATTTACAGGACGTGCACAAGTTCCGCGAGTGCAATGCCAGCAAGAAGTTCTTCCGGGCAGACCACTTCCGGCAACACCTCAAACACAGTCATGCCGGCACGAGTGGGAAGTGGACCAACATGCTGGAAAACGCTTGCATGATGGATGAAGGACCAGCGGTCCCTCGATGAAGCGGTCAAGCGGGAAGGCGCAATGCTTCATTTTGGATATAAGGAAGTGGGTTTTGTGACGTGGAGGGGCGGTCGTTATGGTGATGGATGGTATCATTATGGTTGTGACATGTTGGTCAGCTCAGATACCGACATCTTGAGCTGTATCAGTTCAAGATGATGCGGCACAATGGGCCGTGGAGGAAAGGACGTCATCTAATTGGAGCATTTACGATTTTGAGGATTTTGTCGGAGTTTGGGTGTGGAGTTTTCAGCTGTATGGTTGCGGCGTTGCGTGCGGGAACAGCTTTGAAAGGGCGGGCCAAAGTAGACACATCGTCTTTGGTGGTCATTGGCCAGGAGCAGCCATAAGTGTATTGGACTGGAAGAGTTGAAAGCGGCGGCTGAATACCAGTCTGAGAGAATTATCTCAAGAATCATTCGAGGAACAATGCATAGAAATCTATGGAAATGCTCTTTCAGACGGTTGGGTACATTGTCTGCTTCTTATTGTTGTTCTGTGTGAGACGACTTGCATGTCTTTTCAGCCCTACAAGGAAGCGGGCGCCGTTAAATTACCCCACTGCCACAGCCCTACCAAAATGTCTGTGATCGATTTGAAATTGGGGGGTTGGTTGGTTGGTCGGTTCATTCGTGCAGGGCAGTCGCTTTTGTTTGTTCTTTGGGTAGGCCATGCTTCCAGCCGCCCGTCCTCTGACACCCAAGGTTTCTGTTTGTCACAGGAATTGTGTCGGCACACAACAATCCAAGGTATCCGCATGTACAACTACCTGGGCATGGAACGCCTGTATCGGATATTGTGGCAGTAAGTAAACAGTCGTACGGTATTGGATGCATGAAACGGTCATGGTGGTGAATGCTTACTTACAGCTTTGACATGTGGCGGGTACCTCTATCATAGTCTGGTGTAAGATACATACTTTCCATACATATTTCTGGAGACGAAAGTTACACAGTACGGCTGATGTACTTACGGTACATCGTTCCAAGACTTCACGTAACGGTACGTACTCCGTATCCACGGTTACCCTTACCATTTTGGGCATTCCCGCAGCGATGAGGGGCAATAAACAATGTTTTCGAAATTTACTGTTGCGCGACAGATGATTGACGAGCAAACTCCTCGTCTTGCGATAGCTTCGGAAAGTTCACCTCTAAATCCTTCAGTGTCGCCAGATCGAACCGACCCTCAAAGCGAGTCAATATCAAGTACACTCCAAGGACACCGGTCGCAATGGCGCTACGACTAAACCGCATCAACGGGCGCGAAGATCTCTTCGTAGGAGGGTAAGTCGCCCACACATCCCCATCTCCTGTCGGCCTCCCCGTCCATCCCTCCCGCCGCGCAAAAAAAGCTTACGATGCTTCTATTTTCTCAAGAAGTCGAATGAGAACTAACACAGCTTTTTCCGAAACAGCATCTTCAGCGTCAACCGCGCCCGACTAATCGAAGAAGGCAAGATCACGCATATCCTCTCCGTCATCAACTACACCCTCCCCGCCGACCCCGCGTTCCGCAACGTTCAACATCTCAGCATCGACATTGACGATGTGGAGGAGGCCGATATTATCGTTCATTTCCCCAAGATGGTCCGCTTCATCGAGCGCGGACTGTACGGCGACGAAGCAGCTTCGATAACCCTCGGAGGGAATTATGCGCCGGCGGTAACCACGCCCGCGAGCGTAAAGATCGACGACGAGACAGCAGCGGACACCGATGCCATAACCGCCGCGCCACCCACCACCACGACCACCACCGAAACATCACAACACCACCAAGAACACCACCAAGAACAACAAAACCCCGGCGCAGTCCTAGTCCACTGCGCCATGGGCAAATCCCGCTCCGTCTCCACCATCATCGCCTACCTCCTCTGGAAACACCCGCACCGCTTCGGGCGATCCGACCCCTCCACGCCCGCGCGCCGCGCCGTCACGCAGGCCGTCAACTGGGTGCGGCAGACGCGTCCGATCGCCGAGCCCAACGACGGGTTCATGTCCCAATTAGAGCTGTGGTGGACCATGGGGTGTCCCACCGAAAGTGACGACGCGGTCGAGAACCACCCTGCCTACCAGAGGTGGCTGTACAAGCGCGAGGTGGAGGACGCGACGAGGATTGGAAGGGTGCCGGATTGGATTCGGTTTGAGGATGAGGAGGCTGCTAAGCTTGCCGAGAAGAATAATAAGGAGGGGGCCGATGGGGGTGCGGCGCTAAGTCTGAGATGCAAAAAATGTCGGCGCACACTAGCGACGAAGCCGTTTATTGTTCCCCACCAGGGCAAGGGGAATAGCGAAAAAAGGGACTGCGGGCATTACTTCGTCGAAGCGCTGTCGTGGATGCGCCCGACGCTGGAGCAGGGCGAGCTGGAGGGCAGACTAACGTGTCCGAACCAAAAGTGTCTGGCGTCCGTGGGGAGATACACGTGGCAGGGGTTCAGGTGTAGCTGTGGCGACTGGATCGCGCCAGCGTTCTCGTTGCAGAAGAGCAAAGTGGACGAGGCAACGTCCGCGCCGCATCCGGGTGGTAGGGGGCCTGGTGGTGCGGACATGGCGGCGAGGATGGCGGCTTTGGGGATTAGGATGCCGCCTGGTGGTCTGGGTGGTCAGGGTGCACGGAAAGCTGGGGAGGGCACGACGGCGGGCCCGAAGGAGAACCTCTGAACGGTTTTCGGTGGGAGTCCATGGCTATCTATGTCTTTGGTGATAATGCCATTGATTCTGGCTTCATGAACCGCGATCAGAGCAGAGCAACTTGGGGCAGAAGAAAGTAAGCTCAAGGAGCGTTTCCTGGTCGCCTTCTATGGCGGGTTTGCTCTCGTGCCTCACGGGTCATCAACCATCATCTTAGGGCATCCCCGACCGCCTTCTTGACGGATGAACACCCGGAATATACCCAAGTTCGGCGGTCCGCAGCAAGTCCGTTGGGCGAATGCAGATGTTACCCTGAATATCCAACTGGGGGCCGTAAACCCTGCGTTATACCTGAATCAGCATGGTGATTATGCTGTCCGTACACCTCTCTAGGCCTGGAGATTCCTTAGACCTGGTGACCTGGGGTTTGGTGCCAACCTCAAAAATACCCGCCAGGTGATACGGAGGTTGTAGGGGAAGGTTCGGCTGTTCTTTGAAAGAAGGATCATAGGTAGCAGCAACAGGCGGCGAAGTTCAGCAGGAGCGGAAGATGCCACCTACTACTATAGTAGCTAGGTAGGCGCTTTGATGCTCAGTTTCAAGTGCCCTCTAGAGACATGTTCAAATTTGGGAATGGCTCCTCCCTTGCTTAGGCTCGGATTGTTGAAGGCAGCCACACGACTTGGTGGTTTGGGAGGGACTGTGGGTCGACAATCCTTCTAACATGGGAACTGTCCTCGGATAAAGCTGTCTGCTGGCTTGTTGCTTAGATATATGTTTTGAAGCCAATGTTCGAACCAATATATGGTCACGATACGATAGACGCATGTTGTCTGTTATTGGAGTTGAGTCTCAGTTCGGCAGGCAGGATCCTGAAGTGCAGACGACCATCAAGGTTCCCACCGGCCCCGAGTTCGATGTTGACAGTGCTGAAGGCCTGAAGCTCTTCCCCAGTAAACGCACTGTCCTCAGTGGACTGAGTGCAACAGTGCACCACCCCAGCAGAACTCCATGCATTCCACTGTATTTTACATAGTACTACTGTACGAACCCTACCAGCGTCCCGGCAGGCTCCGTTTTCAGGGATTTAAGCTTTCAGATCTGACAGGGCCCCACTTAGGTTACACGAGTACCTCTTTTACTGCACGCCGCTGCCACCAACACCGAATCCCGTTTCCATATCAACAACCACTCACTCACCACTAGACCTCACTCCTTCACATTCCACAACAACATCCAGGACATCAACATCACAAAACCGACACACAACACGCGCCTCTGTTGCCCAGCCAGTCAGGGTTATTCGAAATGGCTACCGACTCCTCGTCGGAATCATCCGACCATCAAGATCATCACTCTGACCAAGAGGAACACAATTCTGACGCGAGCAATGGCAGCGAGTCTGGATCCGACTCCGGCTCTGATTCGGGATCCAATTCGGAAGCCTCTTCGGACTCAGACGACTCCAGCGATGAAGCATCTTCTTCAGAAGTTTTGACACGTAACAGTAGGGGTATTCAGCTTCTGGCGTCGATGCTCGACCTCGAAGCAAGTGAGTCCCACTCTAGCGAGGATGAGGATGACGACGACGAGCACGACGAAAACGACCTTACTGAACACATCCACGAATATCCGAACTCTCGCCAAGCCAGGCTCAACGATCACCAATCTTTCCCCAAGTTCGGCCTCTTGCCTTATGAACTTCGCCAGCGCATCTGGGAAATGTTTTGCCCCGATCTGACGGCAAAGTCACGCGTCTATGAGTTCCGCGTCATCCCTCCCCCAGGAGACCAACACGACAGACCTTGTGAGGTTTGGGAAAACCATATCCTAGAGCAGCAAACGGCTCCCGTCCGCGTCATGTTGTCTGTTTATCAGGAAAGCCGCGAGCACGTGCTCAAAAAGTTTCCCGACGTGCTCACTTTCCGCAATGGCCGGAGCATGATCCGCTGGAACCGCAAGAATGACGTTGTAATTCTGTGCGGCAGAGCAAACCCCCCTTATCAACCAATACCAGGCTTTTCTGACCAGATTTGGAACTTGGCGCTCGATGTCGACTTTGCCCGCAACCTGGACTATCACATCAACTTGGACCTTCCCGAAACAGAGCGTCCCAATTATGCACGAATACTTGGAACGTTTTGCCCAAATTTGAAAAGGGCATTTTTGGTGATTGACAGTGCCGATTGCCGGGCGATGATAGTGCGTTGGTGCGCGTCTAAAGACAATCACCATTATTTTGTTCGGACCGAAGAGGAGGAGCCAGGCATGGGAGAGGATGCCGAGTACATGTATTGCTGGCGCAATTCCTCCAAGACCCGCGAGTTCACTATCGACAACAGCATTCCTGGAACCTTGAATGCACAAGTTTGGCAATCGCTGCAGTACGCTAAAAATGGGCTCGATGACAGAGATAATATCTTTCAGCCCCTCATACGCTTCTCTTTCGAAACTGGCCTTCAGCGCTTCGAGGAGCTCGTCAAAAGAGAATATGACAGCGACTGGACTTTCACCGACATCAGCTCGGACGACGAGCATGATGATGAGCCGGATGAATATGAGAGCTCAGGGATCGATGACTCGGAGATTAACGAGGATGAGGAAGGGGCGTCAGAAAGCGAAGATGATCTTGTCGTCGTGGCAGATGACAGCGACCAAGAGGAGGAAGGTTCGAGCGACGAAGGAGGACCAACCCATGCAGCACATTCAGTTGAGGGCCATGATGGCCCAATCGAAATCATTGACGACTCCGATGACGAGTCTGATTCCGGGATCAACACCACCCATCATCACCATCGCATTGGTCCAAGCGACGCTGCTCGCTTCTCCAGTATAGAGCCGTCGGATTCCTCGACGATGGATGAAGAGTCATCTTCACCACACCGAGCTGGACCCTCTCGCTCTGCCGGCTCTGGTAGGAAACGAGTCTTGGAGTCGGATTCGGAAGAGGAGGAGGAGCATGATGAACCGCCCAGGAAAGCAGCGCGTATTAGCAAAGAGAGTCGCTGCCGTGCTCGCGCTACTGTCGTACTTTCAGATGACGAGGACGAGGATGCGGAGGACAGAAACAACCAGATGGATTACGAGTCGAACGGAGACCAAAGAGAAAGTCCCCAGAGCTCCACAGGAGGCGACAGTCCTGAACACCTCGTGGTCATCTCGGATGACGATGACGATGAAGAAGAAGAGTTGACGAGGCGGCGAATCAAGCGGAAAACCATGCATCGATACAAAGTTGTGTCAGACGAGGAAGAAGAAGAGGAGGGGGAGGAGGAGGAGGAGGAGGAGGAGGAGGAGGAGGAGAAGGACAAGGCACCAGTGCCCAAGAAAATCAGATCTCGTCGGGGACTGCGGCCCCCAGCTTCCGACACAGATGATGATGATGACGAGGATGCAGAAAGCGAATCCTCCACGAGCGGTAGTGACGACTCCTCGGAAGAAGAAGACGATGACGAAGCCCCCGCCAGGCCTCTGACTCTCGCGGAGAAGCTGGAACTCCATCGTCGAAATAATCCTATCCCGGACTCAGATGATGATGATGGCGACGACGATGATGAGGAAGGAGGGGATGTCAGCGGGGATGATTACGATGCGCGGAACTATGCGGATTTCCAGGATGACGAAGAGGGCAATGAGATATCGGATGAAGATGAGGAGGATGGAGATGAAGGTGAAGGCGGCCTCATTATGGATATGGCGGAGGAGGAGGAGGATGAAGAACATGATGAGTATTAGAATAGTTCGTACTTGATCCAGGGTTTACCGCGAGGTGCTGTGTTGATGTTTGTCATCTCCATAGCCTTAATTAAGTCTTTTAACGTGACATAATATGTCTCGAGATAAATCAATTCAATGATTTGACCTGCGATGGATGTTTGTTCGTTTCAGCCTTCGAGCCCTGGTGCGCAACTTTAGGTCGGTCGGTGACGACCAGCCAAGTCTTCGAGTGCCAGATGAAGACGGGTAGTTTCATGTCAAGATACGGAAGGTGTAAGGTGGGACCACGCCCACACATAAAAGAGGAAAGAGCTAGAGACGTTTAATGAATCTTTGTTTAGTGAGAACCCCATCCTCTGAATTCTGCCTGGTTCGCACCTTCCACCTCTTGAAGATGGAAATTAACATCTCACAGTTCGATGCATCGCTCTTTCCTCCACCCTCATCATTTGTGATGTTTTCGGGCCCGTCTGCTCTTGCTTTCTGCAACCTTTACGCTTAGGGGCCCTCTTGGCTTCCCTCGCAACTTCTTCGTTCCACCACCCTTCATTTTCTTTTTTTCCCTTTTTTTTCCTCGTTTTGTAGATCTGAGAACTTTGTGGTGCCCCTGTGCCATCCGCAGTGACACGGCCCGAGCTCGGAACCGGGGCCAGCGACTGATATGGCGTAAGGGGCGTTGGGGTGGTTTGAGGTCTTACATACCTCTACCCAAGAGTACGTTGAGGATGGTTTGGTGAAAGTTCAGGACTCCAGGAGACTTGGGAGGTCAAAGATCGAATGTGAACGAAATTAAGACAGTCTCTTTCTTACCTACGCAAGTTCCAATACCTATAAAGTGAAGTGAACTCCCTGTGATGTATATACCGTATCTCCTTCCTCTCCAGCCCAAAGCCCAATCCTTTTCTCCCCCATTATTAGTGGTTAAAATCTCCCATCTTGCCAGAATTTGATCCCTAAACAGCGTGTCCGATTTCCAGTTCGCGCAAATCCACATCCCTATCATGCACCTGAACCCTAACCTCCTGCATCTGCAAAATCACCATTCCCTGATGGACATTGGTATGTGGATGTGGATGTGGATGTGGATGTGGATGTGGATGTCCATGTCCATGTCCGTTCTGCTCCTGCTCCCGCTCCCGCTGCCGCTCCCGCTCCCGCTTCTTGCTCTTGCTCTAGGTCCGTTCAACCCCAACCTCAAAGACACCCCTAAGCAGTCCCGTATAGCTACTAACGCTCGAGTTGTTTGACCGATTATCAGTCGTGGCCACCGTCGCGGATGTGGGTGCGTACCCGGAGGACGTCACTTGGACGGTTGTCATTGATGGGCGTAGCTGGAGTGTCACTGGCCCCGGGGTATCAACCGCACCAGCACCGGCCCCAGAGCCAATACCAGAATCATGGCTTGCTTCAGTGTGTTTTCCTAGCCGAATGATGTGGTGCTGCTGATGGTGCTGCTGCAACTGATGCCCGTGGGTGTTTTCTTCGTGCCTCCGATGCATGATGATGACGACTTCGCGGGCTAACACGCGGAATTGTGGGATGGAGGCTGCGCAGATGGTTGTGGCTACTTCGGCGGCGCCCCAGATGATGAGTCTGTACCCGTGGTCTAAATATTCAGGAGACGTATATGAGTATCAAGTGTAGAAGTTATGGCAGAAAGGGAGAGAGGGGTATTTAACGGGGATTGTGTGGTTTACGGCGAAGAGCCACTAACAAGAGAAGTCACGACTCATCATCTCCGGAATCTTGGAGCATTTGATGAACGCTGTGCATGCTGCACTGCCGGGAGAGAGACACTGCGTTAGATTTGGAACTGGCATTGGGGGAGGGGTTGTGGGTTCGCTTACAAGAGACCCATGCTCATGGCAATACCAATTCCAATCTTCTCCTTTCGTTGCATATGCAGGCTCCATATCAGACACCAGGGTAAGACTGCAAGCACAACGTCCATTAGACCCGAGTATACTGCACAGAAGGGATTAGCATGACGGAACCGAGAACGTCTGGTCACCTGGCAAGGGCTTGATACTTACTTCCAGCGAACATCATAGAAGAAGCCGTGAATTTCTTGCTCAAGCAGTATGTTTTGTCTTCTAAATTCCCATTGTCGTCAACTCCACATTGTATCCATACTGCTACCACGTTGAAGATTATGAACGAGTTCATGGTTGCAATGATGATCAAGACCAGTGCCCTAACCTTTGCTCTGTCCCGTATAAGGCGTAAAACAGTCAGGCCAAATGAAGTCTTGCTCCAGACAGCACCCAACATCATTGCCGTGGTGGAGAGGCGCGTGAGAGTGTTGATATGCTTGAGGTGGTCGGCCTTTATGTTATCCCTGTGTTCCCCGAAGCCAAGACGAATGTTGATGGTGTTGACAATGGCATCGAGTATGAGGCAAAGCTACGTATCATGGAAAAGAGGTTAGAGAGGTCAGTGGGTAACAAGACCTCCAAAAGGTGTTCCAGGCATTGAGGATACAAGTGTAGGGGCACGTAGTTAGCTTACCCAAGCGACAACGAGAACATGATCGTCCCACCACAGAGATGCTTTCCGCAGAAACTTGCTGTAAATGCGGAGGCCAATAAACAAAGCCGACACGCAGACCAGCAACCAGTCGGCAATGATGATTTCCGGCCCTACAGATACCGTGGGACCGCCTGCGTTGCTCTCTGACCGGCCGAATCGGAAATTCTGCCTCTCAAAGATAGGCATCGTGTGGTGGGAGGTATTTGGGAGTGCCATAATGGGATATTTTGACCAAGGCCTAAGACAGCGCTTTAGGAAGTGTGCTAGATGGGAGAGTCAGTACTGGTGCCTTGCCCAGTTACTTGACTGAGAGTTGAATCTCGAGTGATAAACAGAGCATGGCTCATTGGCACGGGGCCCTATTGAGGATAATCCGTGTCTCACAAGGAATATTGCACACAATGCCAGTGGCCAGGAGGAGAGATGTTGGGTTATGGTATCACCAATGTGCGAAGGACTACCCTCCGTCTGGACTGATGGTGAAAGTTTGCTTGCTTTTCGTTTGAAGCATAGTTCCTTGATAGTATGAGAACTGCTTGGCAAGCATGGCCACTGATAACCAAATTGGCCAAGGGGTTGTCCTCTAGGCCAACAATACCCCGTGGGAGTCTCGGACAGCCATCATGACAGTGTGCCTATGATAATCCGAGGGGGATGGATTCCCGGGCATGACATTTCCCGTTACTCGGGGTTGTTTCCGCTGAGCTTTTTCGTCTGATATGGTCGGGCAGATGCATAGTACAAGCAGGAGGTGGGACTTATAAGCGTGGCCACCACGTGAAGCCATGGGTTCGGGGGTGATCAACGAGTGCAGATCTTGATCTGCCTATTCTCGACGGCCGGCCTGTGACACGCGAACGCCCACTCCCACTCGAGAGCAGCGTGTATAGATCGGGCTTATCATCGTCTTTGGAAATCAGTTGTGCCAAGGAGGATATCAAACTGTTTGTTGTATGGTTGAAATTGGTACGCCGAAGCGTCAGGTGTTTGGCAATTCATGTCGTCCTTCTTGACTCTAAAGTGTCGTTGAGCGCCTTCACTTGCCGGAGTCGGGCTTCGGGGACACCGGGCATCCCGGATCGTTGAGTATCACATAAGTGTGTGGAACCTGAAGAGACATTACACTTCCGACACCGTGGTTCCCGGGTAACAATCACCTCCCCCAAAGAGTTTGTGGTGTAGATGTCTGTGTTGAGAGGAATGTTGTGAGTTGGCGGGTGAAAGAGAAAGAAGATGACGAGATGAAGCAGCACGTCGTCGTTTAGCGTGATCAGAGATACGCTGTAGTGGGGCAGAGCCTGGAACACCACTGCAGTAGAGTGGGCTCGACAGGGGTAATAGCGACCGGATTAAGCTTTGTGTAAGAGCAGACGCAGTGACGTCACTGAATCCATTCCTCGAGCCAGCTTTTCAGTGAGGACCGTTGTGTCGGTTGCTGAATCCAAGGTCCTTGCTTGGACAGGGCTGTTTCGGATTTGGAGGTGTCTTTCTATTTGTTCAAGTTCCGACCTTGATCCCGTTTGTCGGCGTTCGTCTCAACTATTCTCCCACCTACTCTTCTTCTCGCTTTAGACTTTTCTAGCTTACAAGTATCACCATCATTACCACGACTCGCCTTGCGACAACTCAATTGCCGTTGCCGATACTTATCCTAAATAGTCTCTCCCACCTACCTATGCAAACCAACCTTTAACGACCTTTGCTTGCATATACATACCTCTACAGACCGACTGCGACTATGAACTGCGTGCGCATGCGGCTGCAATGCCACTTGATGCGATCTCCCAACACTCTGGCCCGCTGGTGCCTTGAATCACCGCAGACAAATCTCACCTTCCACCGTCCTAGGATACCCATTGTCGCACTGAGACAAGCCTCTACCTCGGTGTCGCAGAAGACCAGGGAAACAGAAGCCGAAGCAAAAGCCAAAAAGCTGAACCAGAAGCGACTTGATGAACACGAAGAAGAGGTTAGGGCGCGCGAGCAACAAGTAAGACGTCCATGGCATCGCGAAGGTGCCGATAAGCCTCCGGTCGAAGGCAATGGAGATAGTGCCGAACCCATAGCAAAAGGTAAGCAATTGCAGACATGGAGAATGCGTTACTCAGAACCCAAGTGCTTATCACTGACCATCTTTCTCGCTAGGCAAGCTCCTAACAACGCCGACTCGTCTCCTCAAACTCATCCTTCCTCTACCCCTTCGTGTCGAGAAAGACCAAGAGAACAATAGCCACAGTAATGAGTACGGCCGTTCGATATCACTCAACAGCGAAATCCAGCCACTCGCTCTGCTTATACACCCACAACAGCCACTTTCCTACGTCGAACGCCTGATCCAAGCCGAGCTTCCGCCTGTGATGGAAAATGGCAAGGAGAAAATTCCCAACGTTTACTTCCGAGCCGAAGATTCAGAACAAGGCGACCAGAAACCCACGAGCCGCTCCGAAGCGAGATCCAAGGACAATGGCGGAGAGCCTAGCGAGTACAACACCAACATGTCACACGTGGCCTCATATTCCGGACTTGGCCACCGAGGCCCCAAGCGGAGTTCCGAAGATAAGAAATGGGTGCGATGGAGCAGTAGTACCGAGATGGGCGACTTTATTCGGGACGCAGCGCGCGGCCGAGAGTTTGCAATCGAAGTCGAAGGGTATAACATCGAGATGCGCGTGAGTGTTCCCTCGTTCGGGGACCGGACATATTACATGCGCCAGCGTCTGCGCAAGATGAGCTCTGAGATCGATGGGTTGGCCAAGATCAAGCACGAGTGCGATCTTTTGGCACACCGGAGCGCACATCGCCTAGCCAAGGGCGGGTTTGGCCTGCTTGCTGGGTGGTGGGGAGTGGTGTACTATGTGACGTTCCATACCGAGTTCGGCTGGGATCTGGTCGAGCCGGTGACGTATTTGGCGGGACTGACGACCATCATGGGCGGTTACCTGTGGTTCCTCTACATCAACAAGGACCTTAGCTACAAGGCTGCCATGAATGTGACGGTTTCGAGAAGGCAGCACGCCTTGTACGAGATGAAGGGCTTCGACATTGATCGGTGGGAGCAGTTAGTGCAGGACGCAAATGCGCTGAGGAGGGAGATCAGAGTCATTGCGGTTGAATACGACGTTGACTGGGACGAGACGCGCGACGTTGGTGAAGACGTAAAGGAAGTCCTCGATGAAGAGACGACAAGGAAAGACGACGAACACCGGTCGATGGAGAAGGAGAAGGACGAGAAATTCACCGAGGATGAAAAGAGGAAACGCAACAAGGAGAAGGAGTCGAAGAAGGAGTCGGGAGATTCATAAACCCGGGCAAAATTGTATACCTAGAAGCAAGCGGACATTGGAGTCACACACGATCGGATCATTGGACAGGATGTTAATATAGTTTGATGGCTGAATGCCAGGCGCAAAATACGTGTCGGTGTCTTCGGATGACGGCAAGGGAACGGTGGGGAAAAGAATATTCAGTGCATGACGTGTGCAATGTGGTCTGACCCAGCTGTCCCTGTCGCTCAGTTAGACAGCTACTAATTTGATGAGAACACTCCTCGTTATCTCACCTTATCAGAGATATCTTATTAACAGTGGGGCTAAAGTGAGCTTGGATCATGACCAGGATGGAGCTTTCCAACGGTGCCCCTCTTGCCCCTCCGATCGCCATCCAAAAGTGGAATCCATTGAACGACGATGAAATAAATGAGGAAACCACGAAAATGGGATGTCGCTCCCGTCCTTTCAACTTCTAGGAAAAATTGGATGCTCCGTCCCTGCTGCTCTTACGTTTCACGGAAAAGGCATCATGGGATACCTGAGAGAACATGTATTAGCCGTGGGCCTTTGGTCAGACATCATAAACCCAGAAGCTCCAGATGGCCAGGCCATGATCCCACATATCTCGTGCCATCTCGCCATGTCCCAATCCAAGCCGGCATGGAGTGATACCGATCCTTACCTATCCCACCTTTTACCCCACACTATTTCAACTGGCTGCCCTGCCCGCTTTGCTACGCTGATCGTCCAACGTTTGTCGCACTTCGCTTCGCTTGACTACAATCCTCAGGACAGCCTTCCATCTTGTCTTGCGAAGCACTAACATCGTTACCTCTTCCATCCAGAGACAGACAGACCATTTCGGTCCGATGGGACCCCAAGTCATCCGATTGCCCGACGGGCAGCTCATCAGCGTCACTCCCGTGTTTGCCGGCCTCTTCTTCAAATCTCACGAACTCAGTGATCCTCAACACGCTATTCCCGCCGGCTGGAGCATTGTCATCCAAACCGAAGATGAGCGCAAACCCGGCGATTCTTCCAGCCACGACGCCAAGGAGGGCGATGAACACGGCGCCGAGTCGAAACCAGCCATACACTCGTATACCAAGCCCACGCTCCAGCATGACAGCCTGTTCATCTCCTCGGTTTCGATGCCTGCTAGCAGCGACTTTAAGCCGGCCGCCAGCCCGACGCGACAGATCGCCATGATGCTGTGGGTTACCCTGTACTGGTACTTCCACCAGCCCGCCCCTTCGCCCATCCTACAAACCGAGGCTTCCAAGTCCACGCCCACCGCCGGCCGCCCGCGTGGTGACTGGAAGATTCGCATCAAGAGGGACGGCGTCCTGCGCGGGAGGAATCTCATACCAAAACTAGAACGCATGGGTCTCATAGCCAGCGCCGATTCCTCTGTTAGCACTGCCGTCGATGACTCGGACGAGCCGTGGGCCAACATGTTTGTCTCGCGCAAAATGTTCTGGCAGATACCCGGCCGTCTCTTCCTCTTCTCCCTCCAGCCAAACTTGAAGAACCTCAAGTCCTTCCCCGGCTCTCCGGCCGTCAGTAGGCCTGGGTCCCCAGCCCAGCACGGCGCCCAAGGTCAACAATCCCAGATCACGGACGTATCCGAATCCCACGCTTCCTTGCCTCCTGGCTCCATGCCATCCTACCCCGTTGGTCCCTTCTTCAGCGCCTCCTATCTTCCGACCTATTATCCTCCTGCGCCCCTGCAATACACAATCACCAACCATGTGCGTCACCCCATCCGACCAAAGCCTCCTCGTATGGGTGAGGTCTTCTACACCCGCTTCGTGCCTTCCGTTGGCCAATATCTCGCTTTCCGTGTGGCATCTCTTTCTGAAAACCCAGTACCTTATTTCGGCCCCATTGGTCCGAACCCACCTCAAGGACAGAACCATCTCGGTGCCCAGATGACGGACGTGGCACTGATACAAGCCTGGCATCAAAGCCCACGCGTCTCTGCTTTTTGGGGTGAGTATTCGGTCAACTTCTTGACCAATGCCCTCAAGTGTAGACACAGCTTCCCCGTCATCGGCATGTGGGATGGTGTGCCCTTCGGCTATTTCGAACTTTACTGGGTCAAGGAGGACTTGCTGGGTCGCTACATTGGAGGGGAGTCAGCGAATGACTGGGACCGTGGCGTCCATGTTCTGATAGGAGAGGAGTGGGCGCGTGGGAGAGTACAAGCTTGGCTTAGCAGTTTGGTGCACTATGCGTTCATGGCAGAAAACAGGACCATGAGCATGTGTGTCGAGCCCAGGGTGGACAACGCCAGGTAAGTCGATGTCGTTCCGGAAAAGCCTCGCTGCTTTCAACGGGATTATGGAAGCTAATCGCTCACCTTAGGTTCATTCAACATCTTGAGTATGCTGGGTTCACCAAAGAAAAGGAGGTGACATTTCCGCACAAACAGGCATGGTTTGGTCGGTTGAGGAGAGAATCTTGGGAAGGACCTGCTCTATGAGTTCAGTTCCCATGCAGTATACCACAAATCTAGCGGACGGCACGTCCCTTTTATACTCCTAAAACACAACGAGGGCTGTCGACGTGTGGATAATCCTCCCACGGACGCTTCACCTACTCAACTTTTCATGTACCTGCTCATCGCTTCACGCCACAGCAACGGGCTATCGGTTTCAGCGACCAATATACGGCTGGTTACAGCCCGTTCGTCCCTAGATCCTGACCTGCCAAGACTGCCTGGGACAGGAAGCCTTGACTTGGACCTCGTTCATCTCCCATCTAGATTTGGCAGGTCTTTCTACGCAGAACATGACTACCATGTACACAACGACTATCACCACCTTTAAGCTGGCATAGAGTAATGTGTGAACCAGGATTCTCACAATCGGCGACTACCAACTTGACGGCAACCACTCGGCTTCGGTTTCACCGTGTTGCTGTACTACGCAACACTCCTTTTCAGATGTTCCTCTTGTGCCGGATCAACTCTTTACGCGTACAGAGAGAAGAGGCTATGTTGCACAACTGGGTAGGTGGAAAGATTCGCAAGTGCAATTCCTTCAGTTGAACCTTGGAGGAGGCCAGTGCTGAGTTTCGAAAAAAAGTCACAAACACATTCCAGCCTAGCTTGACTGTTTTGTTTGCTGATGAGGGTTCTGTTACAGGGAACGGCCCTTAAAGCACCAGAGCTTTACAAACACCTGATTCCCATATTCCACCATGAGTATGGAAGATAAAACGGTCATGAGCAAGAGATGCAATTGCACTCGGTTCTTTCGAGAGTAATGTTGTGTCTTTCTTGACGACTTTATGGAGTCTGCCACCAGAAACCAGAGGTTTTATTGAAGGTCTGTCTGAGAGTTCTGCAATGACCTTTCTCTGAACCATTAATGTGCAGAAAGAGCATGTTTGTCACTTTCACGTCTTCGGCGTTTTCTTTCCATGATCACTTTTCCTATTTACTCAGTCCTGCGGCTTGCCCTTGGCCCCCGACTCGGCACCAATTTATAGACCCGTTAAACGTTGTCCAACGCGGAATTATTGCACAAGCCAGGCAATATGTTTCACCAGACTTATTTGGCCCCCCATGACTGATATTCGTTCCGCTCGACGGGGGTATACAAGCTCGGATAGGCACAGCTAAGCTGAAGTCCTTGGCCGATGTTTCATGCGCGTGGCTTTTTCCCGTCATTCTTCCGTTCAAGGTACCAGTTCTTATACAAAGCAATGAAAGACCAAACTGTGTGTGGCTGTCAACCCTCCTCGTTGTTTCTTGCCACTTGCTTTTCGATTTTTCTTTGTTAAACTTGCACTGTCTGTCTGAGTTGAGTGCAACACCTCAGTACCGATATATAAGGCTGTATCTGTTCTGGAAGCCAGCCCTGTCAATTTCAACGTACAGCTTTTACCTGCCTCCATTTCTACACTGGTACCCTCGGAGCCCAATCAGCTACATGCAGACCTGTCCCACCAACTCCTCCATATGTCTAGTTGTTGCCGGGACGTGTGTTCACACACTTAAATTCCCACAATGAGGCCCAATATCTTGTGTCTGGTTGTAATTCTGAGCACACAAGGAGCAGCCGATGAAGACCCTTTAAAGGACGATTTGCGCCCTTCAATCTGGTGTTCGGCTGCGTTTCTTTATCCAAGCCAAGACCGCCTGGGTAACAACGCCCTGAAGAACGTTTTTCACGGATTCTGTGGGTTGAAAGGTTACGAGGTGTCTACCGATATTGATCTCAACCAATGTTTGGAAAACGTGAATGGGCAGGTGCAGTGGAAGGAGAAGTAAGTTTCTTGGATTGCTCCGTCCCCATCCACCCAATTTGTCTCACTGCGCATCTTCATTCAGGAATTTTCACGCTTGGGATATGGACCACGAAGAAGAGGAAGATAGCATGAGAGTGACCAGCCACTGACATGTTTGGAAATTTACAGTGGAAACGGAATCGGGAATTGCGAGTGCAGAAGCAAGAGAAACGCCCCTCTTGTTATCGAGTGTCAATGCCCCGATGACGGGGGCAATAGGAAGATATCAAGCGTTAACCTCAGTGAGTTTTTTCCCCATCAAACACTTTTTTTTCTTGTGACCGCTGAAGAGATAAGCGTCTCTCGGTTCCACGCGGGATGTTTACGGAAAACTTGATGCTGCGTCGAACAGAAGCTAATGCAAGTCCTTACTACTGTACCAGATGAGCAACTCAAGTACGAAAACGGCACCTTCAAATGCTTTGGCGCATCGGGAAAGACCGAGGATGTGTCTTATCGACTACCCGGCAGATCAGGAGAGGGCGGGGGTGAGAAACTGGGTCTTGAGTCGAATATGATACTTAAAAGAGGGCAAAGAGGGTGAGGTTGCTAGGCTGAGGATGTGGCTAGAGGTACACATGGAGGCAGGAGTCATTGTACTGGAGGGAGACTGATGGTCTTGGAGTTCTTTGGATATGGGTTTTGCAGATACATTTTGGGATCATGGTACATGAAACTTGGAGCAAACGACGATGAACAGTTCGACCCATCTTACTCCATCCTTGTCATGTATCCGTCTCGGTCAGTTTGAAGTCATGGCGCCTTGGCAAAAATCAAGTGATCGAAAGTAGGAGACATTATACGTGGAAAAATCTATTGATCTCCTTAGTATTTGCCATTCCGCATCACATTCTCTCCCGTTGTAGTCATCTTCTTTCGTTTAATGACTGCCTGCTTTGAATCATTTTCCCTTGTTTGCCGTCCTCTTTGTATCGAGACTTCATATGTAACCCTAACCCCGCTGTAAGCCTACCTCGTCCAGGACAAATTAACGTAGACTACAGCCGGGCCAGACCACTAAAACTATAACATCGCCGTAAACACCAAGACGGATTCCATTCCTCTCATGACTTTTATTCCTTTCATTCGTCCTCGTGGTTATTCATAGTTCCCAATAGCTGTCTACAGCCCTACAGTATCGTTGGTGTCTTGTCAATTTGCCGTTGACATCGTGCTCTGGAGTCCACGTTTATTTGTCCTGGACGAGCCTACTTCTTACGGAAGGATCCGTCACGTGCGAGAGCTAGTATGCAAATTCCCCAACCCCCCACGGCAGGAAACCTAGTTCTAGTGCGAAATTCACGGCGTCATCGGCCAATTCAACAAGTAGAACGCTTTCGGGGTCCGATTACGTCTAATTACAGGCTGGCATTTCTCCAGACCCCTTGGGATTATTGAGGGATTCACTGTTGAATGCGACAGCAATCCAGTTAGGAGCGCAGTTGGGGGAAATACAATCTACCCAGCACCAAGATGACTTCTAGTTCTAATACCCCCTTCATCTCCTCAATTTTCTCAACTTCCGCACCCCCCGAGCAATTCCAGCAATCACAACAAGCTCAACACCCTGTCATCTCACAACAGCAGCAACAGCAGCAACAAGCTGCTCAGCCTCAGCAAAGTCAACCGCGGCAGAAGCAACCACGCAAGCCCCGCCAGCCAAGGAAACAAGCTCAACAGCAACAGCAGCAGGTCCAACAGCAGGTGGCCGCCCAACAGCAACCTTTGGTCTCAATTGACGCTCAACGTTTTGCTCAACTCCAAGCCGAGGTTGGTCAACTTCACCAGCTTGTTCAAGGTATCATCCATCGCCTCGATGCCTACGGTGTCCCATCCCTGCCCGGCGGACATCATGCACCCCTTCTTCTTCCGCAACAGCACGCCGTCCCCGTTTCCGCTGCCGGGACTTCCACCCTAGGAGGGGCCACTGCAAACGCGGCAACCAACAACACCATCAACTTCAATGCTCTTCTCGATGGCGGTGGCGGTGGTGAAAGTAGCGCTACCGGCGGCGTAAGCGGCATCGTCAACGGCGACCATCATCATCATCATCATGATGACAGCGGCGCCAACGTCGTCACCCACCACCAAGAAGACATGGACAACGACGTGGACGACGACGACGACGAAGAATCCCGCCAGCTCCAACTCCTCTCCGCCAACTTAGTAGGCGACCAATCCCTCCCCTCGGTCTCGTGGGGGGTCGGGGACAACGGCGGCGCCTCTTCCGGATCAGGGGCAGCAGGTTTTGACATGGCCTACCCGCCTCAGGGACACATCTTCCACATCCAACTCTCCACCTCCGCAGGCGGCAAGAACTACGTCGGCGGCGGCCCCAATGGCGCCTCGGTCGTGGTCAACAACTGGACGCGCCAGCACGGCTACCGCGTCATCACGCGCCGGTCCAAGATCAAGAACGACCGGTATCACCTGACCATGTCCTGTGCGCTAAGTGGGAACAAGTACCGCCCCGTGCCGGGGCCGACGCAGGAGCAGATTGAGGAGGCGAGAAGAAACGGGCAGAGGAAGCCGTACCAAAGGAGGATCGGGACGGATAAGTGTAATTGCCCTTTTAGGTTCGTGCTGAGGGAGACGGCGAAGCATAGCTCGACGTTTGAGGTCCGTTGGACGATGGTCGGGCCGGGTCATCAGCCGGCGAATCATAATCATGGACCGGATCCGAAGGCGTTGGTGGGGGATGAGTAGTACTCGCGTTCAGGGCTCGTAGAGCGGGAAGTTCAAATGGACGGTGACAGAGAGGAGGGCGAGGCGAACAATAGAGGGATTGAAGATGGGAGGGAAAGGGTTGAAGGACAAGGGTTTGAGGATGAATAAGGTAGACTGCGAAGTTTGAAGGGCGGTTTATACATCAACCAGCGTCGGTTGTTTTTTTTTTCCTTCTTCGTTGGACCTGGGTTTAGAACCTGTACGATGGAACCCGGTTGCGGTTTGGACTGGTCATCGGCGGAATAAATGGCTCGAAGTCTATATACGGGTCATTCATGCGTTTCCTTTGTTTTACTTTTGTATTTCTCCGTGTGATTTACTTGTAGTGTTTAATGTGTATGTTTTCCGGGTCGACTTATTTCAACGCAAAAGAGGACATCAACAGATTCCTGGACTATCTCAACTGAACAAGCTTAGAGAGGTATGATGTGCAATTCAACTTACTGTCTACATAGCTTGTGCTGACATTCTGATAGCTTCTTGGCAAACAATATATGATTAGCTTACCTTTAGGGCTTACTAGGTATTTTAAGAGTGCCCTTATTGTCATGTGTGTTTCTAGCCTAGCTGACCTAGGTAGCGTTTTCGGACTTTCGATGTAACCTCTCGCATCGTTGTTTTGATACAAATATCGACCCAAGCGCTAGTATCTCCTATCCTTCATTATGATTCACATTTGCTCATTCTCCAACCATCACGCTCACACAAACACATATCAAGCCTCCTTCACTCTTCACGCTCCCCATTCAGTTTTATCCCAGATTGGCTCTTACAGCTAACAAAGTCAAGAACAATGCCCGACGAAATTCCCATCCCCAACAACGACCAAGGTCCCCCAGAGACAGAGACTGGGCCAGGGACAGGGACACAGACACCCTCCTACACTATCCCCGAGACTGAATTCTGCGTTTACGGAAAAGTAAGTTCAGTCCCTTGCTTCCATTCGATCGTCCCTTTCTTTTTTCCTTCCTCCCCAGCCCATCAAACCCCCATTCGATCCCCCCCTTCTCCCAAATCATTACCCTGCAAAACCCATCCATTAACCCTTCCCACGCACACAGGTCTACGCCCACCCCCAACACGCCTCCGCCCTCGCCCTCGTCTACGAAGAAACCACCCGTCTCTCCGCCTCCGAACCGGGGGTGATTTACTACTGCATATCCCGGGAATCAAATGATTCTGGGAGGGGTGGAGGAGATCCAAGGGTTTTCCACTTTTTCGAGAGGTTCACGGGAAAAGAAGCGTTTGAGGCGCATAATAGGCAGCCGATTATTAGGAAGCTGTTGGAGGAGGATAGGTACATAGAGAGGGTTGAGGCGGTTTTTGTCAAGCCTCTTGGCGTGAGCCCCTGAAGACGGGCAGGAAGGCACTGAGGGTGAAATAGGTGAATTCCGAGAGTGCCTGCCTGCCTGCCTGCCTGCCTATCTCTTCCAGTCGGCAGCTGCAACTTCCATCTCAACAACCCATTATGCCTCCTCCCAATCATTAGGTACCCGTGCCATATAAGCTCCTGTCCCATACGTTCCTTCCAACACCCCCTAGCCAACGACCTCCGGGTCGGATAGCGCAGTCAGTAGTACCGTCGAACGGTTTAAACGACCGGTTCCAGCTCTGCATCTTCCCACCCCGTCCGACTTCGAGTTCGATTCTCGGACGGGGCAGATCATGAGGTTCCTTTTCAACAAAGACAAAGGCACGACAGCGTGCCCATCCATGTCGTACACCGCGGGATTTGTTTGTATATGCTGACCGGGCTACTGGGCCAGTTGAACCGAGCAACTTGGTTGTGCTACTATCTGTTGGCATCATTTATATATATATACGTAAAAAAGTATTTTATTTTATTTTAAAAAATAAATAAATATAGTTTTTTTTAAAAAAAATTTTTTTTTGCTTCTTTTTCCCTTGAGCTTTTGAGGTTGTTTGTTGAGCGTAGAGTTAGTCAGCCATTCATTGTACTAGCGTCAGATGCATCTTGCGAGGTTTGGATCGTTGCAAAGGTCCTCAGGTCTCTCGCTCTTTCCTCTTATGCGTGAGCATAACAAACAATCTGTCTTGTCTTGCACCTTCCGTTTCTTGACAAGTTGAACATCGTCTTAATCGTCACTCGAGGCCGGGGACGTCAGATACAGTACCGAGCACTGGCTCCTCATCATGTCCATGATATTCAGTTTTATGATTCTCGACACCAACACTCGGATTTCGTCGGAAAACCTCATGAATTACCACCGAGGTGGCAATAGACTTTATTTTTCCGGAAACGGGTAAAGCAATTCTCAAAACCAAAGGTTTGAATCACCGGCATGTGGTACCGTACGAATCTTTCCAGCTCGAGTAGTGTTCTGCTCCTTCCCAATCCCGTGCTTGTTTCCCCGCACTTTTACCAGATTTGCCTTCCACCAACAATCCAGACCGTTGTTGATCATCTGTCTGTCCCAATGGAAGCTTCCAATGCATGTAACGTAGGACATAACACAAAATGTGTTCAAGATGGGGAAGGAGATATTGGCTTCCCTCCATTTGCGGGGAATGGGTTCATCGAGAATGATGTCTCTCTTCGACGCCCCCGCATTCTCATCCCTTGCGCACTTCTCAAGTATCCGGCGGCAGTCAGATGTGCATATCATGCTGCTCAAGTAGCCCACGACTGCAGAGTGCGGACCGGCAGATATAGTGAGTTCGACCATTTCTCGACGATACCCTCATATCAAGCTGCCATCAGACTAACGCCTTTGCCTGCCACCCTTAGTTGCAATCAATTGTAGTCAACAAAGTCCCCGAACTCCCGATGAGCTGTTGCTTCGCCAGCCATGCAACCCCCAAGACCAACCGTTGAGATCGCCGAGGATCTCGACGGCGGCACCACCCGACGCGTATCAAGTCATGACCCAGAAAAGATCCAATCGAGCGCCGGCACAAGCCAAAGATTCAGCGAACAAATCCCACATGAAATGCTCGAAGAACTGGCTCCCAATGGGGAGGGCGACTACATTTGCGAAAAGGTCGATAACATGACCGAGGAGGAGGCCATCGCCATCGTTCAGGAATCCGTGAGGTTTCATGCCGACGACTGGAACTTCCCCTCAGAAATGCGCGAGCGTATGAAGCGGTTGCTCGAGGGCCCCAAGGCGTACGGGGAGTTTTACGATCGGGACTTGCGGATTGATGCCACCCTGATGCGCTACTCGTCCCCTTATCCCGGAGTTCGCGCGGTCCAGGAGTTGAAAGACGATCCGACTGTGCCGATTGAGACTATCAGAGCGTACTTCTTAGGGGTGGCGTGGGCGGTCATTGGAACTTTCATGTCTACCTTCTTTAACAGCAGATTTCCGTCTATCGGTATGTTTGAGATTGTCTCTGGGACTCACTCATCCTTGACCACTTGGAAACTGGGACTGACTGTTTCTGGCAGGTCTTAGTGGGTCGGTTATCCAGATCTTGCTATTTCCATGTGCTAAGCTCTTGGAATGGGTGCTGCCAAATTGGGGCATCACGGTCTTTGGCGTTCGTCACTCGCTCAACCCAGGACCGTGGACGTTCAAGGAGCAGATGTTTGCCACGATTTGTTACAATATTGCCATCTATACCACCAACTCATATGGAATGGTACGTTACTGATGTGGATACTGGGATGATATATGCTGACTCGTTTGACAGATTTTGGTTCAAAGGATGGACGTTTTTTACGGACATCAATTTGTCAACTTCGGATACCAACTCATGTTAACGCTTTTTGTCCAACTCATGGGCATGGGATTTGCCGGATACCTACGGAGATTCAGTGTCTACCCCGTCAAGGCGCTGTGGCCGACCATTCTTCCCACGATCGCCATGAATCGAGCTCTGACTAGACCCGAGCCGAAGGAAAACATATACGGATGGACCATTTCACGTTACCGCTTCTTTTACATATGTACAGTCAGCATGGCAATCTATTACTGGTTCCCAGGATATCTCTTTACTGCGCTTTCAACGTTCAACTGGATGACTTGGATAGCTCCGAATTCCGTTGTCCTCTCTCTTTTGACCGGCTCAATCACAGGCTTGGGATTGTTCAACCCCATTACTACGTTCGACTGGAATGTCGCCACGAGCTCGTATGCTGCACTATCACAACCTTTCTTCGCCACCTGTACTATGTACTTTGGCGGCATTCTCGGCGGCCTCATCATTCTGGGCATCTACTACAAGAACATGAACTACACCGCTTTTCTACCCATCAACTCCAGCTCAGCCTTTGCCAATGACGGGACGCCATATCAGGTTCAGAAGGTGGTGGTAGACAATAAGCTGGACCAGAACATGTACCAGAACTATTCACCACCTTTCTACTCTGCTGGATATATCCTGACTGTTGGGGCAAACTTTTGCTTCTACCCAGTGTAAGTCAACCCCTTTCACCCAGTCCATTATCTTGATCTTACCATTGTTCATTTTTAGCTACTTCCTCTATATCATGGTCAACCAATGGAAGACTATCGGCCAGGCCTATGTTGACTTCTACCATGGCCTGCGTTACGGAAAGGGCAACTATGAGAATGCAATGGACGTCCATTCTCGACTTATGGCTCAGTATCCCGAGGTTCCGGATTGGTGGTTCCTCATCATCCTCGTGGGCGCAATTGTCGTATCCGTCATCTTTCTTAAGATCTACCCGCTCGACACCCCGGTCTGGCTCGTGTTTCTTGTCATTGGAATTAACCTTGTCTTTGCCGTGCCGTTGTCGTTCCTGTCGGCAACCACTGGCACGAATCTCGGTCTGGGGGCATTGGTCCAGGTAATCACGGGATTCCTCCTACCTGGTAACACCAACGCCTTTCTGTTTGCGCAGACTCTGGGGTCCTGGGCTCTAGCGGGATACGGCGACAACATGGTTCAAGACCTGAAGATGGGACACTATGTGCGGATTCCGCCCAGAGCCGTGTTCAGAAGTCAGATTGGGACCATCATCATCACGGTCTTTGTTGCCGTCGGCACGCAAGACTTTATTATGAACAACGTCAAGGGCCTTTGCACTCCCAACCAGCCTTCCCGCTTCACCTGCGCCAACGACGGGAATCCCCTCTACGCCAGCTCCTTGATGTGGGGCCTTCTCGGATCGGATCGCATGTTCAACTCTCTCTACCCCTTATTCAAGTGGTGCTTCCTCATCGGCACTTGCATCGCCCTGGCGTTCCTCTTTGGGCAAACCTACGGCCCTCGCTATCTCCCCGGCGTCAAGGAAAAGTTCCGCTGCAATCTGGCTCCGCGCACGTTTGTAATGCTGGACCGCACCTTGTTCCCCTTTGTCGCGTCCCTCCTCTGGCTGAACCCCATCCTGGTCATCCAGGGCGTGCAGCACTGGGCGCCGAGCAACATGAGTTACAAGACGCCCGGGTTCATCCTCTCGTACGTCTTTATGTACTGGATGCCCAAACACCGGTTGGCGTGGTGGGAGAAGTACAATTACGTTTTGTCGGCCGCGTTGACGGCTGGGGTGGCCGTCAGCGGGCTGATCATCTTCTTTGCGGTCGGGTATAACCCCAAGAAGCTGGAATGGTGGGGGAACACGGTTAGTAGTGCGGGGGTGGACGGAAGAGGCACGGGGATCTTGGAGATTCCGAAGGATAGAGGGTATTTTGGGCCGGAGAAGGGGACGTTTCCTTAGAGGAGAACGATGCCCTCTTCTGTTCTTTGGTCGTGTCTTTTTCTTTCTTCATGTTGAGATCTCTCCTGAGTTGGGGTGCGTCCAAGAGCGTAAATGACCAAGGGTTAGGGTCCAAGGTGGTCAAGCACAGCGGAATGGTGCTGGGAAAGGTCAGTCTCATCACGAAGTTGTGTGATGGACAAAGTCTCTGCAGTTCTAGGCTTGCCTTGGTGGGCTTCGATTTGTTTCATCGCTGCACAATGTACGTCAGCTGGTCCCGTATTGTTGAGGATTTCGGGCGGTGAGCCGGTTTTCCAGGACATGGCCCCGTCTTGGATGGCTCTCAGATGGCTTGGTTTTCTGGGTCGGCTTTCTGCAGGGACCATCCCAATTGTAAATGTGCCGCTGCAGTGGTTAAGGTTTCTTTCGTTTCCCGACGGCGGATGGATGTCCCTGGGAGTCTGGGACTGCTCGTGCGTGGATGGACTCCGCCTTTCAACCTCACGGGGAATCATAGCAATGGCTAACCTAGTCAACCACCCAAATTGTTGACTGAAGCTGAAATCCCGGAGATTTCGAGTTCCTGGATGCTGACACTTACGAGGCCCGGGCCCGGGACCCGTCACCCGGCGCCGTCTGATCTCATCCCGGCTGAGCTGTTCGCTACATAGTGGGGCACGCTACAGCTTGTCACAGCGCCTCTATTGGGCCAACCCCCCGCATTTTGGAGATTTTGGGGCTGAAGCCCGAGGTGCATGTAAGTCGAAAGGTACCGCGTACCTTACATAAGTGCGGTGAAGAAAAGACGCAGAGAAGATTTTTTATATCTTCTTTTGTTCCCTTTGCTTTGACATTGCAGAGAAGACCCTGAAACAATTTGTTTTTCTGTTTTAACAGAAGAAGAGACGCAACAACGGAAAGGTATACGCCGCGAACCCGGCCCAGGCACCGCAGCTACCGTATCCACAATCCACTACAGACGAACAGTCGACCCCACTTTTACGCATCCTCTCCAGCGCAACCAGTTTTGTTCAGCCATCTTCTTTTTCTTCCTTCGTATATTTGAGGAACACGAGGTTTGCGAGAGTGTCGAAAGATTTTGGATCAACCCCTCCAGCTATTTTCCGGTAGCTTGTCTCGTGGTTGGGTTGCAACAACAAAGCTTCGAAACCAGGAACCATCTGCCGATCGACGTCATCGTAGTTTATCAGGGTTCATAGCAGTTGGCGCGCCGCGGCGACCTGTTGACCGCCAGACGAGGCAACCTTCAAAAGACCGGAAGAATAAGCAAAAGAAGGGTGACACAACGCGGAGCCAGCAACGTGAGCGACAGAGAAACTGGGCAACCAGGGCAACCCTTAAGACTCAAGCAGTTTGTCCTGATTGGCAGAGCGCTGTCACCAGACACATACATAACCTTTTGGCGCGCCCAACCAGTTTTGGATTCTCGACCCTCCTGCGATTGTTTGTGACTTTCGACTTTTGCGCCGTCCTCCAAAAAGCAACAAAAACCCGGTCGCATCCTATTCCAGCGAGGAATTCCAGAGTCGCCAATTCTTTCTCTACCCGTCTCCGTCCAAACCCGCCGGTCAAAGAGCAAGACAACACCAAGATGCTCTTCGCAATGATGTTCGCCTTCTGGCGCTTCCTCGAAATAATCACCCTGGTAAGACCCCCAAAACCCACAACGTCTCACCTCCCGTTCCACCTGTCTAACCCTTTTGTCAACCATCAGATACCAACAATGGGCATGCTAGCCTACTTCGTAGACGGCTACGTCAAATCCAACCAACTCACGCCCACCTACATCCTAATCCTCTTCATCGTCTCCGTCCTCGCGCTCGCCTGGTCCATTGCCACGCTGTTCAGTTACCACCGCTCCTCCACCAACGCGCAATTCGTCTCCTTCGTCGACCTCGCCTTCGTCGGCGCCTTCATCGCCGCCGTCTTTTATCTCAGGTGGATCGGCTCCGTGAACTGCACCTCGGTCGATCGCGGGAACCCGTACTTTGTCGACTTGGGAGCTGTCGGCTCGGCGAACTTTAATACGTTCCGTATTAACATCAACAAGACGTGCGCGATGCTGAAGGCGTGCTTCGCGTTTGGCATCATGAATACCATTTTCTTCTTCATCACGAGCTTGTTGGCGTGGATTCATGGGGGACATACGGCGAGGAGCGAGAGGGTTTATACAACTAAAAAAACGACGACGCATCATCATCATCGCGGTGGTAGTGGACATCGCAGGAGCCACAGTGGGAGTCATAGCAGGACCAGGAGGTCGCGGTCGCATTCGAGGTCGTATGTCTAGGAAAGATGTGACGTCGTGTGTGAGGTTTGGGAGCATGTACGGGAGGAGGAGCATTGGCAGGTGCCGCAGGTGCCGCCGCCGTTGGAAGGAGGAGGACGAGAACGACGATTACCACCTGCTGGAAGCTTGCAACAAGTGTCCTCCGGTGATAGTGGTGGCAATGACCAACGACGTTGTTGAACAATGTTCAGCGAGGCTTGGATGATGCACATGTTCTTTCAGGAAAGAAGATGATGGAGATATGGTCGAAGGAGCTGCGCTCCCTCCGACCCGAATGGTTTATGACTGTAATGATTGTCATGTACATACTTGATGACGCTGATGATGAGAAGGACTCACGAGCCACGTACGGCAAATATCTTCTCTTTATATAGAATACACGGCCAGTGGCCAACGCTTCTGCACCCACAGGGCCCTGTTCGCGGCTTGCGGGACACACTCCGCGTCATAAAGAGCTTTCCGATTGAAAGGTGAGATTGAAGGTCTTGTTATCACAGCGTCGTGTTTACACCCATTGTTGACAACTGACTTCGGCCCTTGCTATCAAGATAGGGTAAGCAACTGACCCGAGTCACAGATAATGCACCCGTGACTGTGTGAGTCTTGACTGATACACGCCCACGATAATGGAGGTTGGCCATCATCAACCATGAGCTCTATATAAAAGGACGGGTTGGAACCCGTCGCTGAGTAGCGGGGTTTTGTCTTCCGCATTAATAATCACACTGGAGACAATTAACGACCGAGGCAATTCAGTAGTCGATATCAACGAAGCGATTACTCAACATATCTTCGACACATACCCCATAGACAGCTCTTCAACCACCCAAAATCCAAACAAGAACAATGGGTGCCACACTCTCACAGCCATTCATTCCTTTACCCTCAAGGAACATCAAAATCAAGTCCAAACGCCCCCGATTTCGATTTCGATTTCGATTTCGAATCCGTTGGAAAAGGAAAAGAACCCTTCCAGAAATCCGCGCCCTATTCCCCCCTCGAGACTATCAATGCTACCGCGAGTCGAAGCTATACGATAGCAGCTGCACCGAGGGCGAGGAGAAGTCGCCCCTCTCAGACAGCTACACCTTTACTTCCGCATCCTCTTCAGCCGTGCCCACATCCCCAGTAGCGGTGGCAGAAAAAGGCCCAGGCGCTGGCCTTGATTCCCTCAACAAGTCTCCCAGTGTTAGGGGCACTTCACCCAGCAGGTCGGACAACTCCCCCGAGTCGCCCCAACACTTGATCCCATGTTGCATTCCAAAGGAGAAACCCTTACCACGCTTGCCAGAGCCACCTCTACCTGCCCCTGCCCCTGCCCCTGTGCACCACACTTCTATGCGTACCCAGCAGGAAACGAAAACGCAAACCAATACCTCTGCATGTAACGAACTCCAATCCAGAGTCAGCCAGGCCAATGGTATCTCTCATGGACATATGAAGCAAGAGAACGATGAAGAAACAGAGCACGATACCTCAGACTCAGACTTCCCACCACTCCATCGCTGCCCACCCCCAATTTCACCTCTCCCACCCCTGCCACGCCCCCGACACTCCCCCAGTTCTAGTCCCTGTCCCAGTCCCAGCCCCAGCCCCGTTCTCAGCCACAGACCAGCAAGGCCAGAAATCCCAGAGACACCAGAGGGACCAGCAAGACCAGAGAGACCGCACACCCCACCCCCCTGGGACACCTCCCTCTCCGGCTACGGCTCCATCCTCGAGGTTTCTCGCCCATTCAGGGCAAGGCGTGTGTTTGAGCACCCGCTTGTTGAAGGGCATTTTTGGAGGTATAAGGGAGAGTTTTTGGGTGGGAATAGAAGTGGTAGTGGTGCTGGTTCTGGCGATGGTAGTGGCCCGATAGCTGCGGAGGAGAAGAGGAGAAGATGGAGGGAGTGGAGAGAGTTACAATCAAGAAAAGGGAAAGGGGAAGGGGAATGCGGAGTGAGGGATGGGAAGGAAAAGAAGAAGGAAAAGGGGATAGAGAGGGAAAAAGGGATGGGGATGGAGAAGTCGAGAAAGACAAAGGCAAAAAGAATGTCCGAGTGGAGGAGGTGGAAGCCTTTGCCTAGGTACCCGGCATGTACAGGCGTTGCTCAGAGGGCTAGTACGTGGGCTGTTACTGGCGATAGGGCATGGATAGAGGTTGTTGAGGAAGCGGAAGACCAAGAATATCAGGGAGGGGATGAGAAAGAGGAAGACAAAGAGAAGGATGAGGATGAGGAGGGGGAAGATGGCGAGGATGGCGAGGACTTGGAGGAGGCGATAAAGAGCTTCCTGGAGATAAAAATCCCGGTTGACTTGAACAGTTTACGTCGGTTGAGAACCAGTTTTGCGGGAACTGGGGAACATACAACGACTACTGGCAGTGGGACCGGGGAAGCTGCAGGGGGGGAGGCAGGGGAGGAAGATTTGGAGAAGGCGATGGAGGGGGAGCAAGGCCAGTTATCGCCTTTAGTCGAGTCCTTGATGTTTACGGACACGGACATTGAGGGCTTCGAGTTTCTATTTGAAGAGGAGGACGAAGGAGGCGGGATATGGGATTCGGGAATAGTTGTAGGAGTAGAGAGCGGAAGGGTTGATGGAAAAGGTGAAGTCTGCAAGATGAACGGGCCAATTGGTGGCTTTGCAGGAGGAGATGCATCCAGAGCAGAGGTATCTGAAGAAGATACTGGACACAAAGTGAGGAGGGCTTTCAGCGCCACGCAAAGGTTGAGTCGGTGGAAGGAAAAGAAATAATGAGGGAAGAGGAGTTGAGAAGGAGAAGGAGGTGGACTGGGTACAATAACAGAGGTTGTTGAGGAAGGAGAGACTGCTCTTAGAGCAAGAACGAAGAATCAAACTGAGAACGGAAAAGGGAAGGAATCACTGACCAAAAATAAGAGAAACGCAAACATTCACCCCTCTTATGGTCTGTCAACCAAGGTATCCACAAAGCAAGCTTTTGTCCTTACTTGTTGCTTCGAAAGTTACAACAAGATCCAATGCCACCGTTCCAGGCCGACCGGCGATGCTATTTGTCTCACACAGGATGGGTTCGGGGATATGACAGCCCGATCTTACGGACCCTCATCTGAAGATCATCTCTTCCCCGGTGCCACCTTGCCAAAAATACCACTTTCTTACAGCAGCAAAGCCGCTAATGAGATGCAGGAACAGACCGCTATAGACCCATTCTATTGTGTCACAACAGCACGTTGTGGAGGCCGAGATGCATCCCACCTTTGTAAGTGGACGGCTCTGACGGCCTTTTAGCGCAGCTTGAGCTCGAATCAGAACAATAAATAGGAAGCTGAAAGAGCGTATCGTGGTGAGCTGTTACCCCACAGCCAAGCTCTATCGCGGATCAATCACCATGAGTGGCAAGGTCTTGAACGGTAGTACAGGTCTAAAGTGGAAGGTCAGCAAAGCATGCGTTAAGACAATTGAACTCTTCGGCAATGACTTTGCGGAAAATAGCTATAAAGACGGCCAGCCACCATACCGAGTAGAACGTTCAGATTCCGTTCTTGGTAAGTAACCAAGTGGTTTCAACTTCTTCCCCCTTTCCAGTTGATCAACCAAACATGAGGTTCGCATCAGTAATTTTCGCCCTGGCTGCGGCCGCTCTTTCACTTGCTTCAGACCCCAGCGACTGCTCAACCGCTTCAAAGGAAAAGACGGGCTCAGACTTCAAGCTCACCGAGCAAGCAGACAATACCAATGTTGCCTCTCTCTCCAAGATCTTCACCGCAGCCGGCAAGAAGGTATCGGTCGCCGACGTCTTCAACGATGGCAATCACCAGATGACCACCGATTCCTCCGGGCGCAAGCTGTGGCAGCATACCTCAGACTTCAACGATGAGGACACAACCAAGTGGGTGCCACAAGGTATCACCTCGACGGCCGATGCGCTTGACGCGGGCACCTATGAGGGTATCAATGGCTGGATCGTGAGCTGGCACCGCGATGATGATAAAAGCGTCCGAGTTACGTTTGTGAATCGAGCCGATGATACCTACCGCCATGCACTGCTCGTGTACCCGCATGCATCCGACAACTTCAGAGAGGTGCCGGTACATGCAGGTGGTATCATGTGGTATGGAAACACCTTGTGGGTTTTGGACACGTACAATGGTATCAGAGTCTTTGACTTGACCAACATCTGGCAAGTAGGGGATGGCGATGATGTTGGCAAGGTCTCCAGCGGTGTCTACTCGGCTGCTGGCTACAAATATGTGATTCCTCAAATTAGGTCAGTCGTGTCTTATCCTCTCTTCTTGCTCCCGCACTAACCTTTCCACTCTTATCCTACAGATGGTACAAGTGGTCTTCCTCCTTCGAGTTCCGTCACTCCTACATGGCCCTGGACCGCACCACCACCCCCGACAGTCTCATCGTCGGCGAGTACCAAACCTCGACTTCGGACCCCATCCGTCTGGTCCGGTATGAGCTCGACTACACCACCCGCCGACTCAAGAGCGACAGCAGCGGCGTCTCCAAGGCCATCTGGGCCTACTGCGTCAACATTGAGCGCATGCAGGGTGCCGTGTCGGCGAACGGCAAGTTCTACCTCTCGCGAAGCAACGGAGCATCCAAGGGCGATCTCTGGGCCTGGGTTCCCGGCGGCGCGGCGAAGCAGAATGCGGGCTTCTACCCCAGGAGCCCCGAGGATCTGAGTTACGACAAGAGGAATGGCGGGCGTCTGTATACCGTGACGGAGGCGGAGGGCATGAGGTACATTATCAACTCGGCTGTTAGCAGTGTCAGCTTCTAGTTGAGTGCGCGGGAGTCCGAGGGGATCTTGGCGGTTGCGTCTAAGAGAGCGAGTCAGAATGCTTCGTTGACGTAGATGGCGCTCTTTCAACGATGCACTGCACTCAACCGAACCAGCCACTCAGACACAAGTGACGCGCCTATCATAGACGTTCAGGTACTAATTGCCCATTAACAAAGAAACAAACGAATCATCCTCGCTCTTTGGCAGAGGGCTGAACTTGAAGCGAGCCAACAAGACCGACAATGTTGCCCAAGGTGCAGATGGAGTAAGCACTAACTTAATCGGCCGTACCTGCCCCATCGTACAGGCAGCTACTTTCCATGAGGTGCCTGACGGATTGATAAAGCTCGCTCTTTCCCAGCATCGTTTGTGTGTTTACTGACACTCTGCAACTGTCTGATGAAGTGGCAAGTGGGATCCATTACTCCTTCATACCAATGGCACTGTTAGCCCACTTTCTTCCCGAGCCCTCGAGTTGGACAGGCATTGGTCTGCTCTCTCTCGGGTTCGTTGCTATCCTCTACGTGGTTGAGAAAGTCTTCTTTGCGCAACCTCTTCCTAAGGGCGTCCCTTTCATCCGAGAGCCGCCGGGAGCTACTCGCTTCAGTCTCAAGACACGATGGGATTATATCACAGACTGCGTCAATCTCCACAAGGAGGCTTATGAGAAGGTAAGCTTAGATCTGGATCCTATCCATGCACCCTGCCCTTACTTGAAGTATCCCTCAAGAGTTTGGTGGCTGACTCCTGATAGTATTTGGATAAAGGCCAGGCCGTCGTCATTCCTGGAGTCGGCTTTCTCAATGAACTCATCCTGCCTCCGAGCTCCTACAAATGGATCAATACATATGACGATGACCGCTTGAGTGCTTCCCATGCGTTTGCCCAATATGACCAGATTGCCCACTCGCTGGGCAATGACATATTTCTCGTGGATCCATGGCAGGGGACGGTTGTCAAGAATGAACTCATTCCCTCGTTGGACAACCTCATGGACGCTCTGAACGACGAAGTGGGCGTTGCCTTCGATACGTACCTAGGTACCGCTCCTGGAGAATGGCTTGAAGTGAACATTTTCGATGTCATGAAAAGGGTCATTGCTCAGGCAAACAGCCGCTTTACCGTTGGTCTTCCTTTGTGTAGGTTATCCCCATGACACTCACATAAAATTCCCTCAGGATTTTGTCTTTCGTGCCACTAACAACGCATCTTCCCCCCAGGTCGTAGCCCAGAGTACCTGCAAACCTCCCTGGACATAAACGAGCAGTTCGTTACCTCCGCCGGCACCGGTCTCGCATCCCCGGGAGTCCTCCGACCCTTCACCACACGGCTTGCCGCCATCGGCCTCCGGTTGAACCTTCGGAAACTCGGAAAGCTCCTCCACCCCATCTACGTCCAACGTCTCGAGTACCTCAAGCGTCTGCGCACCGACGCCGACCCAAACGAGCCACGCGATCACTTCCAGATCATGCTCCGCTACGCCCAACGCGAGCGGCCGCACGAGCTCGGCGACTTTAAGAACATCACCACGCGTCTCGCCGTCGCCAACTTCGGGTCGATGCACCAGTCCGCCTTCATGATGACCAACATGATCCTGAACATCCTCAGTTCCGACAAGGAGTTCAACACGGTCTCGGTGCTCCGCGACGAGCTCGAGCGCGTGGCCCACTCGGACGGGAACCTGAACACGTGGACCAAGGCCAAAATGGCCAAGATTGTCCGCGGCGACAGCGTTCAGCGCGAGACGATGCGGCTGCACACTTTCGGCGGGCGCGTCCTGTTCCGCAAGGCGTTGACGGATGGCATCGTCACGGATACCGGGCTGGAATTACCGAAAGGGTGCACGTTCTCGGTGCTGAGCTATGCTGCGCAGACTAGCGAGAGCAAGTACGAGCAGTCCAAAAAGTTTGATCCGTTCCGGTTCTCAAGGATCAGAGAACATCAGGTGGGTAAGGAAGGGGGGCCGCCGCTTACGTTTGTATCGACGAGTCTAGATTATTTGCCGTTTAGCAATGGCAAGCATGCCTGCCCGGGACGGTTCTTGATTGACTTTGAGATCAAGATGGCTATGGCTTACTTGTTTGGCAATTACGATGTTGAGCTGCCGCCGGAGTATAAGGGGGAGAGACCGCCTACTGTTTGGTTGACGGAGGCCCAGTTTCCGCCGAGGGAGGCGAGGATGAGGGTGAGGAGGAGGGAAAAGGTTTGAGTTTGACATTTTGATGCCACACTACACGGCTAGAAACACGCAGTTGGAAAGAGGGTAGGATAAGAGGATGGCTATTAGAGAATTTCCATAGGTAAGAAAAGATCAGGAACAACACTACCCGCACTCACCCCAAATCCACATGCACCCTCCCATTCCGAGCTGAAGACACTCGCCTATAATATTGCACCCACTCGTAATAATTCTCTGAAGGTCGGTATAGATGTATTTTTAGCACATTCCTTCCAGAGTGCGTATTTGCATTTACGCCGTGGTGTTCCTAAGGGTCATGTTTTCTTGAGCAGCACCACAATTGCATGTCAGGAGCGTTGAAGGCGTTAAAACAGAAGCGCTTAAGTGATAGCCTTGGTCACTGCTACTGATTAGGGCCCCTTTGTCAGCGGATGTTTTAACACTCTTTTCTCAAATTTTGGACTTGCGCAAGCCTGATGAAGACTCTCCTTCCGAGTCTTTACAGCAGACTATGCAATACACGCCCGGTATATATACCCACCACATGCAAACTGGATAATCCCATAGCTAGGTCCAGTTGGATTCTCTCTTCGTGTTTGTTTACAATCTGTACTACTGTAATACATAACGGGATGTCTAAATACTTACTTTTTGCCTTCATTGAGAGTTTACTTATCTAGAGGTATGTCACTTCGACATATTTCATTCATTGGCTGGCTGCTGGTAAGTTGTTCCGAAAAATCTTGACGCCTCCCTCCTTTCAGAATAGTCACTGACGGACGGATTTGAAGGTCATGATTTTGCATGCGGGTTTAATTTAATTCTTCTCGCTGCTGTTTTGTTTCCGTCCATCAATCATGAGAACAAAGAAAGTCCTTTTTTTGGTATGAAAACTCGGGAGAAGAACTGTCAGATCGAGAACATACATGTGATGGACAATAGACAGTAGAAAGACTCGTTTTTACCATGAGGAGGTTCATCAAAGACCAAGCAAGCAAGCCACGAATGGATCGAGGCACGCCTTAGTACTAACAAAGCGATTGTTAATATACTATGGACAAAGGAACTTTCTTACTGACCTTTGCTGTTGTTCTTGTTCATCCACTAACTAGCCTGCTTGCTACCTTGTCCCAAATCCACAATCTAGATGACCGGAATAAAAGGGAAGGAAGCTCGGGAAGCCGAGGAGAGACTTGGCGGTATTGAAAGAATGAGAGATCTCTGCTCTGTTCATGTACCCGGGGACTACTTCGAGTTCGTTGCCTTCATATGTTGTATGTAGTAGTACGCTAATAATTGAATACCGCTGCTGTGTATAATAAGTATGGAACCACCTCTCACTTCCCGTTTCATCATCATCACCACATCTTGAATCCTGTGTACATGCATCAAACAACTGTACTCACCTTTCTGTACCTACCTATCGGATCCGTTTCATCAGACATTGTCTCCTTTCCCCCTAGGTACTCAAGAACAAAAAAACACCATCCAACATGTGTACCTTCGGATTCTCCCGCATGGAGTGCGACTGCAAAGTCCCCATCGACGGTACCGGCACGCAGTGTGACTACGCAAAGCTCAGGGGCAAGTATGCGTTCTGCGAGGAATATCTGCTGGCGGAGAACCGGGTCAAGTCAACGACTTCGCCTTATCTTTGTGTTAAACACTTTTGAGGGCTTCAGCGGTCAAAGTCTCTGGTAGACTTTGAGGTGTAAGAGAGAGAGCGTTGAGCGTTTCGTAGTTCATATCTCTACATAAAAGTCGAATACATACCTTAATATTAACCTTATATTGTTTTTTGCTCATGGATGTGTGTTCAAGATGGTCCCTCTTTCATCGTCATCTTTTCTACCCACATCCTTCAACTCAACCTCCCCATACATCCCCTGACTTAGAGTAACCTTCATCCCATTCGCCGCTTCATTCCTCAGCCCCACTCTTTCCGCTTGACCAATCTTCGCTCTGCTCTCCTGATCAAGTCCATGTGCTATTGCCGCAAAAGCGTCCTCTTTCCATGGCTCCACGCCATTCCTGCGCGTTTGCCAAATGGTAAGTCCAAGATAGAGCGCGCTCGCCACCATGACCGCAACGGGAACGGTAACAAACGGCCAGCGGATGCGGAAACGGAACACCCACTTCTTCGTAGAGCTCTCCGTTACCCATACCCCTTCGTTCTCGCGGATCCAGGCTGTCATGCTCCGGGCGACGTTGTCGAAAGTGGTGCTGAGGTTGGTGGATTTTGCGATGGCTCCGGCTACGGGGCTGCCATTACCGGTATCGGCTGTAGCTGGATACATGAGTGGCTCGGGGGCAAGGACGTGGGTGAACCAGTCGATCGTGGAAGCTATGGTTACTTGGGTAATGTTGAAGTAGGGGAGGTGGTTGGAGACCGTAGTAGCACCAGGATCATGGTCCCCGGGGTCCAGATTGGGGTGTGTAGCCAGGAGTAAATCAGATCGCGGAAAATCCCATAGCTTTCCATGTGGCTCTGAGGCGACTGGACTGCCTAGTGTGTGGTTGAAGGAATGCATCCACTTTTCTCTTTGTTTTTTTGTGGTGATGTTGCTTTCCAGAATGTGGTCTTGAGGCAGCAGCGATGGATGTGACCACTCGACCCACGAGTTAATAATGGATTCATGGAGTATGCCCTTACTGACGTTCGACTCGTATCGGTTGACGCAGAAGGATAATCCGCACTCCATGGCGAGTGGAAACCTCGTATTCCAAGGCGAGAGGTTGTTGACAAATTCCGGGGTAGACTGAATGATTCTGAAAACAACGAAGGTGGTAGTGAAGTTGGCAAAGGATATCGACTCGGACCGGTTGGCTATGACTTTGACTACGGTTTGGTTTGGTGATGAGCTCGCAGCGGCCGATGGTTGATCAGTATCTCCATATAGCTGCCTGTTTATTAGACTCTCTATAGGAACTGGGTATGGATTTTCCGGCTGCTTTGCGCCGTCCCAGTTGAGAATTTCCAAGTCATATGGTAGTGTGTATCGTGTATATGTGGTCCCTTCCTTGGGTACTTGCTCCCTTCGAATATGATCTGACACATTGACGCAACGGCTGCAAACTGCCAATGAGTCGAAAATCTGGAAGGTGCAGTTACCGGTCTCGCAGGAGAAGGATGACTGGTAAGGGTCTGTTAAGGCCGAGGACTTGTTGACGAATCCATCATAGACGGCAAGCGTTAAGCCAAAGTCCGCTGTTAGTGCCCTTTCTTGGAAGACCACCGTGTCGGGTCCCATCGAGCCATTTTTGTTTGTCAAAGTAATCTGGGTTCCTGTTGTCTGCTCTTCGCCTACGCAGATTCTGTTTGATGCCCGGATCTTGGCTTTTGAGCTTCCTGTGAGTGAAAGCTCATCCCCAGCGGTGTCGACTATGGCTTGGACGAAGGGGTCGTATCCGAACATGACAACTGTTACTAGAGCGCCGAGAGAGGCGAGATGTCTATTAGATAAGTTTGTTAGCTGCTGAAGAACAAGTGAATGGACTGGATGGCACTACGATTCCCTCGAATAACACAAACTTACCGGTACTTGAGCTTCCAGAGCAACTGTAAACTTCCCAGAGGCCCTCGACTCGCCTCATCAAAGGTTCTGAAGACCAGAACATCATCTTGTCTTTGGGAAAACCAATTCCACTTTGCCTGCCCAAGACAGGGTGTAATGGCAAAGGCAAGGGAGGTGCGAGAAATCTGTGCCAGGGTCGATATGATTGTGCCCAGTGAAAGGTAGAGGGGCACGATTCCAAAGGTTTGCGGTCAAAGAAGTAGAGGATATACAGTGTTATCACCAGGGAGAGACAGCTGAGTGTCATTGCTGCTAGCTCCCAGAACCAGGAGGACCCCCACCGTTGCCATGGGCTGTACTGGGACAGTCGCGTGTTGCTTTGAAGGATTCTCCGAGGGATGACTTTTTGCCGTATGATGCAGTCCTGGTGCGCTTCATGTTGGCCAAGTGGAAGACGGTCCTGTATGGGGGATTGTGGTGACAGCGGAGTAGAGTCGGATGGTTCGTGTTCCTGACTGAGTATTGTAGAGCGTGCTGATATCTCGGAGAAGGAATTTCTGCCATCGGCAGAATACAATATCGGAGTGTGCGAATCCATGTCTCTAGCGGAACCCGGCGATTTGCAAGGTGGCTTACCACGTACAAAGACCAAGGGAATATGGAAGAAAGATCGATAACGACCTGGGATGGGAAGTGCGAATAGGAGGGGAATGTTCACATACAAATTCATTCAGGAAGACAGGTCAAATTTGAACATGCCGGAGCAGGCTATGCGCAGCCTGCTTGATATGAACCGTTGTGCGAGGTCTGAAGCCGCAATCCCCCAGATTGTAACGATAACCTAATTCACAGCGAGTGAGATCGGCAACCGTTGTGTTACCTGCCCGCGCAAGTGAAGCCTTGAAGCGGTCTTACATTGCCACACATTGCCCGTGTCTCACAAGGAAAGCAGCTGATGAGCTCGTTGGTTGAGGGTATTAATCGGCGTGTACCACAACTGTCAGTGGTGTTGGACCATACCGGGAACTTGCAAGGTGCAAATATTAGGTTTTTGATGGCAGCCTTCAAGTATCAGCGATGGTAGGCCACGGCTGTAGCATGCAATAACAATATCGACAACGCGGCGAAACGAAGAGGAAGGAGTGGTACCAGGTTGCGTGTCACCAGCCGGCACGAACGCCTAGTTACCTAATCTGATGACGATGTCATGGTTGGAGGATCCAATAGCTATTTCCTTTCTTGATAAGCTCCAGCCGTGACTGCACGCTTCACCCGAGAAAGTGACGTGAGTGAAGCAAGGCTGTTGAAAAAAAGGAAAGAACATGAAGTGGAAGATGTGCCCAGAGACGACCCTACCCTGCACATATCTCCTCTCTTCCATGGTTGCCTGAATGCGGCGCTGTCCAGTCAGGGGATATGTAGAGTCATTTTCCAAGCGCCCATCCGGCCCATCCCCCCTCCGATAGGAGACCAAGATTAAGACTTCCGATCCAACGCCCTTCACCTTGCACGAAATCGTCGTCGTCGTTTTCGTGGGTTTGTTTGCAATAAGGGCAATACTCCCTTTGCCTCATATCTGCCTGCTTAGTTGTTTGATCAATCCTTTCTTCCATTTGCCCCCTCTCCACCTTTCTTGCACCTTTTGCACACCCCTCTCACTTCTAACACCCAACCTGCCCCCCTTTTCCTTTCTTTTTTTCTTTCTCCCCCCAGTTCCCCCCATTTAGCTAAGCAGGACTCAAAACCTCCCAAGCATCAATCCCCACCCATCCATTCCCCGTCGTCAGTATCCCCACCGCCACCACGCTATTCAGCCAGTAATACTTATCACTGCCCGTCTCGAACGTAATCCGAAGATGTATCTTCCCGTCCTTCTTGGACGGCCCGTTGGTCTGAATAAAAATATTGGCGCCGTCATCCGTAACAAGCTGGTAGCGCGTGTCGACGTTGACCACCGTGCTTTCGGCACCGCTGGTGCTGGAGAGGGCCCAGTCGGCTCCGAGGTTGAGGATCTTGCCTGTTTCAGTCCCAAGAAATTCCAGGTTAGCACTTGGGGACTTGAGAGTGGAGTGAGATAGGTAGTAGGGGAGTGAGGGGAGGTAAGGAACGGGTAGGTAGGTACATACCCTTCAACTTAGGACCCTGAAAAGTGCCCCCAACAATAGGAATCACAATTCTCGTGCCGCGCGGACCGGTGCCAACGGGGATCTGGGCCCCGAGGGTGCAGTTAAGGGAGTATAAGAAGCTGAGGCCGGGAGGAGCGGGAACGGCGGCTTGACCGTACGAGCCCTGGATGGCTCCCAGCCCGATCAAGGTGAAAAGAGCAAAGGCAAGCTTGAAGGAGAACATATTGACTGGTTTGACTAGTCTAGTGAGCAGAAGACTGGGGTGTCAAGTAAGTGTCAGCTGGATCAACGACACTTTGTGGCTAGGATGGAGAAAGAGGACCGACCGATGCCTTTATACCTACTTCTTCTACCTTTTCCCCCACTCACTTGCGTTGCTATCCTTTAGTGCGTCCTTCATCTTCACCTTGTAACAGACTGACTACCCTAGTCAACCATCGCACCATTCCCATTTCCACGGACGAGATATGTACAACTATGACGCGATCGCGGTTCGGGGATCATAGATCGATCGTAGGGCTAAAATCACATGCCGTTAGTCTTTCCCGGTTGCGGAGGTTGCGGGGATCGTACCGTTTTTGCATTCGGTGATGTTAAAGAGAGATGTGTTAGAAGAAAACAGCTAAGAGCAGGGAGAGGTGTTCCCAAGCGCACCACTCATTAGATGCCGCGGATATTAAAGGCCGAGTTCCTGCAGGCGGGGGCTTGGCGATAGGCGAAGGAGCGGGAGGATAGTACTCAAGCAGAAACAAACATGATGGCTAAACGCGAATTCATGGTAACCGAACGCATTCCTTTTCTATACCACTTAGTATCGGAGCACAATCCGTACGTGGGATCTTGCAGCGGGACATCGAAATTCAAGTTCAGAAACACCAAGACGCTAATCGTCAATATGATACCAAGAGCGTTCTAACCACACAATAAGCACGGAAGCTGACCAGCTACTACTGATCCTTTGTCTTTGCTTGTGTGTGTGGGGGGAGATACAATATTGGTCTGAAAACCATTCAGCGAAAGGGATTCCTCCCGAACCCCTACTCAAGCGGCAATGGTACCGCCTCGTCCAGTATCTTCAACTCATGCCCCCAAGCCATGGGCTTACTCACCGTCTCCCTTTGACGGGCCTTCGCCATGACCTGGCGAGCCAGCACGATCGATTTGTTGCCTTCGCTCACCAACGTCCGCTGATACTCATCCATCTTGTGCCGTAGCATGTCCATCGACTGATGTTTGTTTTCGGCAAGAAGCTTGGATAGCCCGACTGCGTCCCTGATGGCGTAAATTGCGCCTTCTCCGCGACCTGTCGACGAAACCGGGTTAGCTCTCGACTGGTTCGAACTTTGTACTTACCTTATACAATACACTGTTGACGAAACATGTTTAGTGTGAAAGTTGAGTAACTTACTCGGTGTCATCGGATGGGCGGCATCCCCGATCAAAATGACCCTGTGGACCGGAGGGATGTCCTCTATAAGAGCATCGTACCATGTCTGGAAACGTTTGTTGTCAGTCCTGCCTCGCCCATCGTAAAATGGTCCATCACATTTGCGACATACCGTCACCTTCTTCAGACCTTCCACCTCTGTTTTTTCCACCGTGGTCCTGAACTTCGGATCCAGAGCTTGAACCCTCTCCTTCGTTTTCTGCAGCCTCTCTTCCTCCGTGCCCGTCTTGACCCAGTGATCATCGCCCACGTCTTGACTTTCTACCGTCATCCAGTAGTAGTCTCCGTAGGATCCATCATCGCTGACGCGGTTCAGAGCGCTGAAGAGAACAAAGTCCGGTCCAAAGGCGACATAACACGAATAAGCCATCTGGAGCTGACTCTCCATTTCGGCACGGTTCAGACGACACTCGCCCATTGTGAATGTGGAATAGGTCGAGATCTCCAAGACTTCCGAGTTCGGTTTCTGGAGGACGTGTGGGCGGACTGTTGTTGGTCAGGCAAGATAATTGTCAGCCACTGTCCACATCCGTATTATCGTCGTCATCATCATGTAAACAATGGGAAGATGGTCACAAACCAGCACTGAAAGTTCCATCAGCGCCAACGAGGACAGTGCCCTCCGCCTTTGTCCCATCCTCAAACCATACCGTCACCCTATCCTCACCCTCTTCGATCCTCTGCGCCCGTTTTCCCCACTGGATGTCGAGGTCGCGAGCTAAAGCCTGGCGCAGACGTAACCTGTGGGCTCTGATGCAAGGCGTCTCTGGGCTATCTGTCACGTACCCTGCCCGCCCATCTGGAAAGAACATGGCTAAGCACGATGGCAGCTGTAGAGGAAGGAGGTGGCATGTTGATCGGAGAGATGAGAAGACTTCATCAGGGAGAGAGCCACCAAAGAGCTTTTCCGGACTGCCCGTACCGTATATCAGTGTCCAGAAAGCATGGTTATGAAAAGTAAGAAATGGGGTTGGGTAGTTACTCGTGAAGTCCAACGGCGTATCCTTGGCCTCTCGCCTCAGCGCTGGTGTCACGCTCAAAGATCTGGAAGCTAATGCCTTGCTTGCGAAGACCTTGGGCAAATGTCAAGCCACCAAGGCCGGCACCTATGATCAGGACGTGCAACTCGCTGTTTCCTTGGGCGATAGCCATGGTATGAGGACCTGTTTGTGCTACAAAGACAGTGAGAACCCCGGGTTAAGAGACTGATGCTGAGCATGATGAGAATCAGTGCCAGGCCCGGTGCTTTCTATGGGATCTCCGACCTCATATCCACCTCAGGCTTCCCGGATACCCCTCCTTCGAATCCACCGGTGATCCATACCGCGCAGCGCCTTCCGGTAGTAGTACCATGCAATATTCCTTGGGATGGTTGGCTTGCTGCAGTAGTACACCGTGTGAACCGTGTGTACAGGTATATGAATTGCCCCTCACCGGCGACTCCCTTTTGCTCGGCCGAAAGCTAGTCCGAGAATCTGGTAAGTTTCTTAGTCCGGGCCTCAGTGTAACCATTTAATGCTGACGGATACCATGGCTATCCAAACACTTTACCATGTTTCACCTTTCTGCACGAAAATGGCCACGTGGCTTCCTGTATAGCAATAGGAGGCCAAAATGTAGTACCAAATGTAAAAAAGCGCAAAAATCCGTTGCAGAAAGAAAGTTATCAACGGTTGCAGATTGGTACCAAATAGCAGTAACGGATTGCTGAACACGACACTATCGGTGGGAAGATGCATCAGTAGGAAGTCGTCCCAACAGCGTCAGACTAAGGCTGTGTTGACCGTCATGGTGCTCACACATGTTGGGATGAAAAATCCTCAAGACATTCCATTGCAATCCCAACACCGTCTAACTCCCTTCGCTTGAACAGAAACACGCATGGGGCAAAACAGAGGGAAGGACGAGCTGTGATAACTCGGCACAAGACGGATAAGATGGCTTCGTCGAACGAACGCATGCGTTGTGAACGACCTCTTCAGGCTAGATCTGACCCATGAATCCTCCACTCTGATAAAAGCGCATCTGGTGCTCTCGCAGATCCGCCCAGCTCCTTAGTTCCATCTCTTCATCCTGCGGAGTCATCGTTCCATCACCCCGGTCCGTATTCCCCGGCCCAGTCTTCTCCAGCCTCATGAGAATGTCTAGAAAGCGGGTGAGAGGCTCTTGAGCTTTGGTGGCCATGGGCCCTTTCCGGCCAGGAGCATCGTGGACGAGCGTGGAAGCCACTTGACGAACCTTATTGATGAAGGATCCGCCATTGGGCTCCATGTTGCGTTGAGAGATGGAAGCAAGCACGACAAGGAGATTCTGGACGATAAGCTCACGCTCGGCGGTCATGTTCTCATCGATGGGATCAGATAGCTGCTCTGCAGCAGCGTGTAGAGCAGCAGCCGCAACGCTCTTACTATCATGGGAAACGCCGTTGCTACCGCCGACGCCATTTTCAACGGCCGTAACTGCGGCATATGCTTGTGCTGCTTGATTGCGGGTATGCTCGCGATGGGCGTCGCGAAGGTTCAAGTAGCGTTCGACATAGTACGAGCGTGTCGCGACCTGTGACGCATAGATATTTGCCTTTTGGATCTCATACTGAAGTAGACGACGGCGTTCAGGATCGTTGTTGATAACATGGCGGATGTCTGAGGCCGGCTGATGTGCAGGATAGGCGGGTGGGCAGTACTGGAATCCACTGTCGCTAAGAGCGTCATGCGGCGCGGGAACTTGAGGTAGCTCACCCAGGCTTGCGTTGGCGGTATTGCTGTCTGCATTTAGAGTGAGTTCTGGGGGCATGCCTTCCATGACCTGTTTCACAGCTTGCAAGCATTCGTGTAACATGTCCTTCTGATCCTGAAAGGGCAGTGTCGTCAGGCCGTACGATAACTCGATGCCAACCAACGAGTTCATGGTCATGTAAATCTTGATGGCCTGTACGAAGCCCGTCAGGCGCGACACGATAGAAGGGGGCTGCACCAGGATTTGGGAGGGAAGAATAAACTCGTCGTCCACCTCGGCCGGGAAATCGGGATACGGTTCGGCGGGTGTCGGAGGGGGGAACAGTATTTCGCCCATGGGCCCGCCGAATTGCAACATTGAGCGGACACCCAGAAACATGACCCAGAAGACACGCTTGCCGATCTGGTCCTGTACATAGTCAAAGGCAGGGCCCCTGTAGGTGACTGCGAAAAAGTCACGCGGTTTATGGTATCCCAGTTCTCTGATGATGTTGGAAGATTCTGACATGAAGCGGCGACACACCTTCCATTGCAAAGTGTAAGCAGCAGCCAAGCCAAGGAAATAGCTTGTGACTGCGTCGTAAACCGTCATGTCTTCTCGGTTGTAGAAGTAAGAACCACGGGCTTCCATGGCCACATGGCGGCAACGGTCAACGAGATGAATGGCCTTGGGAAACAGATTCATGCCATGTTGTGACTTGAGATGCAACCGTGCTGTCCTGGGAAAGGAGGCAACCAGACAGCCAACCATGCTTGCGAGCAAGGCCAAAAACCCGTGGCTCTTTTGGTCTTCGCGGTTGGCCAGTTGCTGACGGAAGGTAGGCTCGTGGGGGAAGGGCGTCAAAGGATGGATATAGGTGAAGAAGTCGTCGACAAGGAGAAGCAACACGGGCCATGGGGCTATAGCTTCGGCATCGAGGATAGCCGCCGGACTCTGCCCATGCGCCTGTGAAGGCCCGCCCTGCGAGTTTCCAGCGATGGAAATCAAAGTCTGGGCCGCATTGTGAGGCTGCGCAATGTTATCCGGCAAGGCGGGTTCGAGTCGCGGACGCTTCGCGGCTCTGGCAGCCTCTGCGTGCCTATTGGGAGGACCTCGACGCCTCATTTCCCTAGCAAACGTACAGTCGACCTGGAGATCGCGACATGGCCGACAAGGATGAGTCTCATCACACTACATGACGAGAACAAAAGGTCAGCTCCAAGATCAAGGCACGTAAGCGTTCTAATTATTTTACCTTGACTTTCCTTGAACTGCACATGTCACACGCCCTCCGCAGGCGACTAGTCTTGGACTGGGGTTTCGCCGTTGTAGCGGATGGTGGAGAAGCTGTCTGGGATGCCATTTGTGTATAGATGGCCACTGCTTCGGGCGGATATGATTGAGGGTTTGCAACATTGCCTGGCTCTATGGATGGTTGACCAACGACGTCGGGAGCAGCTACGACGGCAGCTTGGAGAGCTTGGAGGTCATGGTTGGCAGCAGCATGGTGGGCAGCAGCATGGTGGGCAGCCGCTGCAAGGACGGTAGTATGAGCATCGACATGGAATGACGGCGAAGATATCGTCGAGGATTCTGGTTGTGGTTGTGATTGTGTTGGAGGTGGTTGGGTGTTTCGAGTCAATTGTTGATGTTGGTGTTGGTGTTGATGTTGTGGGTGTAAGTGCCCGCCGTGGTGCTCTGTGGAGATGGCACCTGTAGCACTACCAGTAGAGGTAGAGGTCGAGTCGGGTGGTCTTGATTGTGTAGACTGTTGGTAATCAGAATCATGTCCAGTCGAGTGACCAGTTGTTGCTGTGCTACCAGCAGTGGCAGCAGCCGGGACAATTGTAGGCGCGATAGCTGATGGTGATGGGGTTATTGATGTTGTTGTCAAGGGCGGGAGTGGAGGTTGTGATATTGACATCCTGATGACGACCCGACGGGACCTGTCCAGCCAGCGTTCGGTAGAATCGCGGAGTTCTAAAACCAAAGAGGATGCCGTGAGAAGGGCTCCACAAGAGTTTTGCTGCAAGACCGGATGATAAGCCGTACTCCACGTGACTCTTCTCCACTTTACTGTTGCTCGCATTGGTCAATTCCTCTCTCATTGACCCCGACAAGGACGAACTCTGCAGAGACGAAGTCAAGGACGCAAGCATCGAACCAGGGCAACCAATTGTTTTCATCCAATGGTGAGATCTACACGGAACAAACCCCCGGAGACTCACTGAGGAATTCCGCTTTTCCGCTCTTTGAAAAGACCGTGAGAAGCCGACGGTTTTTGCTCCTAGGGACGCAGAATTGCATCACAAATCATAACATGCCCTGGATGGAAGCGAATCACGAATTCACAATGTCACACTCGGTCTGACAACAGTTATCACATCAACCTGTGATGGCTTCCATTGCTCGGTCGGCGCTAGACTGTGGACCGCCGATAACTCGCTAACCTTTCTTCATCCATATTCCGCAAACCAACGGTCCAATCTTCTTCTCGCCGGAGACCGGGTACATTAACGGTAGCCTACATTACAGTCCAATATTGGTTTGTTTGTTAGTTTGGTACTCCTGGTATATTGGACGGTATCCATCCTGAATTGTCCCAAACCTTAAAAGAACAAATCGAATGGCCAAGTACGGATCGAAAAGGCATTAGCAAGATTCAATATGACATATTGAACTTCGGAAATAGTATGTTCAAGGTACGATTATGCTTTAATCATGAAACCAAACGAATCAATTAGATATAAAAACACCTAGGGAAGTTGATCCGAGGTCTTAAGCTAACAATCAAACCGGTATTGGACTGTACTCTTCCTGGGCAAGCAGCCGTGGGGGTTGGCCCCCAAATTGGTCCTACCCCCAACGAAGGACCAACGGCTCGACGACTCCTGTCGACAGAGCGGTTACCTTGGTGATCAATACATCATCCCCCCGGTATAGGACTGTGCCGCACATGGACTTTTAGGGAAAACTTTAGCGAACGGAGCAATGCTACCCCGTATTATTGGATAGACAAAAGTGGTCTGCATCAGACATAAGTCGCCTCGAGTCCTCAAACCCCGCCTCGACCAGTATTCTCGTTTTCTGTATCGTCTACACACCACGGCCAGCCTTTTTCATCACCTATGGATTCAGCGCTACTGTCAGGAATACATACGTAGGCACGCCTCCGACCTTCTGGAAGCACGCGGGAAGCAGACAACTTTTGTTTCAACCCAGAGATTGGTGCCCTTCGACTGCTGATTCATGCCTTGGCCTGCTTCAAGTTCACCCGACTTGGCACGTCGGTTACCGGATCCGGCCTGCGCCATGATTAGCTCGGGCTCGGGAGCCATCCACTCCAAAGAGGAGTGGGAGATGTGGAAGAAAACCATCACACATCTGTACTTGTCCGAGAAGAGAAGGCTCCGAGATGTGAGGGAGATCATGATCCAGAAACATGGATTTCGCGCGACGTGAGTGGAGATCCCATAGACACCTGAACCACAATGACTGGCCTAGTCTGACTTGCGGTTATCGTTGTACCTAGCATACACCAGTACAAGATCAGACTCCAGCAATGGGGCCTCGAGAAGAACAACAAGGTAAGAAAAGTATCCGGCTGGTACGGGTAATCGTGGCCCAGGCTTGCTCACGCGACCCTTCGTTTCCTAGGAGAGTGACATGAGGTTCATGTCGGCCAAGGCCGCTCAGAGAGCTGCTCAGGGGAAAAAGTCAGCCTTCCGCGTCAGGGGCAGAGAGATATCGCAGGCTGAGCTTGATCGATACTGGCATCGAAAGCACCATGGTCATCAAAAAGCTTCCTTCCCAGGGGGCGGGGAAGATATTGACCTGTCCAATATGCCGGATGAAATCGAGTGCTACACGCCTGTGAGCAGTCGTGCAAACTCCCCAACTCGGCCCAGTCTGGACCCCCCACAGCCGCTCGAGGTAATTCCCCTGGGCCCAGTCACGGCTGCAGCCGAACTCGTGGCGATCCACCAGGATCCCCCCGTTGTGCCAAACCAGTCTGTCGGGACACCTATCGACACGCCCGTCCATATCGCGACACCCCCAGCAGCGCTGATATCACCACCCAGAACAGAGCTGGTCAGCCCTACGAGTGTCAAACCAATCAAACCACGACCTAATCCACCTCCCGAAATTCTCCTCCTACGACAGCAACAGCGGCGGAAACCACCAATTGTGAAGACGGAAGAGGACTTGCCCGAGAGCAGTCGTCCCGACAACTGGCGCCGCAAGCGCAAACTCACCGACTTACGCCCACTCACACCACCAGGACACCTCCTCTCGGTTCAGACGGTGGTAACCGGCACGCGGGACTTTTACGTCCGCTTTGTGCACTCGCAGGTAGACGAGTCGGACGTAGTCCAGCAGCCACCGCACTGGAACCTGCGGCGCTTCTACGAACTCGCCCTTTCCGTGTCCGCCCAGCTCTCCCTACCCCAGTGGAACGACAAGCGCGACAGCATCGTGACGCTCTACAACGACACGCTCGACCAGATCCGGCCCATCCTCACGCCCGACCCGAACCCGCTGCTGCTGACCTGTATCTTCCAAGTCTGCTGCCGCTTCTGGCAGGACGGCAAGGCCCTGGCCCTGCGCTACCTCCTCACCTACATTCGGCACGAGGTCGGCCAGCTCCACGGGCAGTCGCACCCGCTCTACGCCGTATGCGACTCCCTGCTGCGCAGCCCCGAGGTGCTGTCGGACCTGGTGGCCACCAGCCTCCGCTGGGCCGTCAACGGGCTGGCCGAACGGCTGGGCGCGGACCACCCGCAGACGCTAGCGGCGGCACGGGGATTGTACTCGGCCCTCTACGCCCAGGGCGACCTGGCTTCGGCGAAAAGGTACATGGTCGCGGCCGCCGAGCTGGAGGAGAAGGCTCACCCGGAAGATACGTACGGCAGGCTGGACTCGCTGGTCAGGGTCATTCATTGCGAGCTGGGCATGAACGACATCACGTCCGCGCTGGAGAACCTCAAGATCTTTGAGAGCACGCTCGATAGTCTGTCGGGCGCGGCCGATTGGCGGATGCGGCTGTGCTACTTGAGGGCGAAGGGCGAGGCGTTGAGGCAGCAGGGAGACCCGAAAGCGGTCGATGTGCTCGATGAGCAGCTGACGTTGGCGAGGGAGAGCAGTCCGTTGCAGAATGGTTGGTGGGCGGTGGTGTCGGGGGAGAAACATCTGGCGTATGCGAAACGGTCGGTTAGGACGATGGAGAGGGTGGTGCCTTACCCGCTTCCTTGCTGACTGACAGCCTTTTAAGTCCTCCTTTAGCCGGTCGATGGGTGGCTTGGAGATATCTTTGTTCATTTTGTTGTGTCCACCTTTCATTGAAAGAGTAAAGGAGTGAAGGAGTTGGGACTTGCGAGGGAGATATTGATGGTTACCTTCTCGTTTCTTATATGTTGTTGCTGCTGTTGTCGTTCCGTGGTTGTCGGAGAGTCGGAGAGTGAAGCAATGGATTACTTAGGTGTAGGAAAATGGTTGGTGGCTTGAGGGAGAGAAAAGGAATGGGGGGCCAGCCCAGGTCTAAATACTACCAAAACGGAAAATCGGGGTGGGACGCTCTTTCCACACGTAACAAGAGCTGATCCTGTCATCCTGCATCCAACTTCTGTAAGGCACCGGATGTGGGGAGATGTCTCCACTCTAGGTTGTCCCCCACCAAAGTCTTCGTTCTTGGTCTAGCTGGAGGATTGGCATTCCTCCCGGGTTTCCTCTTCTTCCACCAGACCAAGCAAACTATCAATTCCTCCTCAACCACGATCTCAGAGATCTTTTCGTCATTTGGGTATTATCCTAAATGGAGGATTGGCAGACCTCTTGCTCTTTCCTCAGATCAATCAATCCATCACACTGGTTTCCGCTCCTCTTGATCCCCATGGACCAGACTCGACGTCTTCAGACCTCAACTTGACATCTCTGTTGGATTTCCGACACGGATTCACGTCACCACAGCTTCGAAATCTTTCCCGGTCGCAGTCTTCAAGAATATGACCGAAACTGCCCACGAAAAGGCCTACCGGTATGAACCTGCTGGGTCTAAACAATCTTTGACGACGGGCTCAGAGATTCGCGTCCGCTTCTGTCTCTAAATCATTTGTCCATTCCGATGCCAACTACCGTCCTGATGGTACGGTCAACTACAGGCATGCTTATTACAGCTACCCATTCCTTCCCGAGACTCCCTCTGAGCTTGTATCAGACTCTTGCAGAAAAGGATGCCTCAAGATATCTTCAAGAGACATCCTCTGGTCAGGAAACCACTGGAAGATACCCTGCAACAGTTCCAGAAACATGTCCGCCTTCTCCTTCGGCAACTCGCTCTTGATCACCGCCAGGTGAAGCGGACTCTTTGCCCTATGCTTCTTCTTCCAATTCTTCAGCGCGCTATACCTGAGGAATCTAACATGGGCCGGATTAGACGGAAACACGGTCTTCTTCCCTTCTTTCCGATCCTTCCATGCATTTCGATACGGTACGGGGATGGGGCCAAGAAAATATTCCATCTCGGCCAGCACGTCGGTTTCGGGGCACCTGTCGACCGATTCCCACGTGTCTGGGAAGGCAGCATGCCCCGAGCAGATCTTGACCATGGAGCAGCCCAGCGCCCATATGTCACTTTCCATGCTCATGTGCCCGTAATGGCGTATGATGCACTCTGGCGCTTTATAATGGACGGGAATCAGCGAGTGACGCGGCTCCCATGAGTGGTGCCAGGCTGAGCCCATGTCGATCACGGTCGCGCGAGGGACCTGGAGGCCTGCTTGTCCTACAAGGCCTATGTCCAAGTTTTTTCGAGCCAGAATTTCTTTGAGGGCGTGGATGTCACACGTGGCCGGGAAAACGAGGTGGTCTGGCTCTCTCACCGGCTCGGGATCCTCCAATTCGACTGCTTCCGGCCGGCCATACACCTGCAGTATCTCGTCTTGACTGAGCTTATCCAAGTGAGGTAAGTAATACAGGATATTTGCCGGCCTAAAGTCCCCGTGGGCAATTCCCATGTTATGCAACTTCTGAAGAGCCAGCGCAATCTGTCGGCAGGCAAAACGGCTGGCGTGATCGTTTGGGTCCCGGCTGCACAAACCCTCGTTCGAAAGACGAAGAACCTCCTTATTATCCACCTTGGGCCCCAGCAGAGGGAGTACAGAGCAGGTATAAGTCGTCTTACCACCCGGCCCTCCCTTGATAGGGAATTGTTCGTACGGAATGGCGATCTGGTACTCGGTTAGTGCTTTCTCAGGGCTGATACCGGCGCGCTTGAACTCCTTCAAAACGCGAAGGTCGGTGTCGGCAGTCCCTCGACGATGGATTTTGATGGCTTTCCATCTCGATGGAGCAGTTTCGGGAGGCTTGGTGTCTTCGACGAGCCACACGGTGCCATAGGTTCCGTATCCGAGCTTGTTGATGACATGAAAGATCCGGTCAGCTTTTTTTGCTCCGATCTCCGTGTTGATTTGTACTGGAAATAATTGCCCAGACAAGTATAAGTCAGGGTCTTCTGTGTGGCGCCCGAGAGCTTCGTCTTCAGTGACTATCTTCACCTGGATTTCGGCAGAACTTTCTGAGCGAGCGGCAGACATCGCAATGCAACGGGGCCTGGTGCTGGCAGAGTATTTTTACGGTAAGCCAGCTGGCGAGATACATAGCGGGATGCTAACTGTGATATATGACAGCCTTGTGAATCACCCTGGGCTCAGAATCCCTTCAAGTCGAACCTAGACAATAGTTCGGTCGATGCCGAAGCTCCGTTCACGTTCTAGTGATTGCGGTACTAGACTATATGGCCTGGTATATTCTCCTAGACGAGATGTCAGCCTCTAACACACGGTGACCCTTCTAGGTCTCTCTTGTGACTTCGTCAACGTTGCTCTTTTCGTCCCGGACATCTTCTCTCGCGATTTTCTTTCGACTGGATCCATTACAGGTAGTATCAAATGGTCGTCTTTGACCTGTGGTGATTCACGCAAGCATCACAGGCTTTGTTGACAATCTCCGTCTTTATCTCGTGACGTTATTGCCGATGGGATGGACAATCATCGTCATCCCGTTTCGCCCAAACGCTCTTATACCCGAACTGACTCTCAACCCAAACCTATACGCAGGTGAGCCTTCAACCAACAACCCACGGTTTCTATGATGCTTCCATTCGCTTTGACCTCCCTTTTTGTGGAACTCGACTTACATAAAAGTCACTCCACCAAACATGTCAGCCAAGGTGATCCTGGTGGGAAAGCCAAGGGGCCAAGCTCTTCTCCCATCTTGCTAAAACGAAACTGTGTGGAGCTGCGTTAGGACTGACATCTCACCGTCAAAACCACACACAAACCGCGACGGAAAAAAAAGCAAAAGGAATATAAAAAAGAAAAGGAGAGTAACGAGAGGTCCGTTACCAAAATGACAGGAGAAAAAAAAAAGAAGTTTTTGGTGATCATCGTGCGACGTGGGCCTGATTCGAACAGACGCTCCCGAAGGAACAAGATTTCTAGTCTTGCGCATTAGACCACTCTGCCACCACGCCATTGGTCGTTGTTGAACATTGCGACGAATAATCCACTCTTATAGTCACACAATCAGCGCTTTGGATCTGGTCCGAGGAAAAGAAGACAGAGTCAGGACGGAATAGCTCGAAAATAAATCATTATTGGCTGGAAACCCAACAATATCGTGAATTTTGATCTCTCATCTTCTCTTTATAAAATCGTGATTGAGAAATCGTCTGTCGGAAAACATGCGCTTGTGGGTTGCGCAAGGAACGAAGAGTCCACCAGTCAAAATCCACCCTCCAATCTTCCATCGAACCCAAGGAACACGCGTAATACTTGGGGGCTTCTGGGCGCCAAGTATCGTGGATATCCCGTTGTCATCTCGTTATTGTTTCAGTTTTCCCCGGTTTTTTTCTTTTCTTCGGCGGGAGAACGAACCCAGAACCACGTAACCTCGAACCTTGGTTGCAAGCAACACCGCGAGATCTTGGTTACCCTTTCCGATCGTGCCCATGCTAAAAGCTTGAAGACAAGGGGTTGGTTGTTCCAAAGTTTCAGGAGCATTTGGAATATTCCTGGAAGAAAAATCCCACCAACCAAACCCCATGCGCGGATTGATGAGTGCCAAGACGTTGCAATTGTTCCGTTGCTACGTACCCCTTTGATGTATGCTGCGAACGCGTAATGCTTGAACCAGGAATCACGAACTACGAAATGAAGCGTGCATGGTAACTGCCGATACCCATGACATTGACAGCATCGGATGAGATCAAAAACCCGAATGCCATCCTTACTTACTAGGTCTAGATGTAAAGGCCGGCTGGCTCTCCTGGAGCTATTTCGTTTTGGTTGAAGCGGCAAACCCTTGATCAATCAACTTATGTGTAGATGATCCATACGTACATTCTGGACGAGGCTCAGAGCCTTTTGATCAAGGTATGTACAGATCAAGATGCAAAAGAGAAAGCTCAAGGCGTTCGGATGGAATCTTTCCTTAGTCCTGGCTTTCCCGCGGATGGTGCTTCGACCGGGGCAGTCTAGGCGAGACTACCTAAGATCGCAGAAAAAAGGCAGGGAAATCCGGGGTGTGCATGGATGGCTATGCGCAAGCTAGACCTACTTTGGCTTGAGGATGGTCTCGCACCGTGATTGCAGAGGATCATGGATCGTGGACTGACCTGACCTTTGTCCATCGAGGGGGTCCGCCGAGGTTCCCCATGGCTGACATGGAATCTCTAACTAGACGCGTGTGTCTTCTAACGGAGAAAAAGCTCAATAGAGATACATAGTCTAGCCTACCCTTTTACCAGTTTCTGATGCCGGGGCTGGGCTGGGCGGATACCCACACACATGGGACTGGACAAGGCCTGACAGAGAAACGAAACAGACAGGGTCGAGTTTCGAAGAGAACCACACCCCTTTCCCCAACATACCCGATCATGGTCTTTCTGGGATTGGTGGAAGGGCATGAAACCACCGAACGGACGGAAGAACGTGTGGATCAAAGGGGGGCTGTCTCCTATCAGGTTCCTAGCAGTGGTGAACGACATCGGAGGGCGGACACGGAGAATGCCGCGACCGTTACGACGTCAAACATACCGACACTTGACAATACGAAATGATCTTTGACATGGGATGGGGATGCGAATACGTAGTTAGTTGTTGATAATCGGACCCAGACCAGACCAGACCAGACCGGCATATAAAGGAAGGACATAGAAGCTTCCAACAACGATATTGAATCAGTCAAGCTCATCATCATCTTGAAGAGTTCACCAACTTGCACCAAGGAACTTACCAACCAAACGAACCACCAACACCAACACCAACACCAACACCAACACCAACCATCACCATGTCCCTCAACATGAAATCCCTCTCCCTCCTCGCCGTGGCCTCGCTCGCCTCCGCAGCCACCACCAACACAAACCTGCAAACCACCTTCCCCACTCCCTCCGGCACGACCGCCCTAGCCGCCGTCAAGACCGTAGCAGCCGGCGGCAGCTTCGACGGCGGCATGCACCAATGGGACCGATGGCCATCGACCTGCAACCAACAGACGGAGGGCGGCGACAAGGACGCCGTGTTCATCCTGGAGGACGGGGCGACGCTGAGCAACGTGGTGATTGGCCCAAACAACGGAGAGGGCGTGCATTGTATGGGGAAGTGCACTTTGAACAATGTGTGAGTTTTGACTTTATCTTCCTTTCCTTCCACCCATGCCACCCATTCCACTCTCTATACATCAGCCAGCGAACAGCCAGGTGCTGACAAGCATACCCCAAAAAACAGTTGGTGGACCGATGTCTGTGAGGACGCCGCCACCTTCAAGCAATCATCTGGAACCTCCTACGTCAACGGCGGCGGCGCGCGCCACGCCGACGACAAGGTGTTCCAGCACAACGGAGGCGGGACCGTGGCCGTCAAGAACTTCTACGCCACCGACATCGGCAAGCTGTACCGGTCGTGCGGCAACTGCAAGACGCAGCACGCGCGTTCGTCGACTTTTACCAACGTCCGGGTCGAGGGCGCCAAGGTGGTGGCCGGTGTGAATGCCAACTATGGCGATAAGACCACCATCAAGGACTCTTGCATCAAGGATTCGAGTGTCTGCTGGATTTTCCAGGGCACGAGTGATAATAGCAAGGAGCCGACCAAGATTGGGTCGGGACCTAGTGGTACTGCTTGTGTTGCTTCGGCGGTTAAGACTTCTGGTTGCTGATTGCTGAGAGGGAGGAGGGCTGGAGTCGGAAAGTCCCGCGTGGTGTAGTGCCATCAACGGTGAAGGGAAGTTGTACATAGGTATGAACGGATGTTGGTGGCCAGGATGGTGTGTGGTTTTTTTTGTTGTTCCCTTCTTTTTGAAGACCAGCAGGTCTAGAAAACGCTGTGCACATGTCAAGTCGTTTTGTTATGGGGACGGACAGCACCTTGTATATAATTCTTTCGTTTGAGAGTACATACCATTTTGAAAAGCAGCAAAGATGCATGCAGGAACACCTGCCCAGACTTATACACCATGATTCGACATATCTGGTATCTGTTCCCTCAACTGATGAGTTTGAACTTCCTTTTGTGCTTGGGCGCCCGAACTCAAGCAAACTGTCTTTTCCTGTTGCAATATGACCCCAACCCATGCATGCCATGTGACCTTTTCCCCTGACGCCGGATTCTTGCTTGCTGCTGTGAAACGAAATGCTCTAGAGTAGCAAGCCGATAACCCCAGAAGTGGTTGTGGCCATCAAACAGTCTCATCGTGTGGCAGATCCGGAGGTGGCCAGTGGGACCATCTACCATGCCCGGCCTGTACGGCACAGAGCAAGCCCATGTGATTTGTGACCCATAGAATTGCGAAATGTAACAACAACAGGGAAACACTTGTTTTCCAACCTACCACCGTTCCCGCTCGCCAGTACTGTTCGTTGTCGTAGACAGGAGCTGTGTCAGGAGTGACCCTAACCATGTGCCCATCATGGTCATCCAACTGGCTGTTCTGGTTGTTCAATTGCTCGTTGCTGCTTCCTCGCCTACTCCCGGGATAGACCCTAAGCATGGCATTGCTTCCTCTTCTTGGTTCCGGGCTCCCAACCGGGTTCAGCAGGTCCAGAATCGCCAGGGCAACAACCGATGTCAGAATGCCAATATTGGAAGTATAGGGCCAGCAGATCCATGACAGCGAGAAGATTTTGATGCCCAAAAAGGCAAGCCTAAGCAGCACTCCGAGGGAAAGACCATTTGCGTCCAGCCACCTCCCAGCGTGATATCGTGTTAGCACTGCGCGGTGCTTCATCTGCTCAAGCCGGGTGCTAGGCGGTGGCATGAGCAAAGGGGTTGTAATGGCTGATGGAGATGGGTGCGGGGAGACGACGCTGCCGTTCCTTGACAGCGTCAATGATTGCGACTGCGTACGCGTGTCGTGGGGACGATGATCGAATGCACCGTTTTGGTGGGTATGTGTGTAACCATCAACTGACAAAGGAAGATCCTCGTCTGAAGATGAAGACACTTTGGCATGTCTGTGGTCTGTTTTCGGAGGAGTGGTCAGTGAAGGCGCCTCTGGGGAGGACGAGGCGGGTGACTGACCTGGCACAGGCGTGCTGGGAGGCATGGGAGAATCCAGATCCTGTATCCTCCGCCCGGCTAGGCCAATCGATGGGATGGGACCGGTAGAGTTCCCTCCCACCCCGTCTAAGCTTGACTCGTTCTTCATGGCACTCAAAACTTCATTTGCACTCGGACGCTCGGCTGGGTTGATGGAAAGCAGCCGCTTGAGCAGCTGGTATAGCTTTGCTGGGAGGTCAGGGCGCTCGCGTCGTTCATCCTCGAAACCCTTCCAGTCCGTGATCTCGGTACGTAAGAGATCAATGTCCTCCAGCTCTTCGTGGAGCGAATTAGCATTGGCATACGGCAACCTCCCGAAACACATAAAGTAAAGAATCATTCCGAGAGAAAAAATATCCGACTTTGCCGTAAAGTTACCGTACTTGCCATTGGCGTCCTTGATCAAGACTTCGGGAGCACAGTAAGAAATGGTACCAGTCGACCCTGTTGACATGCGCACGGCGTTTTCGGGCTGAACCTCGCCGAAATCACTGATGAGACAGCTGGTACGACCACCCTCGCGATGCAAAAGGCAGTTGCTGGGTTTGAGATCCCTGTGAATGTAGTTGGCGGCGTGGAGGTACGCTAGACCGGAAGTGATGTCCTTGAACAACGAGAAGATGTCCTTAAAGGGCAACTGGCGCTGTGTCACGCTAGGCCGTTCGATGAAGCCCTTGGATCGGCGGCGTCTTTGGGCCTTGATCTCCTCTATGGTTGGCTCCTTGAGCAGGTCGCCAATGACATACTGCTGCAGATCACCGCCGTTACAGTACTGCTGGAGAATGAAGGCACATGCGACTTTGGGGCCGAACTTGTTGATCTGGACATCCTCGACCCACGAGAAGCGGTACGAGACCAAGTTTGGATGCGACAGTTTGGCGAGCAACTCGACTTCGACAAGCACCTTGCCCAGCCAGGCGTGGTCATCGCCAACGGGCACGCGCTTGCAAGCAAAATGACCCAGGTTGCAACCGTCAATCTCATGGCGCACCAGCATAACGACGCCCTTGCCACCGCGGCCGAGGGTGCGCTCCTCGTGGAAAAAGGTTTCGAAATAGTTTGGGGCAAAAGCCTCTTTCTTGATGCGGGTGGTCTCGGGGGGTACAGGCTCGCTGCTGACGAATTCGGCATTGTGGACGCCCACTTGGTTTCCCCGATCGTCTATAGCGGGGACAGGACGGACCAAGCGGCGGATGGGGCTCGAGGGCGGGCGTGGGTTGGAGGGACCCTGACCGTTGTGGCCGTCGCGCAACATACGAAAGTAGTCGGGGTCAACGTAGGACTCGCGTCGGTCCGAGTCATCATCGACGTGACTCTCGGAAGAAGTCCGCAGGGGCTGATGACAGGTGGGACATTCGTGAAGCTGGAGGCCGCGGATCTCGAGGCGCTGCGTGAGGGGATCGCGGACGACGATGGCATTGCGATGGCGGCTGTTGGAGCGAACATGTCAGCTTTCCAATTGGTGTGCCAGGAGTGGATGACATGACGTACAGCACAATCTCTCGCCCTTCGCGGGGGTGGTATGGGATGAGTGACATGATGGGTGGTGGTGGTGGTGGTGCTGTCCTCAGGACTTGGAGCTGGAGACGGAGACGCCCATTCTGTTGATAGGCCTAAATCGCCGTGGTTGTAACGCAGACGGTTGAGCGTCTTTTCTTGTTCTTTTGTGCTCTTTGTCGCTGTTTGTCGTGCTGTTATTGTTGCAGTCTCGGAGGTCTTTGCTTGGAACTGAGTGGGGATGGGAACCTTGATGGGAGATGGAGGTGTCAAGTGGAAATTCCCGTGAGAGCTGGAGGATTGACAGGAGGGGTCTTGTCAATGAGGGATTGCTGGGGATGCTTGTTTGCAACTGGCCTTTTAGCAGGCAATTCGACTTTTGGCAGCTGCGTTGCACCAAACAAGACCCGGTGACGGAACGGGAAGTGGCGTTGAATACCCTGTGTAATGGGTCAGAAGTGGCCAGTGCGTCCGGCGAAAAGGAGCAGCCGGGGCTCACCTGTGTGACACGGCGTTTGAGAACTGGCAATCGCTTAACAATTCCCTTTGACAAGTTTCTTGTTTGCTCTCGATGACTTCACTTTGTCAGATCAGCCCCCAAATAGCACTAGTCTAGGCGCTGAGGACGTTAGGCGCAACCTTACCGTCTTCCATTCTGCCGTGGACTGTGAAGAGATACCGAAAAAAGTATCAAGGACGGGAACTTTCCACTTGCTCCGTCTTCTTTCTATTACCTCAGTCACAACATCAACTTTCATAACAACCAAACCTAAACCAAACCCAAACCAACAATGACGCCCTGCCCCGGATGCAGTCACGAGCTCACCCCTGGAGGCTGCTCCAACTGCGGTTGGGTAAGATACCTTCCTTCACTTGCCTTAACTCTATCCATCTTTACCTAACCTCGCTGCTACTCTTTTTTTTCAGAATTACAAGACAAAGTAACTAACCTCTCCCTTCCGATTACAGCCTGACATGAGGTAACTAGAAGGGGGACGACTCTGGGAGGAGTGTTGAATAAACCCCTCTACTTACATGGAAGCCGATTGCCTTGGGCATCAAGATGTCAGGGGCTTTCTAGCAATCTGGGGCATTTTTTTGGAATTTTTGTAACAGAAAGGGGTTATTAGAAGTAGGGTGGTCCAGTTAGACAGGAGCAGATGGGCTGTACCTCTATCTACCCTTTCAAGCAATGCAAAGACATCCGGTTCCGATGCGGATAACCCCCTCGATCTTCCCGCCTTTTGCGCCTCCTTGAACCAGGTCATCAGATGCGCCGCACGACAGAAGCGCCACGAGATCCCCTCGTCCTCATCTGCGCCCTCGCCTGCACTGGTGCCGCCGCATACCCGGTGCCATTGGTCTGGCTCCCCGGTCCAAAGTCAGGCTGTCCTCCCAAGCTGCCAAAGATATCGCCGATATAGTTGGTTGGCTTGATTCCCTTTTGGAATGTGTGCTCCCAGCCCTGCAGAATCCCTCGAACAATCTCGACACCCGCCTTGCCCAGGTTGGCACATGCTGTCGCGAAGCCGTTCTGGTCCGCCATCAGGTGCTGATAAGCTGTGACGTTCGGCGGAGGCCGGTCAAAGTCGGATCCGGTTCGCATCACAACCACACGGCCAAAGTCCACGAGGCCCTGGATGGCTCCGCGGACGAGCACCTCGAGGACGGCGTTGTCTTCCTGCGCCGACATGCAGTACTCGCCTGTCCCGTTCGTCCACAGCTTCGAGACCGTCTCAAAGGCTTCGCTCAGCAGAGTGCCCGAGTAGTACACATCACTGGTAGCCGTGTCGCATTTGACGACACTCGGCCCTTCGGTAGCGGCGACGTACACGAGGCCGGCCTCCTTGTACTTGGCCCGGTACTCGGCCGCTGCCGCCGAATCAGCCAGCTTTGCCTTTTGCGCAAACCCATAGGCTGCGTCCCGTAGCGCATCGTTGACTTCAAACACCTCAGTGCCATAGCTGGTGGTAGGGTACTCGTTCGGTCCCTTTGTGCCGTAGCCAAAGTATCCGGTGCTGAAGTTATCCGGCTTCTCACGAGCATCCAGCTCATACTGCAGAGCGACCTGGATGACATAGCGTGAGAGCGCAACACCGCCAAGTGTTGAGTACTTGGGGTTGACACCTGCGATCCCACCAACGACAAAGTATGTCTGGCTGAGATCAAACTTATCCGAGAGCACCAGAGCCATGGTACTCGCCGCCGCGTTGATCTCGCTTTCTCCGGCCGTCACTTGGCATACGGACTTATCCGCCGTGCATAGCACTTGAGGGTACAGCATGGACAGCCCGGGCACGTCGATCTTGATGTCGCTCAAGTTTCCAGTTCCCGATTCCACCATGCTCGTCTTCCACGCTTCCGATTCAGGCGTAAACTAGAGCGGGCTCAAATTAGCACGTCATCCAGTTTATCACTGCTCTTCTTCCTGTCACTCACCATGCTGATGATGAAAACCTTGGGTGCTATTATCCCCGTATTCCCGCCGGTGTGATTCCTATGGTGAGGGACGGTGGCAGCCGTAGCCTGGCCTACATGGTAAAGCAACTGCAGGGCAACAGTTGCCCAACACGAGAGATGCCGCATGATGAGGGATAATGAGGGACAAGGGCCAAAAAGACTCAAAAAAATAAAAAATTTGAAGGGTTTCAGAGAAGACAGCTACGTCTTCTTATGCCCAACAAGAAAAACAAAATGTGGATGGATGACTGCGTTCCCTACTCCACCTTCTCTTCCCATGCCACTGCCAGGTTCGGCCAAGCTTTATGGATATCGACGATCATCATAATGCGACGGCGGCTGAGCTTATCAAGCATGGTCTACGAAAATAAGAATGCAAGGCGTTCTTACAAAGGCGTTTAAATCCTCGGGATTGCTTCTTTTTCACCCGAGGCGTACCCAGAGTTACGTGTTCTGCATGATGACCGCTTCTGTTCCAGTAGTCATCTGTACACAGAGGTATGTTCCAGCCTATCGCCTCAAGCTGAGACCAAAGCTCCCACCTACACTAGGTGTTGACTGACTCAGCTCAACTCAGCTACGACCAAGCGGTGAGGACGACACGGAGTAAACGCGGCAACTAGCCATGCGGACCAGCCATGATAAAAGATTTTTCGGGAAGAGACCCGATAGCGTGGGAATCGCTAGTTGATCGGCGAAGTACTGGGATGATGCCTACTTTTCTTCAAGGGGGCTTCCCAGTTGCCGATGAACTTATCAACATCCGTGTCGAAAAGTGTGGTTAACTTCTTGATCTTATCAGTCCGGATACTAAACACTTAATCCTGTTCATACAGTTCCCCATGTCGCGCTCACGATGGCTGAAGAAGCAACATCATCCATCACTCCCATCGCCTACACCATGGAACAACGCCGATGTCACCCATCTCCATTTGCTTATCCAATCCCGATATCTGTTATCCTTTGGTCCCCAATTGTTCGACTATTTGGGTGTACTCGGTACCTACTGTTCGACCTAACTCCGCATCACTGCAAAAACACCAAAAGTGCTTCGGTTGCCTTGACCGAAAAGGTAGCCTGACCAGCAACGGGCGTAGTCTCAAACGTCTCGGTCCCGCTTATGGCACAAGATCCATTGTCAAACTGCTGTCCTCCAAACGACGGAGGACTTCCTTGATCCACTCTGGACGTCGCGCTTGCTGCCGTCAGCCTTTTCGCTCTGACCATCGACGAGATCAAGCCGGTCAAGATAAAGGACTGGGCAGTCCTCGTCCCGCTGCCGGCGAAATAGTCTGAATTGTACAAGAGCACTCGTAGGGGAAGCCCCCTCGAATCGAACGTGGCATAGGCCGCGTAGTTGGTCGAACCGCTATCCAAAGCCGTCAGGTGGCTCGCGCCGGCCATCAATGCTACCGCTGCGTACGCCCCATAGTACGGGGCCCCCATGCTGTATCGGCCCCAGAAGCAGTACTGGCAGTTGCCGACGGTTCCGTGATGGAAGTACGTCCTCGACATGTTGCTGTAAGTGGCACGGAGGGCGTAGTCCATGGTCCACAGCCCTGCCCCAAACGTCGGAGACACTCCGGCTGCTCCGCCGCCGGATACTGGAAGGAGTATTGTTTTTTAAGAATAATTCCTTCTAGGGGTAAAGGGTGTCCGCTACATACCCGAGTTCGTTTCGCCAAAGACGTACTCCTTCCCGATCCCGCGAGCTGCGGCTATGTCGGTGTCGAATGTGTGCATGTTTTTCGAAATGGTCGAATGGGTCATAAGACTCTGAATGCTTCCGCCCGGGTAGTTGTGGTGGGCGTAGTGACGAACATAGGGCTTCACAGTTGCGTTTTCCGTCGCTATCAGCTGCGCAGCTCCCCATTTGGGCGGCGCGTCATTCCAATTCCCAGCTTGAATGATGTTGGTCTTGCCAACCGCACTACCCACTCGGATGGTCCAGTTATTCTGCGATGCGGCATCCATGGCCGGAGTCCAGTTGACGCCGGATGTGATTGGTTGTCCGTCTTTGACCCAGTCTATTTGCACAACAACAACAACCCCTTTGTCAGCACAACACGGCCGTTCCGAACCTCCAACCTCAAGGAGGGTGGGTGCTTCTCACATTCAGGTTCATTCCCAAGTTCGATCACCAGCAGATTCTTGACCTCAGAAACAGCAACCTTGGCCGCGGCAATCGTATTGTCAATATTATTCTTGCCCCTATTCAACCCAACCACCACACTCCCTCCGTACGTCCCCGCCAGCGTCATGAACTTTGGCCCGAACGTCAACACGGACGGTGCGTCCTTGGCGTCTGCCACCGAGTAAACCACGTAGGCCGACGTCTTGGAGTCATATTGCGCCCGGTCTTGCGTCGTTCCGCCGATGCGGATGGGCGGCCAGACTCCCGTCAAGGACTTCCAGTTTGCTAGGCATTGCTGGGTGGCGGTGACGTTGGTGAAGTATGACGGGAAGGCGAAGAATTCGAAGGAGATCCCGATGGGCGAGGGATCGAGAGGGGCGTAGGCGTAGCCTCCTGTTCCAACTTTGCTGGGGACGTTGAAGGTGACTGCGTTGGCGGCGGGAAGAGTCGCTGTTAGGCAGAGGGCTATGGTTACTGCTGTTTTGAGGTCTTTGATCATGGTCGTCAAGGGTTAAGGTAACAGGGTGTTGTTCGGAGAAGCTGTTTTGGGGGGATCGTGTCTATTCACTGGAAGACGTCACCTCAATAGGTACCTATCCGAGGTTCAGAATCGGACACCACTTGCTCGATTGAGGAATGTCGGTGCTTTAATCGGCCGATGCAACGCCAGACGACCAGGCACATCTGGGAAGTAATTTTTCCGTCTCTCACAATGGAATACCAAGACGATCATCCTTGGTGCAACGAGCGAGATAACACCTTCTCGCACGCTTGGCATTGAACGCGCGGCATGTTCCTTGTTAATGCACCAGACTTGACGAGAAGACACTCCGCAAGTCAATTGCTACCCCCAGCTTCTTACCTTATGTAAGTTGGTATACCATGTTCTTTCCTCCGCTTTATGCTTTCATGGCACTGCTTGCTTTGGCCTCACAGGGACGTGGTCACGAGTCACTTAGTCGATTACATGTAGGTTCCAGGTTCTTTTGTTTCAGTTCCATTGTATTATGCTCTAACAAATGCTTATGTCAGTCTAACTGTCTTCTAACCAGATTCTATCAATCATCCATCCTCACTTCCCTCTAGGCCTGCTGGACTGGCTGCATGAAGTTGCTCACAGCCTCTAGCAACCGCGCTAGCTCTGCCGACAGCTCCCTCCCTCTCCTAAGAGGTCCCTCACAAACCTCCCTTATATTCGACGCCGACAACTCAGTCAAATCCTGCCTCGCCTTGCTAACAGAATAACCACCGCTGTTAATCCTCTCCTGAAGCCCATCCTTCTTCTCAACAGCCATCAGAAGATCACACATACCCTTACGCCTTTGCAAAAAGGCCTTGAAGTTCTCACAGATATTCTCATCTGCCTCTTTAATCTTCTGACACAACTCAGCACACTGATTAAGGGGCCTCTCAAACTCCCTAAAGAAAGCCAGCCTCTGCGCCGGCTGGTGTTGCATCGTCGCTCGAGCGTGGGCAAAATCAAGAAATAATCCTTCCATAACCTTAGCTGCTTCGACTAGGTGCTTATCCATCACCACCTTCTGCTTGTGAATCTCATCTGCTGTACCCAAAACCGAGGTCCTGGCCTGCGAGAGGCTCTGGAAACGTGGGACGTCGTCGCCTCCCGGTCCCAGATCGTCTTGGTCAACACTAGCTAGCTCACTCTCCCTGTTTTCGTTATTGTCGATAATCATGCTCAAAGGATGATACTCCTCTGTCACCGCCAAATTCGGACAAGCCGCTGCATTGTTCACACCACCAACGGCGCTAGAGTGGTGGAACTTTTGCAAGAGACAGGGCGTCGTCTGCTTGTAGGCTATGCAGCAGCTGTTGACGTGGGTGGGGCAGAGGACGAACTGGTGTTGTGGCTGGCGGTGGGTCATGAACTCGTCTTCGGTTGGTCGGGGGAGGAGATTGAGCTTGGCGGCGGCGGCGATGGAGAAGGAGGAGTTGAAAAGATTGCAGTTGCATGTGGTTAGGCTGTCTTGGTGGAAGTCGTGGTGGGAGAAGTGGATGATGTTGATGCGGCACATTTTGGGTGTGTGAGTGTGTAGGTGCTTTTTGGTTGTGAAACGGTTTGCTGTTTGAGTGGGATGGTTAAGGTACCTGTGTAAATATATTTGCTTTAAGTATCCGGTAAGTCTAGTGTGTTACTGTCCGAAGTGGTTGGCTATGATGATCTTCGAAACTGACAGCATCGGAGGGCCGGCAACCAGATACCTTATATACATGATTCGGGAGGTCCATTATGACCTCGGGTGTGAACAACTTCTCTGAATTCCTGGTGGGTTTTGTCAACAAGCTACCATGTCACGAGCACTTGTTGTTGTTTTATTCCTGTTGTATTTTGTTTCTCTCCCGGGAGACTTCCGATCCACTCGTTCGAGTACCCCTTCACTGATTTTCTTTGTCCTTTTTCCGATGTGTCTCCTCCGGGGAACCGGGGAAGACATCCGAAGACAGTTGGGCACAATCCCATTCTTCTCAGTCTCTTTCGAATATTCTTTGTCTGCGCTCCGGCTTCCTAGTTCCGAGTTCCGGCCCATTGTTCATCACCCAGCCCCGGATCGAATGCTTAGAAAGGGTTTGGACAGATGGATTAAGCTGCCGCTTCTAATGAGCCTCTCCCGGGGAAGACATCCGAGTCAGTGGAGGACAATCCCATTCTTCTGATCTCTTTCGAACACTTTTCTTTGTCAAGGCTCCGGCTTCCGAGTTCCGACCCGTTGTTCATCGCCCAGCCCTGAGTGGATTGATCACTCAATTTTGGACGGAGGGACTGAGCTGTGGCCTGATGTCCTCGTCACTACTCCAGTCTCTCATCACGAATACAATATCAGGACATTGGAAGATTACATGCCGTTTCCCGCCCCGACTAACCATCGAGTTCCACTCTTGTTCTCGAATAGGCGGATGGCTGGTTGTATTAGGGTAATGCCTTGCCGACATGCAAGCCGATGTGTGCCTCCTCCATACGCAAGTGCCGACCAAATTCACACCTCTCGTGATAATACTTGGGCACAAAAGCCAAGGCTTCACATATTAACCACACAAAATGGAGAAATGAGATGGCCTACTTCATATCCACCCCAGATCATGTAGAACGCTTCGGCACTATACACCACTATCATGTGTAATCTCGGGAGTCGCATGGCGTTGCATCTTGCATGCACCCCATATCCAGCCATTTTCCCAACTGGGTTCCTTCCGGGCTCGTGTAGTGCGTGCCCTTTACCCGGTCTCTGTTAATAGCTGTCTTTAACCGCCTGGCTTGCGCGGGAGACGCGGGAGACACCACGTGCTTGGCAGTGGTCGACGTGATGGACGGTCATACTATGGATATGCCGAAAACTTGTTGCCAATGAGGTCCGGTTTTGATATCAAGGAGGGGGGAGAGTGCCTAGAGAGCATGTATAAATCTACAGGTCTTCCTTCTCGGTTGCTTTGGACAGCTAGAATTGTTTCCGTCAGATTCTCAACTGCAATATCACCGAGTTCAACTTGAGGAGACCGGATTGTGATTTTGCTGTTCACATTTGGTTTTGGGAGTTGAGATTAGGCACAGACAAAAAAGTCAGGATCTACATCAGAACCACCGACCGACGACAAGAAATCCATCCCTAAACGTCAAAGAGGCACGAAACGGGACAAAATGAAGCTGAGCACTGCTATCGCCTTGCTTGTCTCGGCTGTTGCTGAGGGACATTGTACGTAAACTATCATTCTTTACTTCTTTTTTTTCCGTGCCCAGTTTTTCAAGGACAATTCGACAGATCGTTGTGGCCCTCTCAACAAGAAGTAAAGTTGAAGGGGAGGGAGGATCCGTGGTGCTGGATCACCCTGGATCGCCCAATGGGGCATTGAGAGATATAAATACACATGATGGAGCTCCAAAACATCGAAGCCCGCATGGCTCAGTGGTAGAGCGCATCACTAGTAACATCATAACATGATTAACATGATGAAGTCGTCAGTTCGATTCTGGCTGTGGGCATGTTTTCAAGTTTTTGCCTAAAACCCTTTCTTTTTTTTTTTTTTGTTTTTTTTTTTTKTTTTTTTTTTTTTCACCTTTTGTCCATCCATTATTCCCTCCGTTATTTTTTCTTCATTCGTGGGGAACGGGGATTGAGATTTTGGGATCGGTTCACTTGAAAATGAACAACAGATTGATATCGGGTTCAAACGACAGCCGAGAGCGCTCGAACGGGAATGCCAGAGGAACGAGATAGGAAAGAGCGTGCCCATGGATTGCACTTGCCAAATGTTCGAGACAATATCCACGCAGACTCTTGCTGCGAGACGTGCAGCGCGGATTGAGGATGGGCTACCTACCTGAAGACTGGCAAACTCGAAAAGGAAGTCGCAACTCGGAGGGAATCAAGTCTGCTTGGTGATGCCCGCGATAAATGCTCAGCTGTGGGCAATGACGCTCAAGATTTTCTTCATTTCCTTTTTTTTTCCCCTCTATGAGCTTCTTTGCTAGAGGTAGTTGACTTTTTTGTTCATAGCTCTCTCCTTTTTCGTCCTATGTTTCCTTCCTGTGCGTCATTTCCCTTCCACTTTCTCACAATTTTTTCCTTTTTTTTTGTCCCCTTGCGAACCATGATCCTTTTTATCCGTTCATGTGACTGACTAGTAGCGAACAGACACCTTCCCGAGTGTAGGCAACTCAGCCGACTGGCAATACGTCCGAACAACCGCCAACTTCCAAAGTAACGGACCAGTCCCCAGCATCAACACCGATGCCATCCGGTGCTATGAGCGCGATGCCGGCAAGGGAGCTCCCGGGATCCTCAACGTGACCGCCGGTCAGACTCTCAACTACAACGCAAAGACGTCCATCTCCCACCCGGGACCCATGGCCGTCTACATCGCCAAAGTTCCCGCTGGCCAGACGGCCGCGACGTGGGACGGGAAGGGCAAGGTTTGGAGCAAGATTTACCAGGATTATCCGACTATTTCTGGGGGCATGTCGTGGCCTTCGCAAGGTTTGTTTCTTTCTGTTTTCCTTGCACTATTTCTTTCCCTGTCACCAGCTAACGCCTACCTTATTTATATCTAGGCCAAAAATCCATCAGCGTCAAGATCCCCCAATGCCTGCAGAACGGCGATTACCTCTTCCGAGCGGAGCACATCGGCCTGCACTCGGCCAGCTCCGCCGGCGGCGCCCAGTTCTACGTGTCGTGTGCGCAGATCTCGGTCAGCGGAGGCAGCGGAAGCTACAGCCCGCGGAATCTGGTCTCCTTTCCGGGCGCGTATCAGGCGACGGATCCGGGGATCATGATTAACATCTACTATCCCGTGCCGAAGAGTTATACCCCGCCGGGGCCGGCGGCTGAGAGTTGTTAGAGGTGAAGACTGAGTACTCGGCTTTCTGTTGATGATGGGCAAGGAGGAGGTTGGAGGGAGGGTTGGATGGTTTGATGCTAGAGGGGTGGGAGACGGGACGGGTGCAAAAGGTGCAAATGATAAAGGGAAGAAAGGATTGAACAACAATGAAGGAGAACCAAAGCATGGGCAGTCGTGGGTAAGGACAAAGAAAAGTTCCAAGATGGAGATAAAGGAAGCGAGTGCGGTGGTTGTTATAGCAGCCCACGACGACAACGATTTCATGTTGGACAGATATTCAGTTGCTTCTTCTCTACATAACCATCTCGCACGAGACCAGTCAACAACAAATTGGCAGCTTTCGTCAAGCTGCCCGGCTAGCTCAATCGGTAGAGCGTGAGACTCTTAATCTCAAGGTTGTGGGTTCGACCCCCACGTCGGGCTCAATTCCCGATGTTCCTGGTTTCTGGACAACATCCTTTTTTTTTCTCTTCTGTTTTTTTCTTGTGTCGGAGAATTTTTTGTGACTTTTTTTTCCTCAGCCCCACATAGAGATCCGTTGTTTGGACCCACTTGCATTTTTGGCTGGGTGAGGATGATTTCATTGGTGGATTTTGTCCGCTGTGCCTTTGTAGCTTTTTTCACTGACATGACAGAACACCAACTGGAGGGAACAAGAGATCGAACAAGAATCGTGTAGTTGGAAGGTTTGAGGAATGCAAACAATCTGATTTTGAACCTTGCGGTTGGTGTCTTAATATTGAAAGAAAACATAGAAATGGGAATCTGATGGAAAGAAAGAAAGAAAGAAAGAAAGAAAGAAAGAAAGAAAGAAAGAAAGAAAGAAAGAGAGAAAGAAAGAAAGAGAGAAAGAAAGAAAGAGAGAAAGAAAGAAAGAGAGAAAGAAAGAAAGAAACGAAGACAACACCGAGAACCATTCGAACTTTGAGGCGATCCATCCATCCACAACGTCAACCACTCTCACACACACCCGACTCAAACAGCAGCCCACCTCGTAGCAGCCGTCGTCCCCCCTCCAGACTCCCCCACTTGATCATAAGCAACAGTAACAGACCGAGTCTGCACAATCCTCCCGACACTTTCACGTCCCCGCCCTCCTCCTTCCATTTCCTCCTCTGCATTGCCGTTACTATCCTCCTCCTTCTTCAAATTCTCCTCGCTCTCCGAGTCCTCCTTAGCATGCATCGTAAACCCGTACTGATCCACCTTCTTTTTGTTTCTGGAGCTACTTCCCATCTCGAGGGCGTCCGGTCCGGTCCGCTTGCTTTTGCTCAAACCTTCGGCGTAGTGCCCGTCGTCGTCGTCGTCATTGCTGGAGCCGGTCTTGTAGCCCTTGGATCGCCAGATTTTGCGGCCTTTGGCTTTTTCGACGAGGGGTTGGAGGAGGGGGATGCAGGCGGCTATTATTATTAGGTTGCCTTCGATTATGTGCGTGGTGTGGTTAGCTAGAGATAGGTAGGTTTTGGGAGACAAGATGGTAAGATAGGTATTTATGTGGGCGGGTAGGTACTTTGAATGGCAGGTATGGATGGTACTTACGAAGTCCAGTATAAAGGGTCGCAGAGATCGTCTGAGGGTGGGCGTCATTGTTAGAGTAGGTTTTCATCTTGGAAAGGGACAGACGGTCTTTGCCGGTTGGGAGGCCGCACGGCGTTGAGGGAGAAACTTACAGCTGGGATCATGACTTGATAGAGTCGATACGCCGGTTGCCTTGATGATACCGACTGCACCCGATCTATATGGTTGTTGTTGTTGCCATGTTAGTCAACACGAACGTGACATAAGGCAAACAGATGGCAGAACGTGAAACCACTAGCTAGCTACTTACACGAGACCCATACCGAGAGCACAGCACAGAGCTAGCTTCTTTTTGGTCTGCATTTGCAGCTTCCATAGAACAACAGCCGGGTAGATGGCCAAGTAAAAGTCGAGAAATGCGGAGCATGCTGTGTAGTTGTGGCAAATGCCGTGGTTAGCTAAGCCATTCGAATATGTTCTGTTCTTGCTTCTTGAACCGACGAAATTAAACTTACAACTAGCCCAATAAGCCAACCCCTCCAGCACCTCCGGAGCAAGACAGTTATGAGGCATGGTAAGAGTCCAGAGCGCATGAGTCGGCGTGCACTGCAGGAGCAAGGTCACGACCATAGCCGTGAGCGACAGGCAGCAGATGGTGCCCATGGACCACAAGACCATAGTGTGCAGCCGGCTGGGCGCGAGCAGTCGGACCAGGAGGGCGATAACGGCCAGCTTGGGAAAGCCGAGCGTTTTGATTCCGGGGAAGTAGGCGGCTATCATCCATTTGATGGTGTTTTCCTTTTGCTCGAGGTCGAGATCGGCAAAGTGTCGGCCGTTGCCCCAGGAGACGGATATCGTGACGAAGATGTTAGAGAGAACGGCGCAGAACTGTGGGGACATGGTTAAGTCATGTCAGCTTTTGTGGAGGAATATTCATAGCTCTGGGATCATTCAGGGGATAATCGGTGGTTTTGGGTGGGTAGTAGTGTACCTACACACGAGAAGATAATGATGTAGTCATCGAAGCCGAGCTTGCCGTGCACGACAGCTCGGACGTAGAGACGAGCGCCGACGAAGAGAAGGGCGAGTACTGTGAATATCCAGCACAACGCAATCATCATTGGCCCTTTGTCGTCCATTTTGTCTGGGTAGGCTGAGCAATAGACTGCTGCCTAGTGCTCGAGGTAGAAAGATGCACTCGAGAAAACAAAAACCGTTTTACACACCGGGAACATCACCGCCGAAGGATGGCACAGGAGGAAGGGCAGAGGTACAGATAGATATCGAGATGAAGATGGATGGATGACATGCTGTACAACATTTCAACTGGAAATGTTCGCCTCCATAGTTCAGGGTTAACAACTTCGTCAACGGTAGCAAAACGCAACTTGTAGCGAGCCCTAGACAGATTAAATTCGCCCGCCAAATGTCGGGGATCTTGACATTTGAGCCGAGTAAGATCACGAACCGCGAGGCAACGGCACCCGAACCAAGGGGCTGGGCATTTTTCTTCTGGAACATCTGGCAACGTCTGTCAACGTTCTCTGTTGCAAAACTCGTACTGGGTCACTTGCAGGAAGCAATTTGTGATACCACCTTGACCCAAGCCCTTGGGACTAGAACTCTAAATGTAGGTGGCGTCTTCAGTGTCCTGGTCTCGTCAACATGGGGACGTTGACTCTAGCAGCAATGACCTGTCGTAATGGCATGGTTCCTTGCAGGACAATGGACAGCCGTCGAGTGGCCAGGTCGGAACCCCCTTTTCAGCGAAAGAAGCAAAGTTCCTTTCTACAATGTCTTTTCTTGGCCGAAACCGTCTGAAGACTTTGGGGTACGGCGCCCGTGTTGAGGCGGGTTGGAAAGAAGCTGTTGAAGAGGACGTTCCGAGGTCAAGATGTTCCAGGTTGTTGTATTTTGGAATCGTGGAATTTTCTTGAACGGGCAATATATCCCTATAAAAATGCCCGAATCATCATGAGGTTGGTAATGTCCTGATATGGTGGTTGCCGGGGATTCAGTGGTTGATGGCTGGGAAGTTGTCTAGTAGAAATAATGAGGCGGAATGAACAAGGTAGGTACGCCCATATTGTTGTATAGCCAGGGGAGTCTCGAGTCTCAAGGAACAACTCATCGGTGAGAGTCCACGAGTGTCCATGCTGGTGGGAGTCGCCATCCTCCTCGTCTCGACAGCACCTTGTAGTGAACGGTGGGGCGGTGAGGTTGTCTCGCTCTCGGTCCTCGTTGTCGGAGCAATCATGGGATTCAAGGTCGCATTTCTTCTTCGGCGACGAGATTTGGACCTTCAGTACGGTATTCTAGACCGCAACGTGAACCCACTGTTCATGAAATGGTCGGTGCATGCTGCAGAGTGACGTTTTGACGCCGTGTTAGCCTCGGAACAGCGAACCGGTGCCTGGAAAGGGCCCGGACAGGCTTGACAGGCTGGTTTAGCGGGTCTCGGTTAGTGCCGAACCGCTGTCAAAGCGCCAACGGTCATCCGGGTAAATCCAGCCCTACATCTAAGACAGTGTAACTTCAATCATGCATTCTAAGTTGAGGTTTGGATGTGATCTTCATGACCATCGATGGAAGGCCTGTCCGTTAGCCCCGGGGCAACGCGTACAGCGGGAATGTGGGCGACAGCGGAGATGGCAGGGAGACGATGATAACCTTTGTGCATTTTATGCCACCACTCAAGGGAGGGGGTCAAGGCCATAGTATTGCCCCCATATCGGTCCCGGGCTATTTCTCTAGACCTGTCGGCGTCCTCAACTTCACGGATACGCAAGCCCTTTTGTGTATATAAGCGGCGGCATACTTCTCCCCCATCGAGCCCGACGACCACTTCCCCATTCTCCACGTTTCAGTAGCACATTACACATACAGCCAACATGTCCACAACAGTTGATCTCTCGCTCGCAACCCGGCCAAGCGACGCCGATGCTGTGCCGCGGTTGATCAAGGATCTCGATGTTCTCAACGGAAACTGGAAGGAAGGTGATGAGGAGACACGCCACAGGATGGTTGCCAAGGCACGGAGTCTTCTTCAGTCTCTCATGACACCCCGTGAGCAGATGTTGCAACACACATGGGCTGATGTAAGTGGCCGAGTCTCTCCCCCAAGCCATCGTTACCAGGTTGCTGACACTAGGCACAAATACAGCCAGGACTTGATGCTGCTTTGATTACCGGTGTCGATGTCGGTCTTTGGAAGCTCATGGTCAAGAATGGCGTCGATGCCGTCCACAAGGTTGACCATCTTGCCGAGTCTTTGGGCATGGATCCTGAACTTGTCGGTTAGTGACTCCAGTTCATGAACCAAAAGGAAATTGAGCTAACAGATCATATTACAGGTCGCCTACTGCACCATGTGTGCGCCATGGGCCATCTTGAAGAGGTTGCTCAGGATGAGTACAAGCTCACAAACTTTACCAAGTCAATGAGCCTGGATGTCATTGGCGACGGCTATGTTTGCCTGTGAGTTAGAATCCATATAGGGATACCGGCACTGAACTCTCGGATTCAGCCTTGCTAACCAAATTCTTTTCACGTCCAACAGGCTTGGTGGCCTTGGTCGCAGTCCAATCGACTTTTACAAGTTTCTTCGCAAGACCAACTGGCGGAATCCCGTCGATGCCGCTCACACGGCGTTCCATGCGTCATACAACAGCGACTTTCCAAACTGCATGCTTTATCTCGGGTCCATCGGCATGGGCTCTCAAATGAACCACCATAGTAAGTCATGCGCCACAAGGAATCTTGTCTTGCGATAGAACGTGGGAATATTTTCACTAACCTCGCAATTCACACTCATAGTGGGCGGCTACAGGCAGGGTCACTTGCCATGGCATCATCCCAAAATCTATCCTGTAGAGGAGGAATTGTTCCCCGGTACTGATGCATCGACCGATGCGCCGCTAGTCGTCGACGTCGCTGGTGGCCTTGGCCATGACATTGACGAGTTCAAGAGAAACTACCCCAACCACCCCGGGGTAAGTAGCACCACCTACCTGTTACTTCCGACATGACAAGAAAATGGGCATGATTTGACTAACTGGCCGTGTGTAGAAACTGATCCTACAAGATCGTCCGTCCGTCATCGAAGACGCCAAGGACATTGATCCCTCGATCGAGCGCATGCCCCACGACTTCCTGACCGAGCAGCCCATCAAGGGAGCCAGGGCCTATTTCATGCACTCCATCCTGCACGACTGGCCGGATGATGTCTGCCAGCAGATCCTCGCTCGTCTGGCGGAGGCGATGAAGCCCGGATACAGCAAGCTGCTCATCTTCGAATGCGTGATCCCGCGGACCGGTGCCTATTGGGAAGGGACTGCGGGGGATATGCTGATGATGACGCAGCTTTCGGCTTGCGAGCGGACGGAGGACCAGTGGCATCAACTCATCGAGGGCAGCGGGTTGGGGCTGAAGATTACAAAGTTCTGGTCGAGTGGGTTGAGTGCTGTTGAGAATCTGATTGAGTGCGAGCTGGCGCAAGCAAGGATCTGCTTGATGACGACGCAGACAACATATAATCCTTACAAATTCCTCCTTTTTCGCGATATGGTTCTTTTGAATTTGGTGATAGAAAAGCGTTATCCGTGCGCTCAGTGCTTTGTTCACATGTTGCGGTTGTTCAGCTACGACCACCCCCCCTGTCAACACCCATCAGTCTTGTTTTCATCACATTCCGGATCTGACCTCCGCATCTTTGACGAGATTCATGTCAAAGCACAAGATACATACAAATTCCCAACACAGTTATCCGTCAATAGTGTATCATTGACGTAGGCTTTTATTCGCTGTGAAAACACTGGGGATCATTGATGGCCATTGATGTTGAAGCTTTGAGCAGGCTCAGTCACAATTAAAAAGCAAGAACTAAACGTTCGCTGTGTAGGTAACCAATAGACAAGCGCTATTCACTACATCCCTTTCAACAAAGCGTTGAAAATTCGTTGAAAGATTGTCCCGCCCGCATCATCACCCACCCGCAAAGCCATCAACTCAAACGCCATCAAGATGGCCGCCTACGAAATCGGAGAGGCAATCGTCTACACAGGCGAGGTCCCAACCACATTCACTTCCAACATTCCCGCCGGTTGACTTACGCGGAAGATCCTTTAGACTTGGATGGGGACGAGGCGCTTGGGATCATTCGGGTGATCGTCGATCCGTTGAATAACTCGGGAAGCCTAATGTATGAAGTAAGTGTGTGCTTGGGGTTTTTGGAAGACATGGGAGACAGGATGAGGTAAACGAAGCTTAACAAATGTCGCGGTCTGCAGGTCCAGGATGTTGAGACGGGCGAGTACTTCACGGTACCGGAATCGAGGATTTCGGGGGCGAGTGATATTTAGGAGACTTTTGTGTTCAAATAAAGGGCGATGAAGAAGAATCTCATTGCCGTGGCTGGACTAAGCAATCTAATCGTCCACGAAGTGACAGTTTTTACCCAGAAAGCACGATTTATTTTCTCTGATTTGTATCGGTGATGTTCATCGTATGAAGCAAACCAAATCCACACAAAAACAAGTCGTAAATCTTCAAGTGAACCTTCCTAAACAACAAATTGTTCCTGCACAGAAAGCCGTGACACCCTCGTCGAGTGAACAAAGCCGCAACCCCATTGAGCCAGCCACCTTTTTCCTATCACCTGCACAACAACACCATCATCCCTTCCGAGCCCGACTAGACCACATTCAATCGTCACGCTTCAAAAAGTTATTCAAATAATCCAGCTTCCCCACCTGCACGCCCTTCATCCTCAGAATCGCATAAGCAGTCTGCAGATGGAAGAAGAAATTCGGCACCGCGAACTTCGTCACGTAATGCTGCGGCGTCACATTATACACCTCAGCCATCAACTGCAGATTGATGGTGTTGTTGCGCACGTGCGCCTCGTCCACCACCTTCTTCTCTACCTTCTGCAGCATGTCAATCGTGTGCTGGCACCGCTCGATGAGCTGCTCGATGGTGGTCTCGTCATCCGCAAAGACGACGCCGCTCTTACCCGTCACCACGTCGATGAATTTCTTGGGCGTGTTGCTGGCCACTTGGACTTGGAAGGTCAGGGGCTTCATGTCTGGATGCAAAGTCCAGTGTGGCAATTCCTGCAGTGAAATGTCGTTGACTTGGGCGTGCTTGGTGGCGGTGACGAGGAGGTGCTTGAGCGTGTGTTGGCCCCGGAGGAAGGTGGGGATGCTGATGTCGTAGAGCGAGAGACATCCAGAATGGTCGACCGGTACGATTGCTTTGTCCGCCATGGTGATTTGGAGGCAAGGATGAGATTGTGGTTGTAGTGGCTTGATGTCTAGTGAGGTGGAAAATGGTTGTTGAGATGATTGACGGGTGCAGTTGTTGATGAATGTGAGTGCGGTCAAAGTTCAATTATCATCAAATTGAGACAGGCCGAGAAAACATCATATCCACAGCACTCACCTCATGCGACGGTATGACGCTAGAGCCCCAAAAATGCGGTACTTGTACACTGCGGGGGAAGTTGGAGTTTGTACTGATGAATGGCATATTTGCGTCATCATGAGTTCAAGTTGCGGTCCGACCTCCGGCATGACCTTCCGGCATCGTCCTTTACGGCTCCAATGCCGCAAGTCCGTCAAACTCCAACAGAACCCACCTACCTAAACACCGAGTCAACCTAAACGTTCAAACTCAATTGAATTCTGCATATTATGGGCGTTCGAGATCTCAAATCACGACCCCCAACCCCCTTATCAACAGACCTGAGCGTCGGGCGATGTGCCGGATCAGGCGCAGAAGAGGTTCGGGTTCAATCGCCTCACCGAAAGAGTAGCGCTCCATCTTTAACTGATCAATCGTCGGAAATTGGCGACGAAGGATTGTCCTCGGAGTCACTGGCTGGTATCGAGGCAGACCCAGAGGCAGCCTTCCAGGAACTCCTGACTGCGCATGTACCCCTGGGCAGTAGCACGGCGATGGAGTCTCAACAACAGAGGGAGTGAGATTCTTTAACCCACTCGAAGAGATGGTTCAATCCATCTTTTGGACAGACACTCGTCGTAGTTGATTGAGAAGGCTTGGTGATCAAATAGGTGAGTGTCCATCTTGACAAGTGAAGATTCAATTCCGAAGCTGACTGGACCTGGCCGCAGTAATTGCAAGGTCGTCCTTGCAGACAGGGCCGTCACAGAAAAGACCTACCACCTACCGCTCGAAAACTACGTCCAAGTTCGGCATCAATAGCGTCGAGTCAGCCTGGCCAATTGTGCTGGCGCAGAAGGTTGTATCAACAATCCTGAGATTTCAGCTCCGGAACCTCACCGATACCGAGATCTAGACCTAGATACATGATGCACGCAACCATCCAACCATCCCCCCGTTTCCCTCCAATGATTTTTCATTGGCCGCCCTTCATGGACAGGACAGAACATGTGACCATGCACCCTCTCGGCCCTTCATATCATTTACCCGCCTTCCCGGTTAAGGTTCTTACGCATATTAAGCTTATTTCTGCTCGACGAGTCAGTGTAGCATTCGATGGACATGATGGATATGGTCTCCTTCCCAGGCGACTTGGAGAGGCTTTGGTCGGCATCATTTGTGTCGTTCTTACGGCTCGGCTACTTCTTTTTTTGACGGTACTCCACACTTGTCTTATCGTTGACATTTGCTGGAACAGAACGATTTTTATCGACGCTTCTACCATTACCTAGTGTAGTCAATCACCACGAAAGCTTTTGATGGTTGGCGGTTGACTGCCGCGGGTCGTGGAGATTTTGGGGTGTGTAACCTGGAGGTGTCGAATGATACAGCAGACAGCACATCTCCGAATAGGGGTCGGGAACACAGAAGGGCCGGATGACAACATATGAGTTGCCACTCGCAACATCCAGTATCCAAAACCTACCTTATGTAACAGTTTCAACCTGAGTACCTCTACACTACTACTTACTACCTTTGGATAACGCTTCTGAAAGACACCTGCCGCATTAGTGATGTTACAAAGAGTTGTTGACTGCAGGTCTCAAGTCACAAAGTGTTTCTCTCCGCAACCCTCATCGACATGAACAAACAAGACTCACGATGCATAACCAAACGTCAAACAGTCAGACATTTCTGGCCGTATGTGTTTTCAGCTCATACTGTTCGCTAAGATGTCATCGTCTGGTAAGTCATCAGACCAGACATTTTCCGGGGACGTCATCGCGACGGATCACGGAAAAAAACAGCTTCAAAGGAGGAAGCAGGGGGACAGCTGCAGTTTTTATTGGCATCAAAGTCTCCCTAATTCGAGAATCTAGACCATCCACGGGCAGACATGGAGAATATCAAGAAATGATGGCATCTAATCAATCAACGTCCCTTAAGGTACCAAGTCCTTGCCCCTGGACCGCTTCTTGCATCCAAAAGTCCTCTCGAGATCCCTTATGAAATGGAATTCTAAAGCCAAGACGGAGGAATAGTGCGATATTGCTTACTTCTTCACCGAACGATCGTGTAACCCAAAGTGTTGTATCCAGCACAACAGGGGTTGTATGGGACACTTGAACTCCGTCTGGGCTGAAGATTGGCACCCTTGAACATCGACTACCTCTAGAGAGAGATTTTGAGTTGACGAAGATCCTTAAATAGCCCTCGTCAGCTCCATCTTCATCCACTGATTCCTCGGTCATCCCCATCTGTTCACCCTTAGAAACCTAGAAAAGCCTCAAACCCCATCATAGCACTTCTTCTCACCAGATCCTAGGTCAATCACCAATCACCAAAGGTATGTACATCCCTCTTCAACAACAAGTCAACAAGTCATCCAGTCCAATTCCAATCCAGTTCCAGTCCCAGTCCCAACCATCTCTACCTCTCCCCATACCCAAAACTAACATCAACCCCAGCAGACCTACCTACCCACCTTACCCAAAATGCGTCTCACAACAACCCTCTCCTCCTTCCTCCTCAGCCTCCTCGCCGTCGGCACCGTCACCGTCACCAACGCCGAGAAGTGCGCCTGCAACGGCGGCACCGACCACTCCAAGACGGCCTGCGACCGGATCGGAGCCAAGTACGGCGTCTTCGGCTGCGGCTTCACGGGCTGCTGCGTCAACCCCGGCACGCAGCACAACAAGTTTGTGCAGGCGTGCAAGGATTTGGGGTATGGATTTAAGAGGTGTGATGATTGTGGTACTTGTTAAGTTGATGATGCGAAAGGGAGGAAGGAGGGGGGAGGGGGGGTGCGGACGGGGGAGAAGGATGGGGGTGGGCCGAGGGGGGGAACTGAGGGAAGGGCTGGGACCGACTGTACTGTACATGCATTGTTAGCAACGCGAGAGAATGGTTGGAGAATCTTCTTTTTTTTTTTTTTTTTTTTTTTTTTTTTTTTTTTTTTTTTTTTTTTTTTTTTTTTTTTTTTTTTTTTTTTTTTTTTTTTTTTTTTTTTTTTTTTTTTTTTTTTTTTTTTTTTTCAAGCATCGTTCTGCCTCTTCATCTTCGTCAGTGTCGCTTGAGAACTGAAGTGGAAGGAGGAAGCATCGGGACGGAGGCATGCAAGCATCAGCGAGCAGCGGCAGGCGTCTGTTTGGAACAAGCAAAATTCAACACAACTGGTGCAAACCTTGAAGACCACATGAAACCCAAAAGGAAAGGATTAAGTACACGAAGATGCGCATCCGGTTTTTCTCATGTGGATGGATGGATGGAAGGTTCTTGTAAGTCCCCAAGAAAGAAAGGGCGATGTTTGTCAACACCCACAAACGTGGGTGATGTTCGCACCCAAAGAAGTGCTGTTGTGCACTCCTTATAAGCCCTGAATCTGTAGCCGATTATCATCAAGGAATGATTGATAAGCCGCTTGCCCGGCTAGCTCAATCGGTAGAGCGTGAGACTCTTAAGGAGTTCCTCCGTAATCTCAAGGTTGTGGGTTCGACCCCCACGTCGGGCTCAATTCCCGTCGTTCCAATCTTTTTTTCGATTTTTTTGTTTTCTTCTCTTTCATGTTTCTCTTTTTTATTTGTTTGTTTGTTCCTTTAGTTCAATTGAGCTCCGTTCCCTCACACTGATAAGTGATGTGTTTTGCTCACTATGTGATGTAGCAGTGTTGGTAAGCAAGTGTGAATGCATATGGTGGCAGTTTAAATGGGGAGCACTTGACCTCCGCTTCGAAGTTTCTGTCTCTCCCTCTTCGGACGAGTAAATTGGAAATAGGTAGGTGCGAAAGAACTGCAATTTATAATTGAAGCAAGTATGGAGTTGAAGCCATTAGGAAGTCAGAGCTGTCAAATGTAAGGAAGAGGCCGAGGACGTACTTTGGGGTTGTCGGGCGGTTAAAGAAGCACTGAATCATTATTTGTCGGATGGTAAACTCTTGAGTATATGATGTCAAGATCTGTACCCTGTCTTCAACAAGGTCCGCTGGCTCAATGGCAGAGCGTCTGACTACGAATCAGGAGGTTCCAGGTTCGACCCCTGGGTGGATCGAGTTGCTTTCATTTTTGCTCGTGGACTCCACGATCATCTGCGATGCTTTTTTTTCCTTGCTTCCCGGTTTTTGAGTGCTCTTCAGAAGACACTTGTTTACAAAACTAGGCTTTGAGAAGTCAAGGCAATGGTTGTTCTCATGTGTCATTTGAACTTCCCTAAGCGCCGAGGGGCCGTCGCCTGTGACATGCAGTTAGTTATCAACTCAAAAGATTCTATGTCCTGGAGTGTTCTCTTTACTCTTTTATGTCCACGGACACAACGGCATGTCCTCGAAGTACCTACAGATATATTCATAAAACCCAACGAACAATGGCCAAAGTTCCCAACAACACTGGACAAAACGGAAAAGGGCAATAAAAAGGAAAGCACCAAAGGAAAAGGAATCATAAAAGCTAGGGGTGAATGGAATGCATAGATGGATCAAAGACAAAAAAAAAAAAAAAAAAAAAAAAAAAGTTGAACATCGGGAATTGAGCCCGACGTGGGGGTCGAACCCACAACCTTGAGATTACGGAGGAACTCCTTAAGAGTCTCACGCTCTACCGATTGAGCTAGCCGGGCGGTGTTTAACCGCCTTGTGTGTTGTTGGAGTCCGCGCTCGGACGCACTCCTGAAGAAGCCATTCCCAAAATTGGACTTTGGACGTTGAGTGAAGCATGCGAATTTGACGTTTGACGTGACGCAGCGTCACTCAAGCCCTTTACGCGGATAAAAGGAGGAAGGGGCGAAAGAATTTGAGTTCCTGCAAATCGAAATATGCCCAGTGAGGATGGATGTGATATTGCAGTTCGGTATTGCGTTGTTCGTTCCAGAATCTGCGCAGCCGTCGTTATCTGGGACCAGGCGCGGGATCCGGTACCAATTCGGACCAGTCGGCGTGAGCATTACGACCGAATTCAGTTGGAGAAACCTGCACCTGGACTCGGGGCAGCTGCCCGGCCCCGGGATGGAGGCTGCGAATCCTTCGTACCTGCCCTGCGTTTATCTTGGTAATGCAGATGGGGAAGGCCCGGCCACTGCACACTCGAAACCTGCCTGCTTTTGCATAAAGAATTGGCCCGGTTTTTCCATGACACTGAAGTGCATCTTATGTCCGAGTCCGGTGTCCTTCATTCCTGGCAGACTCACCGAGTGTTTGGGATGTACATCTCAGATCCACGACGTTCAACTGTATGTTGATATTGTTAAGACGTATCCCGAACTTTAAAGGCACAGGCCGAAGGGCTCTCAATGACTGTAGGTTTGTTTGATGGCAATATCTCATGCCTGACCTTGCAGAGCACCAGAAAACGGACATAGACGTGATAGGGGATTTCAATGACACCTACGTGGTCTACAGACAGGTCTAGGAACAGGGTACAAGTTCCCCCTTTCCTGTTTCCTTACCAGCTTTCTTGTTTCCTTACCAGCTTTCCTGTTTCCCTTTTCTTCTCACAGTCAAATCATCTGGCATCCTCGGACAGTGTCATACTCCCCATCATTCCTGTTATAATTCTTTGCCAAATTCAGGAAAGAGGCTTAGCCTCGTCATTCTCCAGTTCTAATCTCCTGCACTCACCTCCCAAGATGTGCTTCACCAGATTTATCAAACATTCTCTCATAGCTTGGCTCTTCGGGGCGCTGGTCCAGGCTGCTTTCGCAGAGGAGGCAGAGGAGGCAGTACAGCCAAACACGGCTGTTCCAATTCTGGTACCTCAAGTCGTAAGCAGACACTTTCATTCTTACGCTATTTCGTCCAACTTAACAGACCCCCATTCCATGCCTGCTCAATGCTAACTCCAGTTCTACACACCCAGGATCCTGCCAACACAAGCGTAGTCACCGGTATCGCGGTCTCTTTTCCAGCCGCCTCAACAACCCCAAAGAGCAGCAGCAGCAGCAGCAGCAACAGCAGTATCAACAGCATCAACAGCGAAGAAGAAGATGAGACAGAAGTCCCCAGCCTCTATACCACCACCACCACCACCATAACCACCACATCCACCAAGACCACCACATCCACCAAGACCGGTACGGAGACGGTCGAGTCGTCCGTATCCCGCTCCCTCGCATCCTCGTCCTCTCTTCTGCCGCTGCCGTCGGAAGAAGCAAACTCAGCCGCAACGGCAACGAAAAGGGCACCGGGGGATACAACCTCCACGAATTCATCCGGAAACAAACACTTGTTCATCCCAAGTGCGTGGCGATCTTACCAATCCGCGCATTTCAACGAGTCCAGAGCAACAACAACCAAGAAAACAACAACAAGCGAGACAGAGGTGGTCGGGCGTACTACCCACACGCCCTGCTCGGATTTCCCCACTCTTCCTCCCAAAGACATCGATGTCGGCAGCAAAAATGACAGCTGGAGCGACAGGGAGACCATAATGATGAATGTTGTTAGCCTAGCGGCGCTGGCGATGGCTGTTCAAGCGGGTATGCTTCTTGGTGGTGGTGTGGCCCGTTAATGGGGGGAGTGGAATATTAGAAGAAGAGAAGGAAGAGACAAGGCAGGGAAGGGCATGTGGGGGTGCATGACATATGGAGTATTAACAGAATGGTTTTCTTTATTTTCTTATTTCTTTTGTAATAAATCTCGTTGTGTAGCAGGAAGGTGAGTAATACTCTTCGACGATAGTAGCATGCTTGTCTGCCTGCCTGCCTGAATGGCTCAACCCGCAACGGGAGATACGTACGAGACTGAAATTGGGCTAGAGGTTAGTTTCACTTACTTACCTATCTTGATATTTGGATTCGTTCGCTCCTCTTCTGAAAGATGGGATACTCATCATCGATGGTAAAGCAGCACATAAATGTATGTAGAGATACAGCTGGCTGAAAAAAAAAAAAAAGAAGAAAAAAAAAAGAACATAAAACCAGTTGTGGTAAACAATAATATCGCTACCCACTACTACTACCCAACAAATGAAATTTAATCAAATACCATGAAATTCGCGTGTTGGCAAATTCCTCAGTGGTTGCTATAGAGGCTCCAGTCGTGTTTCATTATTTGTAGAAAGGAAAACGAGAGGGCCGGGGAATGGAGGAAAAAAAAGTCAACGAACTGTCTCCGACCATCACTCAAGGGAAAGGACAGACAGACAGTCAACAAGGTTGCAGGAAACGTTTATAGAGGAAAGATCGGGAAGGAGGGCCGAACTACGGTAAGCCTGCCTGGTGGTATGTAGAGGTAGTTGTAGAGCCAACGTGCCGGTGGGAAGCTCCTGCAGGCCCTTCCTTGTCCGTTGCTCATACAGCAGCGGGTATACTGGCTTGCGGTCTATACTCTAGACCTAAGTCAAAGACCAGTTCGTTAGATTTAACCCCTAGCTGAGTTGTACAAGGCCTGGTGGTCTGGTACCAGAGTACTTACTTCGTGTCATACCTAACTGTAGGCCTCAAAGTCAGGTGTAGAAACTGGAAGATGAATAATGATTTGAAATAAAAGAGATAACCTAAGAGTTCTCTCACGCTTGGTATAATCCATTTACACCCCAAAATACCATTTTTTTTCTCATCCCTATCGTACAGCAACATGCCCGGTCTTTCTGTAGTCGCCTGGGCGCCTAAGTGTCTATATATATAAATGTTTGTCATCTAGGTACGGTAGCTGGCCCTGCGTGGTTGGACTTCCTATAGGTATGTAGTGTAAAGCCAGCATGAAAGCAGCCGCCCGCTATTCTTTCTTCTGTTCCTTCTCACACCTACTGCACAAGCTCTCACGTCCCACATCTATCTCACTTCTCCCAAGCTTGTTTGAGTTAGAATAGGCCCCAGCCCCGATCTCTCTAAAACTCCGGACTAACACCCCCAAACTTCCCCCCATCCTCCCCCTCGGCCTCCTTATACTCATCCGACAACTGGCTGATCAAATCCTCCAACCGCGGTCTAAACGGCCACTTCATCCACTGCTCCAACACATCCTCATACTGCCACGCCGACATGCCCCTCACCGTGATCTCCGCCTCTCCGGGAAAGGGCACGCCGCCCTGTTCCGGATCAACAAGGCTGTGACACTTGGGATACACAGCCTCGCTCGCTCCTGGCGCCAAACGATCAAGCACCGTGCGCATCGGCGAGTTGGTATAAATCATGAGGCTGCGCATCAACAATTCCGCCATGTCGCCACTCCGATCCGAGTTGGGGCCCATGGAGCGTAAAACCCTGTGCGCGGCTTTGGGCTGGATGTCGAGCAAGGAAAGCGGCACGTGCGGGAAAAACTCGTCCTTGCTGATGACCAAGGGTTCGATGGCCCTTCGGTCCCAGTGCATGCTCTTCTGGTTCCACAGGTGCAGGTTATCGCGCTGGACGAACCAGTCGCCGCAGGCGGTCGAGCCCAGGGCGATGAAGGTCTTTTCCCATTCCTTGTAGCGGTCCATGATGGTTTTGAGGGCTTCGTTGTTGTTGGCCGCCTTGGCAACGCGATAGTCGTCTATGAGCCGGAGGAATTCCGCCATGTTGGTGTGTATATTGCTGTAGCGCCTGTTTGCGGAGCCGATTTGGACGCGCATGCGGACCATGGCCTTGTGTTCCTTCGAGCCGATCTCGATCTTGCCGTCTTCGAAGTCCCGCTCGAGCTTTTCAAACGCTTCCTGGTGACGGAAGTCGTAGATGAGGGGCGTCTCGCCGGCGGCGACTATGTCGTCGGGGCTTTGGGAGATTTCGCGGAGGAGCCTGGTCTCGCGACCGGGAGGGGTTTGGATCCCGGCGTCTCGCATGCGCTGCAAGGCCGTCAAGGCGCTGCTGCGGTCGATGTTCGCGTCGCGGTGGAACCAGAGACGCTTCGAGGGGTCGATGTCGGAGTAATCGGGGCCCGCTATGTGGGTGATGGATTCGCAGTTGAGTTCGGCGTCGACGGCGACGCGCCGGCGGCGCTGAGCCATGCGGGGGAGAATGGCGGCCTTGTCCTCGTCGTCGAGCCAGAGGAGCATGCGTACCAGACCGTATTTCTGGAAGAGGGCGCCGCTGCGGATGGCGTGGTTGAACTGGTATAGGATCATGGCGGTGGCGCTCGGGAAGTTGGAGTATTTCCTCTTGGGGTAGGAGCCGAGGTTGGCGGTGACCAGGAGGGTGTCGTTGCGCTCGGGTACGTCGTCGGCGGAGTAATGGTGCTCTTTCTGGTGCGGCAGATACTCGGGTGTGAGCACCGACAACAGCTCCGCCCAGACAACGCCGTCCTTGGCCACCAGTTTGGTACCCTCTCGGTCAAGCAGCGGTTCAAGCATGGGTTTGTAGAAGTTCGCGTCCGGTTCGAGCAGCAGGTGCGTGCGAGGCTTGAGCAGGTCGTTCAGCTTGGTGCTCCAGACGCCAGCTCCGGGGTTTAAATCGATGATGTCGCAGCCCTCATGGCGCGTCAAGGTGGGCTTCATGTATTCGAGGATATCGTCGACCATCTCCTCGCTGGTGACGTTGACTCGGGTTCTGTCGCATTTCCTAATGTGTGGAGGCGCCAGTCCCTTCGCCGAGGTGCGCCCATAATCGAGCCAGCCCCAAAGCTCTGTGTCGTATAGTTGCTCTTGCACGGGGTCAGCACAAGGTCGCAGCATGCTTTGTTCATCCCTTCTCGTTATCTTGGCTGGTTTTAAGGGATTCTTCTTCACTGCTGTCCCTGCAGCTGCTCGTTTTTTTACGGTTTTGTACTTGGCGGCTACCTCCCCATCCTCGGTATCATCGGTTTCGGGCTTGTTCTTGCGTGGCCGCTTTACCCCCTTTTTCTTGGATTCCTCTCCGTTTTCAACTCCTCCTTCTTCTCCATCCTCGGTACTATCAGCAACCTTCTTGCGCCGACCTCGCTTCGGTTTTTCGGCTTCTTGTTGGGTTTCAACGACCTCTTTTGCACCGTCAACATCCTCCTCAGCCGCCTTTGCTTTGCGCGTCCTCGTCCTCTTGGGTTTCGCTTGTGCTGTTGGGTCTGCGACTCCGACTGACTGGAGGATTCCCATGGCTTCGAACATCATCTGGCCGGCGGCAGACTTCTTGGCTTCGAGGGCCTTTGTTGTCTGGTATGCCCTTCGTGCGTGCCATTGTGCGCGGGTAGCCGATAGGAAGGTAGCGGTTGTGATTATGGACGATAAACATGGCGCTTGGCCCAGGCCGAAGTTGCGGCGCACAGCATTGTTGCGCACCGTAGAGAGCATCGGACGTGGACGAGAGAGGACGGCGGGGAGTCGAGCCTATTCGGGGAAGGGTTTGCTGGTTATATAAGAACGAGAAGAAGGCGAGAGGGCGGAGGTACCCGAAATGTGTTGCTAGTTTTTCGATTCGAGTTGATGTTAATTTCTGCCATTAGACACCGCCCATTGATAAGGCTTATCGCAGCATAACGTCACAGGGGCATTCATGCAGGTCCGATATCTTGGCAATCTGCAGCGAGTACCTCTACGGCCATGTCCATTTCGTCGGGTGCCATGTACGATATCTGAATACCGAAAAAAAAAAAAAAAAAAACAGTGCGTCAGACAACAGAAAGTCAACCGGGCGATAGGCCGGAGTCGACACACAAAAACAACATCAACTAAGGAAAAGGGGGTAATAGTGGTAGTGATAACAATGCCCGTCCGTACCGTTTGTTTAAACCCAGCCGACCGACCCATGGACAAACCATAGCTGTTAACAAGAAGGGGAACAATAGTAATGACCGGGAGAAAAAAAAAAAGAAAAAAAAAAGACAAACCGACATCCTCTCTGTTTCACCTCTACCGCCTACTCCTTGTTCTTGATGCAGACCATACCAAGTATTCCTATCAGTGTGATATGCATCCATATCCTATTACCTCTAACCGCTTTCAACATCTTCTTGACCATGACTTTGCTGCTGCCGTGAAACAACGAGCTCACGCGCTACAAGAAGCTCCAGCTACGTAGACCATCTAGGATCCCTGCGCTCCGCTCCTTTCGCCATTGCCCATCATCCCCATCCCCATCCCCATCCCCCCACCACCACCGCTCGAACTCTGGGCGCTCTCACGCTTCCTCCTCTTCTCCCTCTCCAGATTCTCTCTCAGGGCCAAGTTCTCCGACTCGCTCGTGTTGATTCTCTTGAGCGCCTCGTTACGGTCCAAGATTCTCCCTTCCCTTTCGGCCTTGAGCTTGTACTCCAGGTCTCTCAGCCGCAGCATCCACTTGTTGTCTGCGCTCGTTGTGCCTGTCCCTCCTCCTGCGCCTCCGCTTTGGAGGTACATACCAGGCGTGGCAGGGTTGTTGGTACTACTAGTTGACCCCGGACCGGAAGGAGGAGCGACTCCCCTTTCGTTTGGCATTTGAATCCCCCCACCTCCACCACCGGGGCCAGTGTAGGAGGCTTGGGATTGCACTTGGGGGTGCTGCTCGTGTTGGTGACTAACTTGCGACCGGGTGCTCTGTGCTCGGGACAGGGGCGGCTGCGAGGATCCCGCTAGTAAACCATCGTCCGTGTGGCCGTCCATGTCGTTGATCATGGACCTTCGACTGCTACTCGCTGATCGCTGGGGTACGGCAATGGAACTCGGCCTGCTGCTGCCGCTTTTTCTGGGGTCTACTTGACTGTAAATAGACATTCTGTCACTGGGCATTCGCTCCCTGTCTCTTAGCCCTGCCGACGGCAGGGGACTGGGGCTCTGTTGGTGACCATCTCCTCCTCCCCGAGAAGAATGGGCAGCAGCGTACGCGGCTCTAGCGCGGACTTCGGCTGCTGTTCGGAGAGTGTGGTTTTCCACCTTGAGCTGCCTGTAGGCTTCTTCTAGCCGGGCAAGCCTGCCCTGAGCCTCGGCAGCAGTCAGGACGCCGTTGCCTGTGGTGCCTGCTGCGATGCTGTTGCGCACAATGTGCTCCAGACGATCCAGCTTCTTGGCTCGCATCTCCAGGTGGCTCTCCAGCGCCTGATATTCTCTCCAGAGGTCACGCTCCACGGATTTCACCTTGGTCTGGAAGCCACTGACCATGGTTTCCAGAGTCTTCACCGCAGCCAGGAGGTTCTTGCTGAACCCAGGGAACATGGTAGCGACCGACTCCAGGCTAGGCAGAGCGCGACCATTGATGAGACTATTGTCGTGTGCCCAATCGCTGCCGCAGAGGCTGGAAAGCCTGGTCCAGAGGTTGAGGAGCAGGGTGTTGCGTTCGGTGAGTTGTTCTTTATACGTGGTCTCAAGCTGAGCGATGCGCTTCTTGTCTTGGGCTTTGCCATTTTCCAGCTCCGCTATGCGCGCATCTGATTGAGAGAGTGTGCGCGTAACATGCTGATGCGTCTTCTGAAACGTCTCAAACTGGTTTTTGGTGTTCCGGTGAGCTTGGCGCTCTTTGTCGAGCATCTCGCCAACCTTGCGGGATTCGAGAGCATGGGATTCAAGAAGAGCGTCACGCTGCTTGATGATGCGGTCCTTTTCAGCCAGTGATGCCTTGGTGGTGTCAAGGTCGCGGACGGCTTTTTCGAGGTCCATTTGGAGCTTGGCGATAGACTGTCGTGCTTGTCAGTTTTGCATTTAGGTTGCGACGAAATTACAGGGCAGCTTACCTTGAGAAGGCTAGACCTAGTGCCGTTCAGGTCACCTAGAGCCTCGCGAAGGTTGTTCTCCAGCTCGAGTAGCCTCTCCTTCCACTCCGTGGCCTCGACCTCTCTGCTTGTCAGGCTCTTGCGCAGTCGTCGGGCTTCATCCTTGGCTGCTGTTGCTTCCTTGTTGAGCTCGTTGATGAACTGCTGTACCTCCTCCTTCTCTCTGTTTGCAACAATCTCTCGCTGTCTCCTCTCCTGGGCCAGCCGGTTCTCGAGCTCTCTGACTCGGTCTTTTTCATCACGCATACCTTGCTCGGAATTTGCCAGTGCTGCTTCCAGATCACCAATCCGGATCTTGTCGCCCTCCTGTTCTTCCCGCAAGAACGCAATCTCCCCTTGGCTTGACTCTTGCTGGACTGACAGACGGTTGGCTTTGTCGTTTGCCTCAAGAAGCTTGAATTCAAGTTCCTCCAGTTCTCTGTTGGCATCATTCAGCTCTTGTTCAAGTGTTTGTATCCGTCTATGCTTGGCTTCCTGCTCATCCTCCAGGCGAACAAGGGCATCGCTCATCTTGCGCATCTCCTCCTGTAAGGCATCGAAATTCTCGTTACGATCATTCAGATCAAGTTGGAGGCGCTCAATCTCCGCACTACGGAGATCCGATTCACCCTCCAGCGCATCGATCTCCTCCTGGGCTTCTTTGCGCAGAGCTTCGAACTCTTGTTCAAGGTTCGCGTGTTCTTGAAGTGCCTCGTCACGCTCGGCCTGCAGAGCGACAAGATCCTGCATTGCTGCCTCCAGGTCATCTTGCAGGGAATGGGAAAGCTCTTCGGCCTGCTTTTTCGCTTCGCAGAGCATCTCAAAGTCCTCCATACAGGCCGCCAGCTCACGCTCCAGATCTTGGTTTTGAAGACGAAGTTCGTTGTTCTTATCCCTCATCTGAGAAATCTTGTTCTCGAGCTCTTCGCGATCGGCGTCGTCCAGTCCCGTCATGCCCGTTCTGCCACTAGCTCTCGAGTGTGATCTCTCATGGGCGCCGGCACGGGATGCTGACCTCTCTAAGAGGCTGTCGATAGTGGACGGCGCAGGGCCCCCGCGACGTTGTGCCATTTTCAAATCCTCGATTTCTTGATAAAGACGTTCCTTCTCACGGTTTCGTGAGGTCAACATCGAGGTTTGTGCGCCCACTTCGCGACGAAGCTCGGCGTTTTCATGGCGCAACTGTTCGCTTTCCCGACGAAGTTCTTCGATCAGAGTGGTGGCTGAACTTGCAACATCCATATCGGAAGTCGTAGGCCGACTGGAAGCGCTTCCTTGCTCGCGGGACCTTCGGCTGAGGTATGACATGTTGGAACCTTGCTGTTGTTGTTGATATTGCCCATTGCCGTTCGGCTGCATCGCCAGCTCCTGCTTGAGGCGAAAGATTTCTTCACGAAGCCTTCGGTTATCTTCGTCACTCTGCTCTCTTCTCGCCGTCTCTTGCTCGAGCAGATCCTTGTAAACGTCGGCCTCTTCTTGCCGATCCAAGTCTCCGCCGAACCTTTCGCCTGTCTTTTCGCTGAGGGTGCGAACCATTTCCGCCATACGCCTCTTTTCCGCCTCTTTGTGAAGATTTTCATTCCGAAGCCTCTCGATCTCGACGATGTGCTCTTCCAGCTGCTCCCTGAGGTACATCAACTCTTCTTGTACCTCTTGGTTATAGGCAGCGCTCTCCTCGTCTGACTGATCGCTGCGCGCAGTGCCTGGTCGCTCATCCTCGTCCTTCACCTGTTTCTCCAACTCCTTGACCCTTTTTCGGAGCATCTTGTTGTCCCTTTGCAACACGGCTAACCCAGTTTTGAGCTCCACGTTCTCCGAGATCATTTCCTTAATACCCTCTTCAGAGAGTTTGTCCAGGCGATCACTTAAAAACATGACCTTGAGTTTCAAGTCGAAGTTCTCTTTGCTCAATCGCTCAATGGTGCTACTTTGTTCTTTTAATGTCAAGCTCTTTCCGCCAGCGCGAGTCGTAACCGCTGAGGCGCCTTGCTTGCCGGGACTCTTAAGATCGGCGAGGTTGAGGGATTTCAACGGCGTCGTCAGTCCTGTCTTGGCCCTGTACTCTTTCGCCAGAGACTCAGGCACCTGCACATCTCTAACATGCCGGGCGAGAACTGTGTCTGATGGCGCAGCAAGCGGAGGTGGCGTCTTGCGGGCTTTGGGTGTTCGCACCCCGTCATCTTCCTGGTCCCGTAGCTGGCGCATGACTGCTGGCTCGGGGGATATCGCGTTATAAGCTTCGTCGAGAGGAGTCAGTCCAGAAATGGGTCCCGAGGGGTCAGGGTCTTCGTAGCCACTAGCAAAACTGCCCAGACTGATGGTCCGCGTGAGGCCGTTCGTATCTCGCGGCCTTTCCGTTGAAGAAGACGTACCGCCGGAGTGCAGCGCATAGTCTGTTCCCATACCAATCGTATGATCGCTGTCGGGGTCCGGATCACTAGTATAGGATGAGACGGAACCACGCTGTCCATTCTGACCTCTCCTAAGGTACTTGGGGCGCTGGGGGAGCTCGCGTCTCTCTTCTTGCGGAGGCTGCTGGTGCTCCTTCTGTTGTTGCTCCTGGCCTTGCTTTCTACCCTCCGGCTGTTTGGGGGCATGCTCAGGGGTCTTTTCCGGGGTCAGGTTCTCTCTAGCGAGGTTTTTCCTGGTGCTTTGGGTGGAGGGTGCATGCTGCAGATTCGCATTATTTCCGGGGGTCGACCGTGGCTTGGTGGGAGTTTCGTGCCAATAATCAGACTCGTCAGACTCGTCCTGGTGCTCTTGCTCGTGGGACGACCCATTTCCGTCATAGTCATCAACTTGTCGGTCCAGGCTCGGTTGCGAAACGACGCGAGATGTCGGCCTCGCGGCAGCCGCAACAGTTGGGGGAGATGGAGAGAAGGCTTCTAGAGACGAAGTTGTGTTACTTGTCATTGATGTGTCTGCACCTTGCTGCTCGTGGGCCTCGTTCGGCTCGTGCTCTCCGCTCTGACTCTCTTCCCCGCTTCCCTCGTCTTCCTCTTCGTTGTTGGACCTCTGCATGGAGGTCTCGTCAGCATCCTCGACTGTGGCTGCAGGCATTTTGGAGCGGATTTGGGGGAGATGTTGTGTGTCATCCTCAAAGTCATTCTCGGACTCGGGCCTTGATTCTTGGGTGTTTCTGTCTGTTTGTAATCGTGCGTCGGCATGCGCTGGTGGGGGTGGCGGAGGAGTCGCAGGTGCAGCGGTCGCTGTCGGCCCGGCTGGTGCAGCTTCCCTGGACGCGGAGTCGAAGAGGTCATAGGTATCGTCAATGCCTCTGTCTAAGGTCGGAAAGGGAGAAATAGGGGCGGAGAAGCTAGATTCGATCTCGTTTAGGTGCTGGTGAACGGCAATTTCGGCTTGGGAATCGGACTGCCTCAACTCTATGCTCGGGCCTTCCAAGTAGCTGGTTTCGGGAACTGCTAAAAGGGAAGAGGCAGAGTTGGCGGCGTGCAGTGGCCGTATGTCATCGGGTCTTAGCGATGTACCCGGACTTGTAGTTGAGGTCGCGGGCGAGGGATAGGGGCGGTTGTTGTTGTTGTTGTTGTTGTTGTTGTTGTTGTTGTTGTTGTTGCCGCCAGTCGTTCGCGTCGAAGGTTGGGGGTCGGCGTTGCTATCGGGATTCGTCGCCGTGGATGGCCGCGACCGACGGCCTCCTCGCTCCTGGACTTCTTCCTCCATGGTCATCACCTCCCCGTGTGCTCCCGGCCTGGGTCTCAGCCAGCCCTAGAGGTTAGTAGGGTGACGGTGCTGGATCGCGTTTGGCAAAGCGCAATTGCGCTGCGGTTGTTTTAAGGGGCTCCTCCCGTATCCCGTATCCGCGTCAATCGCCGTGCTGTCGTCTTAGGGGTCGTCGCCGTACTGATGGTCGCGTGGTCCGGAAGTCGAGGTATTAGAGGACTACATCCGCGATGATAAAGTCAGAATTAGTAATAAGTCGAGGTGTCATATGTCGTAGCAAGTACACTACTAGTGTAAGAGGTAAAATGGAGGGAAATGTTCCAGAAAGTCCAAAGTCCGTATCACTATCCGCAATCTGTAGTCTTTTTTGGGGATAGTAGGCGTTTGTTGAGTGGAGAGGTTGGTCGTGTACCTGGAAATAATTAGATTGGCACATGAGCGCTGGTGGCTGTCGAGGTTGACCTCTACCTAGAGGTAGGTACCAACTGGGCCCGATGGGCAGGGGTTCCCGTCGTAAGGGGTGCAGCTGTCAGCACACAGCGGGAGATGATGCTCTGGAGTCCGGGCAGTGTGACGGAGTTGCCCTGACGGCAATTGGGTGGAAGCTTCACGCGCTCCCCGTCGCGTGGTTGGACCGTGCACTCCACCCAACCCACAGCTCCCACGGGTCATGACCCAATGCCATACAAAATAAAGCGTTAAAGACACCATGAGGTCTTGACAAAGCGTATCCCACATAGTCAAACGGATCTCACATCGTGAGCTCTAGAGCACTGCTGTACTATAAGTGGTCCAAGTACTTTTTCTGTCTCTTTAACATATAGCTGCTACGAGTGTTGGGGACATCCATGTTTGGTTTGGTTCTGACGGTTTCGTTCTGGCGAATAGCATCCCGTCCCGTCATGGTGTTGTTACTGGATTCGGATGTGGTTAAAGATGGGCATTTCGTTTCAATCTTTGATTCCGAAATTTGAGCATCATTTTGCTTCAATCTGGACTCTCCGTGTCGGGCAATGGATGGCGGGCGTGCCTGGCATTCCGCGGTTCTTTATTCGGGCTGGGCACCCAGATCACCCTGAAGTCCAACAGACCATCTCCAGCTGACATGGTGATTAATCTACAGAGTACAGCTTGTGAACGTTAAATGATGTGTGTCTGACATACTTATCTACGACTCAACATAGTACACGAAGAGAGCCTATTGTGTGCCAACATATTCTCTCTCGGCTTCGCATCCCATATTGGCATCACGATGCTACTGGATCATCACAACAACCAGCTAGGCCTGGCTTCAACCGTCCAGCCCTTGGGCTCGAACAAAAGTGGTTGAAGCGCAACAAAACTGACATGAGGACTGTGGTAAGCACCGTAGTCTACATCGTCCCTTTCTGTAAACAAAACAAAAAAAAAAAAAAAAAAAAAAAAAAAAAAAACGAAAAGTACTTCAGGACAAACCAAATCTTTCTCTTACTCAACGAAGGTGGCTAGCTCGCAATATCCAAGACCATGATGGAACGAAGGACGTTCTCTCGGCAGTAGAACTTGTAGCAAAGAAGAAAACAAACTCATACCTCAGACATCGACTTCCAATGATTTTGTGCGCTGGTCAGTCTCTTCTGCCGATGTTGGACCGATTCTGGCGGCGAACTGGGACCGAGCCGACAGCAAGCATCGGAGGAACTGCCGTTAAAGGACGAGGAGTAACGAAACTTGTTGGTCCATCCGGTCATCTCTTTGATGAAGTTATATCCCGCATATCTACTACAGTAGAACATCCGGAGTATCATGGGATGCCAGAGGTTGCTCAGGATCCCAGATTATACTCTCGGCCATTATCAACCAATTTTTATCTGATCATCTGATATCTATAGTAGAAGAAACGGACAAATTCCATCTCCAGGTCGTCGGGTGTTACGTGACTATCGTAGCTCCCAAAAGAGCGATAAGCGAAAAGGATATTATAGCTGTGAGATGAGCGTAACGTAAGCTTATCCGCTACGGCATGAGTGCATCCAACTCGGCAACTACCGATCTCGTACTAACAAAAACACCCAACAGAACAAAACTCGGCCTTGCCGATTTCCGGACCTGTCGTCGCAAATCAAGACGCTGTACCCTGGGGGTTTTTTGAAGCCGTCATCTGACAGACCGGGGTATGGCGGTCAATTGGATTCGTATCCTGCCGTGATGGAACCACTAACTGTTTAGGACTAAGGTCTCTCAATGTTTCCATGGGCCGGGGGAAAAAATGGCGCAAAAACACGAGAAGTTTTCTGGAAGTTCAGACGGGATGACCTCCACTCCGGCCTGTGGAAGCCATGGTCTGCGGGAGTCGTTATCCAGGTCCAGACAAGTCCGTGCTTTCTTCCTATTTGGGCGAAAAACCGGTCAGAGCTCACAATTTGTTAGTGCACAGAAGTACCTCCCAAACTCAATCCTCCGTTCGTCTTCTCATTTTCCGGGCTTCTCGATATAAAATAAAATAAAAAGTACAAAGTTTTTGCATACACAGATTTGGATCCGGCACATCACCCAAAAAGGCCCCTTTGGAGGCCAGCTGAGTCGCGAAAAGGAGCATTCCAGCCCAACGCTTGCTGTTGAGGAAAACGAAGTGGTGGAGGGACTTGTGGTTTTGGGCGCTTTTTGGGGTGCACGAACATGTCTGGACCTTCTTCATGAGACGAAGGATGCCCCTCCACAGACTCTCCGTCTCCAACCACCTCCTCTGCTTGGCCGGGCTGATCCCTTGCGATCGCTGCCACTGAAACGGAAAAGCTGACAACCTGGAAGCAAGTCGCTTCGAATCTCTTCTCTGTCAAACAGTGTGCCCCTCCACACCTCCCCTCGTCGGCCATCCAGCAATGGGGCCATCAAGGTCCTCTTATTGGTGGCATCGACATAGCCCAGTCCACTGTACGTAATACCGAATCTTTTACCCTCGTCTTCCATCACCAGATCTGCTCTTCGGCTCGGCGATACTACATATGTAGATGCAAAAGTGTCAAAAGTGCCAGGGTCATGTCGGATACCACCGGTGATAGCCGTCATTCCAAAGACTCTTGGAATCTTGCGGGTGAGATGGACAAAGTATTCCGTGGTCCGTGATCCCGGATCCGTTCACACACCCTAACCAGCACCGGGCTCGAGCCGGGGCATGAGCGGCGGGAAGCCAGGCATCTTGAAACTTCCTTGTTGGGATGGACGAGTCGGGAGGGTAGGTAAATATGTCATGCGCTGGGTTGGAGAAAAATATATCCTTTCGCTTTGTTTTTCTTTTTCTCTTCTTTCTTCTCTCCTCAACAACTTCTCGTTTCTCATAATACTAGCCTTCTTCCAATCTCGGCCGGCCTTCTGAGATCGATTCTTTGGTTGCATCACTAGCTCTAGCCCTCTTCTACCCCCACTGCTACCCTACCTCGGCACCATGTCTCCCTCCCGCGTCGATAACCAAGCAGCGGCTTATATAACTGCTCCCTCGTCCACAAAGGCGCCAATGGTCACCGGATCATCCTGTCCCACAAGCTCCAACAATACCTTCGGCATGTCTTCCCCAATCGAGTCCAAGTTTCTCTCCCACCCAGAGGACCTCGGCATTGTTGCCGTAGGCTTCTCCGGCGGCCAGGTATGTTGTATTCTTTCTGTCTGTCGAGCTTGGCATCCATTGACATGACCAAAAATTCCAGTGCAAGCCTGGTGTCGACGCCGCCCCCTCCGCCCTTATCGAGTCCGGTCTCCTCACCCAGCTCCGCGAAGAGCTAGGCTACAAGCTGCACGGCGATGACGAGGTGCACCTCTACACGGACCTTGTTCCCAAGGAGGACCCGGACTACCGCAACATGAAGAACCCGCGCGCCGTCTCCAACGTGACCAAGCGCATTGCCGACCAGGTCTACTCGCACGCCAAGGAGGGACGCTTGGTCCTCACTCTCGGTGGCGATCACAGCATTGCCATTGGCACCATTGCCGGCTCGGCCAAGGCTATCAAGGAGCGCCTGGGACGCGAGATTGCCGTGATCTGGGTCGATGCCCACGCCGACATCAACACCCCCGAGACCAGCGGCAGCGGTAACATCCACGGCATGCCCGTCAGCTTTCTCACTGGTCTGGCGCGCGAGGACAAGGAGGAGTTCTTTGGCTGGTTGAAGCCCGACAACCTCCTCAGTCTCAAGAAGCTGGTCTACATTGGCCTCCGCGATGTCGACCCCGGTGAGAAGCGCATCCTGAGGGAGAACGGAATCAAGGCGTTCAGCATGCACGACATTGACAAGTAAGCCTACTCCCCGGCGGATGACATGAGTTTGCCCGAAGCATCTTGCTAACCATCACCCCTTCGTTTCAGGCACGGCATCGGTCGCGTCATGGAGATGGCCCTCGGCCACATCGGCAACGACACCCCCATCCACCTTTCGTTCGACGTCGATGCGCTCGATCCCACGTTCGCGCCTTCCACGGGAACCCCGGTCCGCGGCGGTCTCACTCTCCGCGAGGGCGACTTCATCTGCGAGTGTGTGCACGAGACGGGAAGCCTTGTCGCTGTCGATCTTGTCGAGGTCAACCCTACCTTGGCGGCTCCCAACGACACCGGCGCACACGAGACTGTTCGCGCTGGTTGCTCCTTGGTCAGGTGCGCTCTCGGCGAAAGCCTTCTATAAGTCGATATCTTGTTCCAAAGACGACAGCAGCAATATTCCGACGGGGCGAAGAAGGGGGCCAATAAAGATGGCACCCAGTACGGGAGGTCGTAGCAACGCGGCATTTTTATACATATGACATAACAGGACAATAACGGCAGCATAATGATGTCTCCTATAGATATGGGATGGGACGTCAGGTGTTTTAGGATACCATTGGGGGAATACTTTTGTCTTTTTTTTTTCTTTCTTTCTCAAGAGCTAGCATGCACTTTAGACGACTTTCTTGAGGGCCTGGTCTTTGGAGATCGGCCGGGATATGATGCCTTTCATCATATGCCACCACCCTGAAGCGCAATAGAACCTTATTTTGCGCTTCCACTTTGCTCTTGTCCCTATCGCTGTTGCTTCTCTGAAAAGTTCCTGCATTATCTTTGCGTTCCCATATGTACCCCAGATTTTTCGGACATTGTTCACAGAATGGAAGCCTGCATATTGACATCTGGCCGCAGATGACGTCGACATCTCGGACTCTTCCGTCCAGTGCCCGGCAACAGACGCACCTTTTTTTAATCAGTTGACGGCATCGTCAATGCAGTATCCCTGCGCCGAAACACCAACACAAAATTCCATCGACGATGTGAGAAAAGGTAACGAGCATCTCAACTTACACAGTCGACTCCCTGTTGAGGTTATTTTCAGTTCCTACAATGGCGCGTCATCTCACTTCAGCGACGGGAGAGTGTGGTCGCTCGTTATCGATAACACCGCCGGCCAAACAGAGCCTAGCCTCTTTCAGCGCCAAGATCACCGTTCCCGTCTGCTGTCACTGCTGTTCTGAACGATGGAGTCCATGACAACTCAGTGATCACTCAGTGATCAATTTCGAGAGACGAAACTGGGGACTGAAATTGGTGGGAGGTATATTTCATATATATATCTGAAATATTATATCTCATGGATGACAAGGCCGACAATAACGCCCGTTGTTATCCCCTCCCAGCCCGCACAATTTGTTGTTCGGCTCGCTGATTCTCCCAGCCACGCGAAAACGGCCGTACCGTAGCAAGTTTCGTTTTCTACCCCACTGTACCTAGTACGAGGTCCCAGACTCCCAGGACAACAATCATCGTCGTCAACGACTTCGCATCAACAATTGCTTTGCTCCCATCATTCGATATACCATCTTTTACACCACAGGCAATAGTCGGTTGCTTTGACGACGGTTGGCCAACTCACAACCCTTACTACAATCCGGATCTTGTCATCGTCTCACTGCGCCGGTTGCCAAGCCAAGCTTTCAACTAGGTACAGGGCTAACGACAGCCTCGATTTCACGGAATTACGTTACAGAGAAGCTCTTGTCAACGAAACTACCTATCGCGCATCCATCTGCGTCGACAAAGTCGAAGTGCATCGAGAAGAGGAGTGCATTTGCAGCGAGCTCCCGGATCGAATCATTGACAACGAACGCCTGGCTGGCCCTACCGGAACGGTCTTTACTGAGACTGAAGAACTGAAGTTTGGTGCTCTCTCTGCAACGGGAAGTCAGAGTGTTTAGGAAGGAAGTCCGTCTGGAAGTTGGAGAATCATCCTCAGCGCGCGCATCGCAACGGTTGCAGTGGGTGGTTAGGAGGGAAGGATTTCAGACCGGACTACTGGTGATCACGAACGGAAGGAGTTCAAGGATAGGATCTTGACGGCTCACAGACAGTTGGCAACATTGGCAAGGGAGAGAGCTAGCTCGGAGGGAACCAGCATCGACTTCACCAGTTTCACCACCTAGGTCCTAGTCTAGGGACTGTGCGCATCTTCACATCGAGTCGCCAACTTGATCCATCCATCCGTCGACAACCCATCCAACTCCCTCTATCAGTGATCCAGTCCTCAGACCCAACTCCCATCCAGTCCCAAGGACTTCGTTCATCAGAAAAATCATCAGCAAGCCCAACCGTTCACCAACCATGGCATCAACAGTAACGAGCGACTCGCTCGTCTACGACCGCTCCCGCGGCGTCGGCGGCGTCGGCGTCGAGCGGGTACACAAGTACCACTGGCCAGCCATCCAGCTCAACGTTTGGATGCTCATCATGCTCATCGCGGCTTGCACCATTATTGGTGTTTTTGCGACATTTATTGATGTGCAGAATACTCTGCTTTTGCCTGTACCTTGGTACTTTTTTTTCTGTCTTTCATGTTCCCCTTCACCCCGTCCCCGTCCCCAAAACCAACCCAACCACCCCCCCTCTCTCTCTCCCCGCCCGCCTCTCTCCTCTACCTCTCGTTCGTGAGCTCGTCCTCACTCACCAAGCTAACATCGATAAACAGGTACTTCCCCTACTTTATCACCGTCTCCGCCCTCACCATCCTCTTCATCGCCGTCCTCCTCTTCCTAATCTTCCAGCGCCGCTTGCTTCCATCCATCGTCATGATCGGTGGCTTTATTTTGTTTGTTCTCTGGCTCGTCGGGCTTATTGTGATTAGCGTGCAGCTCTGGGGTCCCAACGGGTCTGTCAATTCGAATTGCAATTTGTTTGTCTTCGGCGCGGAACCGAAACCGACGGGGCAGAACCTCGAGACTTTGGCGTGGCTGCAGCAGAGGAGTATTTGCCAGAGTTGGGATGCGGTGTTTGCGTTTGGATTGGTTGGGACGGTGTTTTTGGTGTGGATTATGGTCATTGCTTATCAGGTTTTTGCTGATGATAGGAGGTAGGAGGTAGAGTCTAGGGAGGTAGGGGGACGGGGAGAAGGGGGGAAGAAAGTGTTGGTGAGTGCTGTGGGTGTTAGAGGTGGATGGATGGTAGGCTCTTTAGTCCTCAAGGAAAGTCGGTCCCAAAACTCGGGTTTGAACTAAGCGGACGGGATGATGGGTTGGATCATGCCGCTTTCTTACATATTACTAGTTTGGGTTTTGGGCGCTGGACTATGATATCTTGGATGAACATGGGACGACGGGCGATGTACGAGGTTTTGATTCGGTGAAGGATATGATATGATAGATGATGGATATGATTATGACGAAAAGATATCATGGCCTCCGTCGCGGTACCATGTAGGCCAGCTTGACAAAATAGCTACTACGGAACATAAACTTCGTTTTTCCAGGAATGTATAATATAAGTAAGTCGTAGTGGGCATGGATGGATAATAACGAGAAGAAAAAAAATGAAGAACTGCATTGGATATAGGTAGATCCAGTGGTGGGTGGGGACGAAAAAAAATAAGAAAAAGAAAGGTCTCTCCCGCCGGGAATTGAACCCGGGTCTCGAGCGAATCGAACTGATGTTCAAGCTTGACAAGCTCACATACTGACCACTATACTACGGAAGACTCACAGATGTTGACATCTGTCGTAGCTGATTGATGGAAGCTAGGTCCGGTTGTACCTCTTTTATACATAGATACATGAAACTTGCGACGCATGCTATCTCTCTCGCTCCTTCGGGCTTTCCATAACATCGATGGACATGCGTTTGACGTGTGAGCGTGTGTACGCTTCTTCCTTTCGATGTCTCTCAATGAATGCACTTTTGTCTTCTGTTCCGTTCTTTTATTGGCCCTTTGAATACTGAAGCATCTGATATGCAAGTTCACCAAGCTCTGCAAGCAGCAACACAGACAGCATGCAGCTTCCAAAGATGTCAAAGACACATGGTGCATGGCATCCTGGGGGTTGAAGCATGGAACAAGCTTGCAGACACCGATTTTGAGACTATTGGTCAATAATTGAGGCTCGGTTCCAATAGTGCGAGTGTGGTGGACATTTGACGTGCAATCGTGGGGTGTTGTGTTTGCCACGCTGGAGTTGTACATACGATGCAATGCCGATTCCATGCAGTAACCCGGGATGCTTCCATACACTCAGCATCTCTGACTGACTCTCAAAGAGTCAAATAGTCGACTTTCATGTGATGACGCGGGAGTTTAGTTTCGAATCTGAGGGAGATTGCAATTTGCGCCCGTCATCGATCGTTGCCCGAATTGTCGGGTGAGGGTCCCGTCCCGCCTCTGTTCCTGGCGTTCGTCTTGCTGTGGCCGCTGTGCAGGTGGCCTTTGTCCAGGCCCTGAATGCCCCCTGTGCTGGCAGGTAGGTACGCATCCAGGACGGCAGCTACGTGCGCACGGCTCGCACCGAGGCAGCTATTCTCTCTGCTGATTGGCTGAGACCCAGTCGCCTCCACGAATTATCATTTCCCCTGACATCCAGATGCTGCAGCGATGGCATGGGCTTTGGAATTGCCTGAAGCTCCCGTCTCCAGGGCCCTTGCTACGGCTACCATCTTCTCGCGATCTTCTCGAACCCTTCCTTCTTCAGCTTCCACCATAGCCTCTTTTTTCTGTAACGACACCGTGCCTTTCTTGTCTTTTCTCCTGCCGATCACGCCGAGTCCAATTCCACGTATAGCGGGCCTCGTTTCAGGAAAAAGCAGTCACTCCCTTTCCCCGACTTCGATCCAACCCGTCACCCTTACCCGATCCATCCCACATCGTCAAGGTACTTCGGCTCCCAGCATTCGGCAGGCTATCTTTCTTGGCCTTCGTCCTACCGGCGCAACACTTCCTGTCTCTCCCCCGCCACGGGACCCAAAAGAGCCACGCCAGCCTCGATACCTGTCTTGCTGTGCGCCAAACCCAGCCAGCAAACGAAATCTCACTTGAAACATCTCGACCTCGCTCGCCCAGCTGGTGTCATCCCATGTCCTCCCTCTCGAACTAGAAGCTCGACAAACCCGCCGAACATTGCGTCCCGACCGACCATCACAATCGCGCCGTCAAGGTAGATGGCCTCTTCGCCATAATGATACCACGACCAACATTCCTGTTGCGGTACATCCTACCCGCCATCGCCATCATACTATGTCTCGTCTACCTTAGCGGTACCGACACCATACTGCCTAGTGTTGACGTCGCCCCCCCTGGGCAAGGCACAAAGACCGGAGAGAAGCCCGTGGAGGTGCCCCAAGGCAAGGGCAACATTGATCACATCGTCGACCACAAGCCCGAGGACACCGTGAAAACACCGCCGCCTCCTGCTGATAAGCCTCCTTCCAATGAGTCTCCTGTTCATAACACTCCTGCCGACTCTCCTACCACCATGGCCCCTCCCACCCCCAGCACTCCGCCCGCATCTTCCGACAAAAGCTCTTTGACATGGAAGCCTGCCGAGTTCGCTACCGGTGACCACCCTATCGACGCTCGCGTCCGAGCCGCTGAAAAGGAGTTCAGTGACAGACTAGCAAAGCAAACACACACGCTCGCTGATGCTGCCGCCGCCTACCGTGAGCGTCGCGGCCGCCACCCCCCACCTGGCTTCGACAAGTGGTACGAATTTGCCAAGGAAAAGGATGCCATCATTGTCGAAGACTTTTGGGATCAGATCTACCACGACTTGGAACCCTTCTGGGCACTCAAGCCGGCCCGTATCCGCCATGACGCTTATGACTTCGAGATGAAGATTTCCGTCCGTAGCGGCCAGGCCTCGACCGGGAGCGACTGGTTCTGGACAAAGATTTGGTTGGATCTGATCAAAACTATTCAGCACTTGGTTCCTGATCTGGACATTGCCCTCAATGCCATGGATGAGCCCCGCATGGTGGTTCCCTGGGAAAAGATCGATGAGTTCATGACAGCGGCGGATAAGACTAGGACCATTAAGGATGCCGCGACTGTGGTCGAAAAGTACCCCAAGTTGCCCAATGTTGAGGTCAGCCCTGCTCAGGACGAAGTTACGCCCAAGAAGGTCTGGGAGAACAAAAGCGGTATGTTCACCAAGATCCTCTCACATCAGACATCGGATGGATCATTCTGACACTCATATGACAGGTATCCCAAGTTATTGGGCCATCGCTCGCCGCGGCTGCCCCCCTGACAGCTTAACCCGCACGTCCAGCCTAATGACCGACTTCGACCGTCGCCCGACCATCAGCAACAACTTTGCCGCTCCGCATACCGAGAAAGGATATGTGTCGAACTACACATTGAGCACCCTAGTCTGTCACCAGCCTGATCTTCAAGGACTCAATGGTATCTTCGTCGAGCCCCTTTCTGTCTCTGCTACTGATACTCTGTTTCCCATGTTCGGTGGCTCCAAGCTGGCCGTCAATAACGAGATCCTCCTCCCTGCGCCCATGTACTGGAATGAAGAAGAACGCTTCATGGGTGACGAGGGTGCTGACGTGCCCTGGGCTGAGAAGAAGGATGGCGTCGTCTGGCGTGGTGTCGCCACGGGAGGAAAGAACCGCGAGACGAACTGGCGCGCCTTCCAGCGCCACCGCTTCGTAGCCATGAACAACGCCACTAAGCTCGAGCGCGCTGTCTCCTGGACTGAGCTTCCAGAGAACTTTGATTTACCTCCATCCGAGTATGGCCTCAAGGCCCAACAGGATGGCAAGCTGGGCGATTGGGTCAAGGGATGGTCTAACGTTAGTTTCGTTGACCTCTTCTGTACCCCCAAGCCCGAAAAGGGCCTCGGATGCAACTACACCGATCCCCACTACACCGTCACGCCAGGCATGAAGATGGCGGACCAGTTCTACTACAAGTATCTCCCTGACATTGACGGAAACTCGTTCTCGGGAAGATACCTTGGCTTCCTGAGGTCAACATCTCTACCCATCAAGTCCACTGTCTGGAGGGAATGGCATGACAGCCGGTTGACTGCCTGGAAGCACTTTGTCCCCATGGACAACCGGTATAGTGACTGGTTCGGCATTATGGAGTATTTTGTTGGTTATGGTGACAAGGTCAAGGGCCATGATCAGGTTGCCCAGGCCATTGCTATGGCTGGAAAGGAGTGGGCTGACAAGGCGCTCCGGAAGGAGGACATGCAAGTTTATGTCCTCAGGTTGCTCCTCGAGTATGCCCGGTTATCGGCTGATGATAGAGAAGTTATGGGTTGGGTTGGTGACCTGATGGGTAGCAGCGGTGCCAAGACTGCTGGTGCCGCCAGTTCGAGCCAACAATAGGCGGCGGCGGCCGAGATTGATATTGATGCCTGAGATGAAAGTTAGCTGTCACTTTCTTCTTTCATCAGCTTCTCTTTTGGAATGTGCCCTCTAGAGCCCAGATAGATGGGCCCTTTTACTAGAGGGAGATGGAGCACACCTGTATACTATTTCTAATGAGTTATGTGGTCGTCATGTTGAAGTTCACTTCCCGAGATAGTTAGATTTGTTCGTGGGAAGAGATGTTTTAGTAGTAGGTTAATGAAGCAGATGAGTGTCTTTGGTCGACTATTTGCCTCCGCCGGTGCGTAGTGACTATGGGCTGGCACTATCCCTGACGAGTACTAAGGGCAAGGTCGCCGAATGTCGAAGTCCGAAAGGGCAAGGTCGCCGAATGTCAAAGTCCGAAAAATAACCGGAATATCACCGACCGAGTTAGTAAGCATGTCTCGATGGAATATCACTGCACCGACCGAGTTAGTAAGCATCTCTCGAGATTCGGGATGATAGCTATCTTCACTCGGCCAAAAGTACCCTTCCGACTCCAGGTTCCTTTTAGTAATCTATCCGCCATATTACACAATATCTCCCACGTGCTCCCCTATGTCCGTTAACACCGTCCAGGTCCAACCCCAACCCTCAATCGCCATCATCCCTGGCGCGTGTAACCGGCCCCCGCTACAACAACAGCCGGCGGGCTACCTCTACGCCTCGGCAGTTCCACACCGAGACATCCGCATACATATAAATAGGGTAGCTGTATCGTAGAGGTAAGATATAAGGTTTCATTTATTGAATCCCTTGGTGAGAAGCTGAAAACACAATACATCATTATCTCATAACCTCACCTCGACAACCTTTTATTCTTCTTTCCACCTTGATCTTTCACCAAAAAATTCTAAAACAAATCACATCCATCACAATGTCCGGCCTCAAATACACCTCCAAACTCGCCGACAAGCGCGTCCTCATCCTCGGCGGCACCTCCGGCATCGGCTTCGCCGTCGCCGAAGCCTCTCTCGAAGCCGGTCTGCTGGTCACCATCTCCTCCTCTTCCGAACTCAAACTCTCCAACGCCTTGGACCGGTTGCGCTCATCCGCCGCCTACGTGCCCACCTCCGTAGCCGGCGGCGACATCCCCCGCCTCACCGGCTTCACCTGCGACTTGTCGGACCCATCCACGGTAGAACAGAGCCTGAAGCACTTGCTCGACCAAGCCACCCTGGAAGGCCGCCACAAGTTCGACCATGTCGTCTTCACCGCGGGCGACGCGCTGGCCCTGATGTCCGTCGGGCAGATCACCCCGGCCGGCTACGAAAGAGCGGCCGCCGTGCGCTTCATGGCCCCGCTCATGCTCGCCAAGCTTTTGAGCGATGGCACATACTTCAACCACGGCGTCCGCTCGTCCATCACCTTCACGGGCGGTACCAACACCGAGAAGCCCATCCCGGGTTGGGCGGTCGTGGCGGCCGTGGGCGCCGCGTGTGAGGGCCTGGTTAGGGGCCTGGCGGTGGATTTGAAGCCGACGAGAGTCAACCTGGTTAACCCCGGCGTGGTGCAGACGGAGCTGTTTGATGGGTTTGGCAAGGGGGAGCAACTGGAGGCAGTGTTGGACGGGTTCAAGAAGGGGACGCTGACGGGGACGGTGGGACAGCCCGAGGATGTGGCGGAGGCGTATTTGTATTTCATGAGGGATAAGTTCGTTACGGGCAGGTGTTTGAGCACGGATGGAGGTAGGCTTTTGGCTTAGGCTGAATGAGGAATCTCTACAAGTAGTCTAATTGAGATTTTTGTGTCAACCTTTTACCGTGATGTATGTCTGGATTGGATTGGGTTGTTCGTGTCGACCTCAGTTTTTTAGGTAGGTATGCTTCGGATGATATCTCGCATCATGCCACACTACATCAGTACGTTACCTAGGTCGATTATTATCATCCGTTTCAATACACTCTCCTCATCCGCCAACTGAAACATGTTCACCGAGAACCGGATAAACACCACGCTGATATCTGGAACACAGAAGAAAAAAATAATGTACAACTATTAAATAGCAAGGAAGTCTAGCACCTACCTAACCATGCACTGCTTGCCAAAACGAATCCACCCAAAACAACGCCCATCCATGCCAGTCTAAAATCCGTGTACATGAGACCAGTACTCACTCATAAGTGGAAGTCTGTATTCCCACGTGCCACACCCCTATTTGAGGAGGATATCATAGCCATCCCGATTGATCCTGACCTGCTCCCCTCCAAACCCGTACTTTCTCCTGACCAGCTCGAAGATGATGAGGCCCGCACTCGTGCTGGGCACCTGGCGGATCGTGTTCCACCAGAAACCCCTGTACAGCCAATTTCGCATGTTCAGGCCGGCCCCTTTGGCGTCGGCAGCACATGACGCCCACGTCTCTTGGTAGGCGCTGTAGTACGTCTTCATCATGCGCCATCTGAAGCGCGCCCGTTCCTCGGCGGGAGGAAGGAGTCTCTCCTTGTCTATTTCCTTTAGCTTGCGCGCCTGCGCATCAATCTTTTCGAGCCTTTCCCAGTGCTCGGCTTGGATGATGGTGAGCGGGTGCAGCATGAACTGCTGCAAAATGGAGGCGCCCATGCCGGCTAGCAAGAGGAAGGCCGGTTCGATGGCGTAGTGCGGGCGGATGATGGCGGGCATCCGGGGGTCGTCATTGTCTTCCTTGCCTGACTCGGAGGATGGGCGCTTCTCGGACAGGAGAATGATGTTTTCCTCGTTCAGGGAGCCGTAGTACCAGGATACAAAGTTGTAGTAGCCCTGGGCTTTGAGATACTCAAAGGTACTGAAGAAGATGGCGCTTCCGAGACTGTCTTTGAGAAAGGAGAGAGTCCAGCCGGCAAAGATTCCGCGCACACCGATTTCCTTGATCTTCTCAACGCTAAAGACCCACATGCTCTTTGGTCGGACAGCATTGGGATTGCCATTCATGGGCGTGGTGGATGTGCCGGTGTAATGGCCAATGTCATACCTTGCCTGAACGGCGTCCAGAGGGGCAGCTATCACACTTTGCAAAGTGCCGGCCAGGAAGCCAGCGGTGAACGTCTCGAGAGGCGAGGGAGGTGGATACACTCGCTTGCTGGCGAGTCTGCTTTCCGGGTGAAGATGGCCGAGGATATGAAGATAGCTGGTATACAGAACAGCTCCGACACTTACGTTGGCAATCAACGGAGGGAGAACATGGTCCGGGACGACACGCCAGCCGTAGTGCTTAACCGCGGAGGCGATCACACCCGGCGTAGTTGCCCTGGCGCGTATCCGGACCCAGTCCCATATCTGGCTGACAGCAGTCGGGGCGCCAGCTCGCGCGGCCGTGGTAAGGACCTGCGAAGGAACATTCAGCTGGCTGAGAAACATAGCCTGCTGCTCCTGCAAGGCGCGCGCATATGCGAGGTAGTCGACTCTTGTTCGAAAGAAGGCCTTAGCAGGTGCGCGGAAGTAGAAGGTCAACACCTGCGAAGCCAAGGCCCTCACGCCGGCAGCGGATGCGCCTGTGGCGGCATTGCTGGAAGGGACCTTGTCCGGAAGCTGGCCATCGGAGGGGATGACGGGGAGGATGCCGGTGTTGAAGCCGCCGGGGTGACTGCCGATGCCGCCTAGGGCATCTCTGGTGTAAATGTTGTCGTTCAAGTTGTTGTTTATGCTGTCGTTACCGAGGCCATGGGAGCTGCGTGGTGTCATGGTTCGGGCGCATTGTTGAGACGGGTTGACCGTACTGAGTGAGGAATTTCGAATTAGTGAGTGAGATCACCACCAGTGTCAATGAGACGGATGGTGATTTCTGGAATTCCCATTCATCCAAACTCCAGAATCCCTCCCGTCTTGGCATCATCAGCTTGGGTGGAGTTTGGGCGTTCGTCCCGTCTGAACCTGGAACATTGAACAGAGTTACCGGCAGGCAACATGCTTATGCGGGGGTGGAGTCAACTGTCCCCTCAAGCCATGCAGCTGGCAAGTCGTTGTTCCTGGCTGGCAGCTGACAGATTGTGGATCCGTGTGAACGACACCTCATGACGGAACGTCAACCGTCTCTCATTAAACAATGCTTCATCACTCTTTCACCAGAACATCATTTCTTTCTTTGTCCTCAGAAAGCCTATCACTTCTCCCTACTCCTTGATATGGATCCTCACAGCAGCATGTCACTCCCCTCTCCTCCACTTTCCTTCGTGACAAATGCCACCTGATAATCTGATATTGCAAAACCATCCGCTCTGAATCCTTTCCAGCTGCCATACCCCGATCATATCACTCCGACTACGAACTGGCCGGCCGAAAGGTTACCTCCACATACAAATCACGAAATCAAGTTCAGATGTACTGGCGAGTGGTCTCCCTCTTCGGCACGAACATGGTGATCTTATCCTCCAATGGCTGACGGCGGCCAGGCCATGGCATCGTCGTCACGGCCCCTCATTGGGCGGGGAACCCTGCCCCTGAATATGGTTCAGCATCACCTGCGGCTTCATTCTCGGTCACCCATTCGATCTTTGGGTCTGCAGGTCATGCACCCAATACCACCCTTGATCTGCTTTATTCTCGCCAATTTTCCCCGTGATTCGAACGCCATGTTGCCATGTGGAAATTCACCTCATCGAACACCATAAAAAAGTGTTCAGAATTCTCTGCGTGCCAACACCAGCATGATCACAGCTGAGAACCTGAGATGAGGTTTTCTCTTTTCGAAACACCCCTTTTCAGAGGCAATGTCCACGACTCGATGGCAACATGACTGGACAAATCCTGATTTGCTCCCATGCCAACATGATACTCTACGCAAGACGACGCCCGACGGTTCATCGCATTCTTGTGGTTGCAGTCGGATCGGTATCCTTGATCCCGAATAGGAAGGTTGCCGAACCCTGATCTATACGCTGTCCGGTTATCGCACCCCAAGTGTTGTCGACGGCTGTCCATATAAGATGGAGGGGGTATCTCGTTCAAGTGAAGAGATGTGGCCGGGCATCGCTCGCTGAATGTCTCAGAAGCCGCCAGTTCAAGTCGGCAACATGACATTCCGTACTCTCTTCTTTGCGGCCTGCGCTTCGGCACTCGCCATGCCCCGGAATACCACCTTTACCTCTCCCTCTCCCTCACCCGCCCCCTCCACATCCACATTGGATGATATTCACCTCTGGGGAGCCACCGTCAACCCACCCACTGCCCTACCCCAAGCTGCCACCGCCAACGACCTCCGGTGGCAGCCCTCTCTCGACTTTGATACGGACGGCTGCTACAACGTCCCAGCCATCGGGGCCGATGGCACCATCGCCCAAGGTCTCCCACACAACTTCGTCTCCCCTTCCTCCGACTGCCGCGACCTGTCCGACCTAGACAACAACAACGTCTACTCGCGACAGCGCTGCAACACCAACGGCTGGTGCGTCTACATCTACGACTACTACTTCGAGAAGGACGTGGCCATCCCGTACCTGCTCGACACGGGCCACACCCACGACTGGGAGCACATCGCCGTCTGGGTGGACGCAAACAACAAAGCCCAGTACGTCGCCGCCTCCCAGCATGGGGGGTACCAGATCAAGGCCGCCGCCGACGTGAGGTGGGATGGTGAACATCCGAAGATGGTCTACCACAAGGACGGGGCGAGCACGCACTGCTTCCGGTTTGGGAACGCAGCGGACGATGCTATCGAGAACGCCAAGGGCGTGTGGTTCAGGGGCCCGTTGGTGTCGTATAATGGGTTTCCGGCGGGGATCAGGGATTTGCTTTATGCTCATGACTTTGGCAGCGGGAATATTGCGCTGAAGGATTCGGCGTTTCCCGGGAATATCATGAGTGCGAAGCCGGCTGCTATTACGTTTGACGCGTATGTTGATGCTTTGGGGTCGCCAGGGTTTCCATGACGAATCAGCCTGGGAGAGATGTGAATGACTGGTTTTGGTTTGGTTTCCTTTGCGTAGCGTGTTATGATGTGGCGTTGGGTGGAATCTCCTTTGATTTCGGTCTCGCGAGGAGTCAATGTTGGATATGCTTCCGGTTGATACCGAACGAACGCATGTCACCTGACGAGAGACGAGTTTATAACATTCTTGTATACATGCTTTATGTTTTGGGTCCCAGCTACATCCTCCTCCCCAATACAACCCGTACATGTTTCCATCTCATACGCGCCAATGCTGAGGCTCTTTATCGCTGCTGCCTTCCAGCTTAATGCCCCCTGTGCCATCTTTCTACACCACACCGTTGTACCAACCTAGAGGAGATTGTCTATACCCTACCCCACACCCTTCTTTTGCGGTATTATCATACATCAACAGCTCGACGCCTTCCAGCCTCCTTCCATCATCCTTCCTTCTCGATCCGCGTGCCATGCCCCGAAGATCGCGCAAGTCCCGGCTGAGCCAGCCAGGTGGAAGAATTCTACTACCTAGGTAGGTACTCAAAAGCGAGAGACTTCAACGACCCAACTCTCGTGTCGGGATTTATTAATGGGAAGCAGATACCTACCCTGAATGGATGAACTCTATTGGTGAGCCTACCTTAGTATAAGCAGAGTTAGAGAAACAAACCCTTCCAACCAGCTCCTTACCCAAGGCCTTTATGACAGGGCAAGCGTGCACTTTAGCCGTATCCGCCAAACTATCCGATAAAAGATAGACGTAATTCTGCGTGCAAGGAAGAATCCGAAGTGCACACTATATAGGCAGCCACAACACCCTGTGACAGCCTTCCCTTTTCTACCTACCTCCTACGTATCTAAAAAGCCGCTTCACCCCGCCTCCTCCGACTTATCCTTCCCCTCCTTGTCCTCAATGTCTTGAGGGGTTGGAGCTCGACGAGAGGAACTGGCGTTGATGGGTGATGCCGATGCCGATGCTCCGCGGGACCTGGGAGTGGGAAGTCGCATACGTCGGAGGCGCGGTTGCGGTTGGGCCGGGGACTGCCCGGGAAGATGCTGTTGCGAATGGATACGGCGTACTTGTTTTTTATGCTGACGACGGGCTTGGAGAGGCTGAGGCTGGGTCTGAGGGGTTAAGGGGCGGTTGTTGTTTTTGTCGATTTGGGCCTGGCGGGCAGAAGGAAGACCATGATGGGTTGTATTTGTATTTGCAGCACTTGAATTTGCAATCGCATGGTTTGATGACTGGAGCTGAGAGTAGGGCGGAGGAAGGTCAGAGGCAAGGGAAGGGGAAGGGGAAGGGGAAGGGGAAGGGGAAGGGGAAGGGGAAGGGGAAG